>SJYV01021633.1:1164630-1232712 GCA_006410875.1 Neotragus pygmaeus | reverse complement strand
ATTTTTGAAGTCTTTAATAGACTAATACATGTTAAGGATGTCTAAGGTGTGATTTCCCAGAATAAGATGGCTATACATTTTTTTTTCATGGAGCATTTGATGAAACCAGTTTTCCCTTGTTGTTGTTATTATTCATTCACTAAGTCATGTCCTATTCTTTGTGACTCCTCAGACTGCAACAGGCAAGGCTTCCCTGTCCTTCACTATCTCCCAGAGTTTGCTCAAACTCACGTCCCGGGAGTTGGTGATGCCATCCAACCATCTGATACTCTGTCGCCCCCTTCTCCTCCTGCTCTCAATTTTTCCCAACATCAGGGTCTTTTCCACTGACTAGGCTCCTCACATCAGGTGGCCAAAGTATTGACGCGTTAGCATCAGTCCTTCCAGTGAATATTCAGGGTTGATTTCCTTTAGGATTGATTGGTTTGATTTCCTTGCAGTTCCAGAGACTCTCAAGAGCCTTCTCCAACACCACAGTTTGAAAGCATCACTTCTTTGGGGCTTAGCCTTCCTTATGGTCCAACTCTCGTATCCATACATGACTACTGGAAAACCCATAGCTTTGACTCTAAGGACTTTTGTAGGCAAAAAGTCACCCCTTTTCAATATACTGTCTAGGTTTGTCATAGCTTTTTTCCCTAGGACACTTATTGAAACCCATCATACTATTTTATATTTGAGGAAACTGAGGTTTCCAGAAGTTCCCTGAGTTACTTAGGGTTTCAGACTGGCTGGAGGAAGACATAGGCTCCTGGTTTATCATACTCCATAGAAGGCTCTCAAACTTGAGGTACATCAGCTTTCCCTAGAGGACTTGTAGAAACAGATTCCTGGGTCACACCCCAGAGTTTTTGATTCAGAAGGTCTAGGGAGGGGCCTGATAATTTGCATGTCTCATAGAATCCCAGGTGATGCCCACGTTGTTGGTGTGGGGTTCTCACTTGAAGGACCTCTACTTCATACTCCCTAGCTGTGTTAGATGCCACGACAGAAAACAGATGTATCTGCATTCTCATCTGAGGAGAGGTGTGACTTTCTGGATGCTGAAGCAGCTTTTGACCTAGATAAAGCAAACACTTGCCCTTGTGACTTGTGGCTTAGGGGCCTTGGCAGACCAACTCACGTGTCCACAAAGACTCCACTTTCCCTAAACTTCATCCTTCCCTTCACTCTCCCCTTCAGCCCTACCAGTGGGATATTTGTCATCATGGTTCTTTGCTTCTTTTTGTCATAAATTGCTTTGTGATATTGTAAATGCTCCAGGAAAGATTGAGGAAGATCATCAGTCACTCAGACATAAGATTTAATTAAATCAAGCTCCCCTTTGACTTGGTGGGGAATAGTTTCATCACAGAAAGGGGATTTTTGATTGGTTTGGAGAAATCACAGAAGGAAGCCCTATTTTAAAGGAGGGAAGGTCAACTTTAAAATGGGCTGCTGGTGCCTGGTAGGTGAGCATGCCCTGGAGGCCATGTGCAGTTTTGGACTGAGCTGTTCCTTCTTGGAAGAGGGCATGGCAACCCACTCCAGTATTCTTGCCTGGAGAGTCCCATGGACAGAGTAGCCTGGCAGGCAACAGCCCATAGGGTTGCAAAGAGTCAGACTCTCACTGAAGTGACTCAGCATGCTCCTTCTTGCAGTGAGGAGCTACTGAACCTGGGTTTGGGGAAGGAGGGGGAGAGATGCAGATTTTCCTTTTGAATCACAAAGGCATGTCCTCAGTCAAATATGAGAGACTAAGGTCTTATGGGTAGATAGGATTGACTCCTAGGGCCCTTGCAGAGCAAGACACTCATTCGGAGCAACACCCCAGAATGTGGTACAGGAGTCTGAGTGCTGGGTGGTCTGTGCCCTGTGTTCATGGGGATGTCTGTTGGCTTTGCTGAATTCTATTTACTGAAGAGCCTTGGCTTTATTCCCTTGGACCGTAACAAAGGCCACTCAGCCTCTATCTCCAGTTTCCTTGCTCTGTGTCTCCCTCTAAACCATCTCTTTTTCCTCTGGTCCTCCTCTCCCTTTCTCTCTGTTTCTAATCTCTTGGTCTCTCTCTTCATGAAGGGAGATGTAAACTTCTCTGGACTGAAGATCTGAATTGCCAGCATCTGGACTACAACTGGGCCCATTTCCAGGAGGTGCCATTTGCAGAGAATTCCACCAAAATGGTGCCTTCTCAGAGTCAAGATACTATGGGGACTCTGGTCAGAGCCTTCCAGAGTCCCTGCACCTAACTAGCAAGGGAGAACAAGGATGGGGTGAGCATAGAGGTGGGCCAAGGAAGAGTAGAGACCCCTTTCAACAGGCCCAATACCAGGGACAATTCCAGTTCCTTTTCATCTCATTTTCTGCTTCTTCAGGGCAACAGACAGCTATTCTAAATAGCAGATGGGATTTCAGACCCTGGCATGCCAATCGGGAAAATACTCAAGGTCAAAGATTTGGGGCTGCCCATGGCTTCCCTGGTGGCTTAGATGTAAAGAATCTGCCAGATTCTATCCCTGAGCCAGGAAGATCCCCTGGAGAAGGGAATGGGTATCCACTCCAGTATTCTTGACTGGAGAATCCTGTGGACAGAGGAGCCTGGCAGTCTGCAGCCTATGGAGTTACAAAGAGTCGGATACAACTGAGTGACTAACACACTCATAGTTTTGGGGGGGACCTCTCTTACACTGTATCTGGGACAGTGATCTCTGGAGGACAGTTAGCATCTGCCACCCCAGTCGCTGAGCCTTCTGAATCCCTTAAAAGGGTCTTAAATCCGTCTTCTCTCTGCATTCCTGTCTTTTGTTCCTGAGACACAGGGCCGTGGACAGCAAGGACCAACAGCCGTGGAGAAGTGTGGAAATCATTTACTACAAGTCTCCCAGAGGAATGCAGAACTTCGGATCAAAGTTAGAATGGACCCGTCAGGCAGTATTTATCCTCCCCTTTCTGAGTTCTGATGACTGACATTGTTCTGTTTTTATTACTGGCCCTTGGAAGCAATTGTTTTAGAAAAATATTGTCTAGACCTGAAATTGAGTGAATATGACATTAATTACAGAGGCTTTCCTCTGTGTGTCTCTTTGCCAGCTGTGTTCTCTGCTCGGGAGCCACTGGGGGCTTCCAGAGAGATGTTGATGGTGAAGGGAAGGAGCCGCTGAGTGGAGGACCTGCTGTTGGCCAGGTTTTGAGCTGCATCTTTAATACTGGTTCCTTCATTTCACCTTCATGAGGACCCTATGAAGTTGGCACCAATTTTCATGTTTGACAGATTAAAAAACAAAAACAAAAAACTTAATCTCAGGGACATTTAGCATTCTGTTCAGGAGCACACGGGGCAAAAAAGTGACGTCAGGATTCAGATCCAGGTCAAGCAAACTCTGCATTTTATGTCCTAGCTCAACTGGTAAAGAATTCTCCTGCAATGGAGGATTGATTTGATTCCTGGGTTGGGAAGATCCCCTGGAGAAGGGATAGGCTACCCACTCTGGTATTCTTGGGCTTCCCTTGTGGCTTAGCTGGTAAAGAATCCACCCACAATGCAAGAGACCTGGGTTTGATCCCTGGGTTAGGAAGATCCCCTGGTGAAGGGAAAGGCTACCCACTCCAGTATTCTGGCCCAGAGCAATCCATGGACTGTGCAGTCCATCAGATTGCAAAGAGTCGGACACCACTGAGCAACTTTCACTTTCATCCCATTTAGACCATTACAGCAAGGTAGCTTGAGATGAGACATGAGGCATCCATAATGTAACAGTCACAGACTCACTTGAAGTGATTATTTGTATAGATTTTTAAGGAAATTTTTTTCACCTGAGAATCATAATGTATTACTAGCTCATGCCATCAACGTAGTGTGTTATAATGACTGGCATTAAGAGAGAAATGAAAGAAAATCTGGATTTTAATTACACACGAGTATGTGTAAGTTTTTTTTTTTTTTTATGGGCCCAAAGCAGAATTGATTTAGAGGCCCCTATTTATGAAAAAGGATATACAATTTATTAAGAATGAATTACTAATTTTAAAAAGCTGATCACAAGCATCACAAAATCTCGAAGACAATATGGTATTTTTGTTAATCAAGGTCTTCCTTGGTGGCTCAGACGGTTAAGCATCTGTCTACAATGAAGGAGACCTGGGTTCGATCCCTGGGTTGGGAAGATCCCCTGGAGAAGGAAACGGCACTCCACTCCAGTATTATTGCCTGGAAAATCCCATGGACAGAGGAGCCTGGTAGGCTACAGCCCATGGGGTCGCAAAGAGTTGGATATGACTGAGCAACTTCACTTTCACTTTCACTTTGTTAATTAATTGTTTGATGTGCTTTTTAATATTAGTTTTCCTATATGTGTTGGCTGCATACTCTTTGATCATTTCTTTATATAATCACTTTGTTGTAATATTATTTTCTACAGAAAGAGATTCTTTCTTTCTTTCGAAGTATAATTTACTATGTTGCATAAGCTTCAACAGGCTTCCCAGGTGGCACAGTGCTAAAGAATCTGCCTGCCAATGCCCGAGACCCAAGAAATGCAGGTTCAGTCCCTGGGTTGGGAAGATCCCTTGGAGAAGGAAATAGCAACCCACTCTAGTAGTCTTGTCTGGAAAATTCCATGGATAGGGAAGCCTGGCAGCTACAGTCTATGGGGTCATAAAGAGTTGAACACAGCTGAGCACACATACACATAAATTTCAAGTGGACAGCAAAGTGATTCAGTTATACATACATATGTTATTTTCAAATTATTTTCCATTATAGATTATTATAAGAGAAATAGATATTTTGACCTTTTTTAGTGTGGTTGATTAAAAAAAATTTAATATTGACAGAAAAGTTTTTTTTCAAGATCACAACCTGTAACTGTCATTTGATATTTGATCAAATTGTCAGTTGATATTAAGACTGTGTTCACAATTGGGGGAGGATGTATCAAGTTTTTTTCATATATGTACTGTAAGCTTGGGTAACTTTCCCATAGACTAGCTTCTAGTTTCACTCATTTCAAAACTTTTTCTCCCCTACAACCACACACTTTCAACGATGGGGGCCATAGGACACATCTGTACTGTGCTAGAACAGCTAAGGCTGTGCTTTCATGTCACACCACCAATGAGCTGGCGCTGTGGGCAGTTGGAAGAATCCTGAGAGTTATTCCTGTCTTGGGAGGACTGACTGGCAAGCACTTAACCTAAAGAGAAGCGGCTATGAGGTAGCATCTGTCTGTCTCTCTGTCCATGTTCTCATTAAACAAAACTAACTATATCCCCAACCCTCTATCTCAGCTTCTACTTAATTTGATCCATGAAATGCCCACTTGGCTTCCATCACTACCCAAGATATGGAGATTAGAAAGAAGTAAAGCTGGAATGGGAAGACACAATAGCTTCTATCTTTTATTTTTACAGATGTTACAAAAACATCTAGCCATGTGAACACACCACTAGGGCCCCTCCCAAGGTCTTGTGCAAGTGACTGACATGAGGCTTAAGTGGCATTAGCTTCATGGAAAATCTTTCCTCCATAGAGGAGGAGAATGATATTACTGATGGATATATGCTTTTCCCCTTAAGATGTGCTAAGGTTACAGAAAGATTGAGAACCAGAGTTTGGGAGTTGATAAAATACCAGTCTTGGTGCTTTGTGGCTGGTTTTCTTTTTAGTACAAGAGTTGTCTAACCTTTTCTGTAAAGGTAGCAAATATTTTACCCTTTGTGGGCCATGCAATCTCAATGGCAACAACTTAACTCTGTTTTCCTAGTGTAAAAGCCGTCCTCTGTGATACATATATAATAGTATGGCTTTGTTCCAATACAACTTTATTTAAAAAAAAAAAAAAAGGAGCAGTTTGCTGACCCTTAGTAGGGCAGCACCCTTAAGGCACACAGAGAGTGTGTCTTACCATGCTGCTGTATCTTTATTGGTGTTCTCCATCTTCTGGTGACTTTAGGACAAGATGGATTGGAAGCAAGCAAGAAAGATGACTTGTCAGAGGGACAAGATGAAGCACATTTTGGGGACACAGATTTGATCGTCTGCTTCCTCCTGCCATTTTAAAGTCAAACATACTCTTAACTCATAGAAGCAGTCTTGTAGTTCTCAAGGTTAACTTGGGTCGCCTCTCCAGATTTAACTGAAGTACTTGGTCAAATTTGGTTTTGTCTATTTTTTGAGGTTTAAAGGACCCTAGGAACCTTCTGGCACTGACCTTTATCACCCAGACCCACCACTGTTGGTCCATGTCTATTTCCACAGCATCTGTGTCAACATTGTATGGGTGTGTGTTAGTCCCTCAGTCGTGTCTGACTCTTTGCGACCCCACGGACTGTAGCCCACCAGCCTCAGAGAATTTGTCCATGGAATTCTCCAGGCAAAAATACTGGAGTGGGTTGCCATGATATCCTTCAGGGGATCGTTCCAACCCAGGGATTGAACCCCGGTCTCCTGCATTGCAGGTAGATTTTTTTTTTTTTTTAATGCTCTAAACCCCTGTGCAAGTGAGGGAAGCCCCTGTGTTAACAGTACCAACATCTAAATTAAATTGATCAGAATATTAGAATGATTAAGGTAAAGTTTCTGTGATTATCTTCTCGAGGAGACTCTTTAAAGGAAAAACATAGAACTATTCTTCTTCTTCTTCTTCTTTTTTTTTTTTTTGCTTTGGAAACTTCAAACTATTTCACCAAATCACTATGATTATTGTATACTTCAGAGTTAAAATTAGGAATAAATTTTAGTATTACTTTCCCGCTTTCTTCTCTTCCCTCTCATTTTAACCAAGTTATAAGACAGGACTTGATTAAATAAAGTGGAAGGCATCATGTTGTAATTTAAAGCATTTTGGAGTTCAGTTTTCCTCATATACACATTCTCCTTATTATATTATATTCCCACTCCCCCAGTTAGATGTTTAGCATCAGTAACAGATGCCTATGCTACATCTAATGTACATTTATGGGATAATACCCAATATTACCCCAGAGAGTTAACTAATTTTCAATGTAAATAGTATAAAATATTTTATTTAACCCTTCAGATATGAGTGGTTCTGTTTGCCAGCCCCACCATGAAAAAATGAATGACATTTCATTTATGGCAAAAACAGCAAGTCTTGGCTAATGGTAAGTTAGTTCATTAAAGAAAATTAATGATGATAACTTTTACGATTACAAAGTACTTTGATTTTGTTTTGTTTTTAATCACTTCCTGGAAATTATTTGAGAAAATATTATATTTGTTATATGAATGGTACAGGATCTATCAAAAGAAGTGGGTCCGCAGTTACACTTTTGATAAATGATCAGTGTTGTGGTAGTTGCTCAGTCATGTCTGAGTCTTTGAAACTCCATGGGCTGTAACTTGACAGGCGCCTCCATCCGTGGGATTTTCCAGGCAAGAATCCTGGAGTGGGCTGCCATTTCCTCCTCCAAGTGATCTTCCCGACCCGAGGATCAAACCCAGGTCTCCCACATTACAGGCAGATTCTTTAGGAAGACTGATAAATGGTCAAGTTGGGACTATTTATCCAAGTTGGTGCCCTGTCCAAACTATTCCCCCATGGTGAGTGAGTTAGGCTTCAGTGTTGACTTTCTGATAGCATGGGGTAGTGATGGGTAAAAAGCAGGGTTTCTGAGTCACCCTGAAATATATTAGCATCCTGTCCTTGTCTGATGGTGTGAATTTGGGCAATAATTTAGTCACTAGAAACTCTGTATTTCATGTGTGATTGGGAACAGTAAAATTCATCTTTTTTTAGACTTAAATGAGATGGTTATGTCAGAGCATTTGATAAGCTGCAACTTAGGTTACGTTCAGTTCAGTCACTGAGTCAAGTCCGACTCTTTGTGACCCCATGGACTGCAGCACACCGGGCTTCCCTGTCCATCACAAATTCCCAGAGCTTACTCAAACTCATCTCCATCGAGTCATTAGTTGGGTTAGGTTATCTTTTTTTCTCTTCCCCAGTTTCTGTAAACAGTGGTTATTGACCTTGGATACATGTTTGAATTACCCAGATAGCTCTTGATGCCTTGACAAACCCCAGAAAAAAAATCTAATAAATAATTGAAAATCAGACTGCTTGTCTCTGAGATCATTTAATTGTCCTCACACCAAAAGTGGGCACAAGGGAGCCAGAAATCTTAGCTATCAACCCAACAATGTTTCATTTGTATGGGGACATTTGGTAGAAGGGAGGTGTCTTGTAACAATAGATTATATTTTCACAGCTCTTTTATATTATGTTTTAAAGAACTCTTCATATATGTTACAGATTGTATTCTCTTGGCAACTCTGAAAGTTTTTTCAGCTTCAGAATTATTACACAACTTGCAAAAGTTCACAGCTTTCAAGTGGAGGAACCAAGACTCACTCCCAGGTATTCAAACTCCAACTCATACCCAGTCTCCAAACTTCATGTTACATCACTGTCGAAGATACTCCATTGTCTGCTTTGTCCAGTGTTTCTGCCCTCTAGGCAGACAGGTGACTGGAGGAACAGAAGAGCTCCCTTGTCTGGAAAAAGGGTATCTACTCCCACGCTGCCAGCCCCAGGAATCAAAGGCTGATTTTCTAGAAAGATGGAAGAAGGGACTTAGTTATTNTTCTGCCCTCTAGGCAGACAGGTGACTGGAGGAACAGAAGAGCTCCCTTGTCTGGAAAAAGGGTATCTACTCCCACGCTGCCAGCCCCAGGAATCAAAGGCTGATTTTCTAGAAAGATGGAAGAAGGGACTTGGTTATTCAGGGGTCTCCCATCTGTAGTCTGAGTGCACCAGTGGAGTGGTTCTTTGGTGGGTAGCTTGGCAGAGCAGAGTAATTTCCCCCTAAATTGGAGGACTAACATGGGATTGCCAACGTTTAAATTTTACTGAATATGCACATAAAAAAACAAAAGTAAAAACAAAATAACCCCAAATCTGTCATCTACTACGAGTATCATCTCAGTGAAAATATCTAACATGACCTCCAAAAAGATAAAGCAAACATACTCTCAGAATGGACAGCTCTTTCATGGAATAAATCTAGGTTTCTGAGCATTCTCCTCCCTCCTTTCCTCCTTGGCTTCCTTCCTTCTTCTCTCCCCTTCCTCCTCCTCCTCCTCCCTTGTCTCTCTCTCCTTCTCATCACAGTACACTGTAGTCCATGAGCAGGTCTTTGAGCTCCAGAAACGAAGCTTTCCATTTTCTCTGGGAACAGATCCTTCTTTGGTTTGGTAGAGGCCCTGGGGTAAGAGCTAACTAAACCAGTTGTGTGTTTCTTGGAGTCTCCGAGATCCTTGTGTTTCCGAGAAATGTGCAGGATTAAAAATATGAGTGCACCATGATGTAAGAGTGTGTAGCAGAGTGGCGGGCCACCAACGAATTGAAATGTGCCCACTGAAAACAAAAGGGACCCACCTCTCTTCTTCCCAAAGAAGGTGCAAAGAGCTCAACTGCCATGGTAACACAAAGCCTGAGCACTGCCTCAGGGCTCCTTGGGGAAGAGGCTGGGTGGGTCTGCCAAGAGAGGGAGGAGGCTGTATTGCTTGGAGAGCCGTACTCCAAGTTGGACATTGTCCTATGAAGTGGGGAGATCGGGTTTCGCTCTGATTGTATTTAATGCTCCTGCAGTGTCAGTTGAACATGAATCACTTCATTTCCTTTTGGTAGCCCCACCCTCCTACCCACTCCCCTCTACACAACACTTGGATATCCCCCCAAGTTTCCAGAAATCCTCTACCAGGCCCAGGTCTTTGCAACTGGGGCTGTCTCTTGGTTGGTTTTGCTATGACTTTCACAGGGCAGAGGCAGCGGTGTAAGCTGGGGAAAGGGGGACACAGATTTACAGATCCAGCTAGTCATTAGTGAAGACTGCTTACATTCTACAGCCTCGCTGATGTTTTGTCCATGGACCAGCATAGCAGGCATCGCTGGGAGGCTTGTAAGAAGTGGCCTGCTCCTGAACCATCAAATCAGAATCTGCATCTTAAAAGGTTCCCAGGTGATTTGTGTGTCCACTAGAGTCTGAAAAGTGCTACCTTACAGCTCTCTGGGTCTTAAAATACCTCTGACTTTGGCCTCTGCCCACAGCTGAAATGTAGCAGGTCAGTTCAGTTCAGTCACTCAGTCGTGTCTGACCCTTTGCGACCCCATTGACTGCAGCACGCCAGGCCTCCCTGTCCACCACCAAGTCCTGGAGCTTGCTCAAACACTTATCCATCGAGTCAGTGATGTCATCCAAGCATCTCATTCTCTGTCATTCCCTTCTCCTCCTGCCTTCAATCTTTCCCATCATCAGGGTCGTTTCAAATGGGTCAGTTCTTCGCATTGGGTGGTCAAAGTATTGGAGTTTCAGCTTCAACATCAGTCTTTCCAATGAACACCCAGGATTGATCTCCTTTAGGATGGACTGGTTGGATTGTCCAAGGAATTTTCAAGAGTCTTCTCCAACACCACTGATGTTCAAAAGCATCAATTCTTCGGCACTCAGCTTTCTTTATAGTCCAACTCTCACACCCATACATGACTACTGGAAAAACCATAGCTTTGACTAGATGGACCTTTGTTGGCAAAATAATGTCTCTGCTTTTTAATATGCTATCTAGGTTGATCATAGCTTTTCTTCCAAGAAACAAGTGTTTTTTAATTTCGTGGATGCAGTCACCATCTGCAGTGATTTTGGATGCCAAGAAAATAAAGTCTGTCACTGTTTCCATTGTTTCTCCATCTATTTGCCATGAAGAGATGGAACCAGATGCCATGATCTTCGTTTTTTGAATGCTGAGTTTTAAGCCAGGTTTTTCACTCTCCTCTTTCACTTTCATTAAAAGGCTCTTTAGTTCTTCTTCACTTTCTGCCATAAGGGTGGTGTCGTCTGCGTATCTGAGGTTATTGAGAAGATAGTCTACAAAAAATTAAACTCAGAATTCCCATACAACTATAGAGTGAGTTCATAGATTCACTGAACTCATTAATCAAGAAAGCTACAGGATGCTAAACTATTTTCCAAGAGAATGAAAGAGATTGCAGTATATATATATAGTCAATAAAAGACAGATTGATAGAATAAGATAGAAACTTTAAATACAAAATTAGGTAATGTCCTACAGGACCATAAAACTATATCCCTTGAAATTATCTTTTCTATTAGACTTTACTCACAACTTTACCAGATAAAAATTTTATGTCATTTATCAATCTTCTATAAGTTAACATCTAACTTTACAAAGTCTGGCTCTTAATATTAAATAAGTTAATATTAAATTATAAGTCGTGATCCCCAGGACAAAATCAGCTCACTCTTAAAAAGGCTTGTGGAGAAGTGTTCTGGTATGACTCCAAAAGGGAACTCAATTGTCTTTTGTGTTATTTCCAAATTTTGGATCTTCTTTCTTTCCTTTTTTTTTTTTTTTTCAAAGTCTGTTCAAAAAAAAACAGCTCACTGGGCTTCCAGCTCCTCTCACTGGGCTGCCAGCATGATAAATTAAAGTCAATCTCTATCTCAGGGATGGTTTAGTCAAAGCATCTTAACCTAGATTTCATAAAGAGGCTTCTGAAAACCTCTGCAATTACATCCATCATTTGGTGTCCCAATGGCCAGTATTGAATAACTAGGCTGACACTAGATTTTAAGAAGAGGGTGAAACTCATAAAATTTGCATTATTAGCACCAGAGTCCAACAAAGTGAGCACATTAGTCCATCTAGAATAAATCCATCTAGAATATAACTTAGAAAGTGTTCTTATGAAACGTCCCACCAGCCTTCCCAAGTTGGATTGACCTACAGGACAACCATGAGTGGCTGACTTTAAGGTTTACATCCTCTCCTGCTTGAAAAGTTCTCTAACTTCTCACCGCTTTTCCCATCCTTCCTTCAGGGCTCAGCTGTTCCACGGAGCCCTCCTTGAACCCTCCAGCCTCAGAGGGCCCTCATCTTCTGAACTCTTATGGCCCTTGACCTGTCTGGCCTTATTAAGGGTTCATATCTTTCATTTCTGTTCACTGTAAATACTTTTAGAACAAGGAATGGAAGAGAAAAGGGTATTCTTCCTCATTGCCCCAATAGTATTTGACTCAGAGTTTGGCTTCCCAGGTAGCACTAGTGGTAAAGAATCCATCTGCCTTCCCATGCATGAGACATGGGTTCAATCCCTGGGTCAGGAAGATCCCCTGGAGAAGGAGCTGGCCACCCACTCCAGTATTCTTGTCTGGAAAATTCCATGGGCAGAGGAGCCTACAGTCCATGGGGTCACAAACAGTCAGACATGACTGAGTGACTCCACACACACACACACACAGTGCTCGGCAATATTGCCTTTGAATGGTATTATGATTTAATTTTTCTATGTTTTGACTTTTAGACCACCTCCCACCCCCTGGCTAGGAGAGGTGGGGGCATCCTGCTGGGATCCTACTGACAGAAACAGAAAATCAAGAAAGACACAGATACAAACTAAAGGAAATGAAGGGGTCACCACCCGAAATCCTACATTGGTGATTATAGCCTCGGTTTTACTCCATTTAAACTTGAACCATTTCCTTTGCAAATTGTTTGGTACAAAGCACTGCGATGCCCCTCAGGGGAGGTGGGAAAGAAGGTAAGGTTGAGAAACAGGGAGATCAAAGGGGCAGAAACTGAAAAAAGGAATATAAAGGATGGATTCCAGAGACAGGCGGAAGGCTGTGTGAATGAACAAAGGCGGAGAAAGGAGACTTTCTGGACAACACAGGCTCATCGCTGGGCAGGCNAAAGAAGGTAAGGTTGAGAAACAAGGAGATCAAAGGGGCAGAAACTGAAAAAAGGAATATAAAGGATGGATTCCAGAGACAGGCGGAAGGCTGTGTGAATGAACAAAGGCGGAGAAAGGAGACTTTCTGGACAACACAGGCTCATCGCTGGGCAGGCCTCTCCTGCGGCTCTGTTTGCACAAATATATCTAGGGTATCAAGAATGTTATAATGATACTCCATCATCCATGGTTCTCGTTTTAACCACTGTAATAAGCAAAACACACAGAGCACATTGCTGGCTTTCAAGACTATAATTTTCTCTGAGGAGAAATATTGCAAAAAGGGGGAAAAAAAAAGATAGAGAGAGAAGAAAANAATGATACTCCATCATCCATGGTTCTCGTTTTAACCACTGTAATAAGCAAAACACACAGAGCACATTGCTGGCTTTCAAGACTATAATTTTCTCTGAGGAGAAATATTGCAAAAAGGGGGAAAAAAAAAGATAGAGAGAGAAGAAAACATGATATTTTGTCCTGTTCCTAAAAAAAGCATCCCCCACCCCCACCTTCTTTGCTGCTCTTTCCTTTCATTAAACTGTCCTTAAGTGCTTTTAGAGAAAACTAAGTACGCCACAATTCTGGGCTGCTGACTGAATAATTATAAGTCTGGAAAGCTGCTGGGATGACCAGAGAGAAAGAGGCCCAGGTCCATTTTCCTGAAATCCAGAGACCCAGGGGGATTGTGCCCATTGTGGCTGGACTCCTCACGATGAAATGATTTCTCATTTTGAAGAAAAATCAGGGACATTCTTATCCTTATTAGTCTTCTGAGAACTTGGGCCCTGGCCAGATTTTATTGGAAAATTGCAACAAAAGAAATTAAAGATAGGGGGTTCTGCAAGGGTCTTATATTTTTTAAGGGTTATATGAGAGGCATATCGAAACCAGATTATTTCCAGAACAGCCCTGCTCTATGAGCTGAAAGATATTCTTTGCTTTTTAATATTCACTTATCCCTTGACTGAGATTCCACTTGTTAACCATTGTTCATTTCTGTGTTAGGTAGTACTAAGATGGTGTGTGTGAGTGTTTAGTTGTGTGTCTGACTCTGCAACACTGTGGACCCTAGCCCGCCAGGCTTCTCTGTCCATGGGATTTGCCAGGCAAGAATATTGGAGTGGGTTGCTGCTTCCTTCTCCAGGGGGTCTTTCCAATCCAGGGATCAAACCTACGTCTCCTGCGTTCGCAGGCGGATTCCTTACCACTGAGCCACCAGGGGAGATCTTATTATAAGATTAGCCTCAGGAATTTACAAAAGAGAGGTGGGTAGATCCTTGGCCACCACGGTGATCAGCTCAACTGGACAAGCTTCTTCTTGTGTACTGGGGTCCAGAGAATGACTGGATATGTGAGGCGGGGGTTGGTGGGGGGCGAACACCAGGGAAGAGCCACAACAATAATTGGGGCAAGACAGAAGGAGATAAGATTATATGTGTTTCCTATCCACTGTAGGGAAAGACAGAGGTTTATGTTCTCAAGTAGAAAGTGGCTGATGCAAATGGCCTAAGGAGAGACAGGTCTGGTNGCCTTGATGTACTCCTTTCCCAATTTTGAACCAGTCCATTGTTTCATGTCTGACTCTAACTATTGCTTCTTGACCCACATACAGATTTTTCAGGAGACCAGTAAGGTGATATGATAATCCCATCTTTTTAAGAATTTTCCAAAGTTTGTTGTGATTCACAGTCAAAGGCTTTAATGTAGTCAATGAAGCAGAAGTAGATGTTTTCCTGTAATTCCTTTCTTTTTCTATGATCCAGGAGATGTTGGCGATTTGATTGCTGGTTCCTCTGCCTTTTCTAAATCCAACTTGAACATCTAGAAGTGCTCAGTTCACATGCTGTTGGAAACCTAGCTTGAAGGATTTTGAGCATTTCCTTGCTAGCAAGAGATATGAATGCAATTATAACTGTTTAAAATTACAGAGTTAAAGAGAAAATGAGAGAAATGGAGAGCTGTATTTGCCAGGGGTTAAGGAGGAGGTCTGGGGTAGAAGAGTGTGGCTATAAAAGGGCAACATAAGTGCTTCTTATGGTAATGGAATTGTATTTTGACTGTATCAATGTCAATTTTTTGATGGTGATATAGTACTCTAGGTTTTTATTTATTTATTTATTGAAGGATAATTGCTTTAAAGAATTTTGTTTGCTGTCAAACATCAATAAGAATCAGCCATAAGTACACCCATGTCCCCTCCCTCCTGAACCTCCCTTCCATCTCCCTCCCCATCCCACCCTCTAGATTGTTACAGAGTGCCTGTTTGAGTTCCCTGAGTCATACAGCAAATTCCCATTGGCTACCTATTTTACAAATGGTAATGTACGTTTCCATGTTACTTTCTCCATATATCTCACCCTCTCCCTCCTCCCCTCTCCTGTGTCCACGAGTCTGTTCTCTTTGTCTGTTTCTCCATTGCTGTCGTGCAAGTAAATTCATCAGTGCCCTCTTTCTGGATTCCATATATATGCGTTAGTATCTGATATTTATATTTCTCTTTCTGACTTACTTCACTCTATATAATAGGTTCTAGGTTCATCCATCTCGTTAGAATGACTCAAATGCATTCCTTTTTATGACTGAATAGTATTCCATTGTGTATATCTACCACTGCTTCTTTATCCTCTCATCTGTCGATGAACATCTAGGTTGCTTCCATGTGCTAGTTATTGTAAATAGTCCTGCAATGAACATTGGGGTACATGTGTCTTTTTCAATTTTGGTTTCCTCAGGGTATATGCCTAGTAGTGAATTTGCTGGGTCATATGGTGGTTTTATTCCTAGTTTTTTTAAGAAATCTCCATACTGTCTTCCATAGGGGCTGTATCAATTTGCATTCCCACCAGCAATGTAAAGGGGCACCCTTTCACTGGGACACCCTCTCCAGTGTTTATCGTTTGTAGACTTCTTGATGATGGCCATTCTGACTGGTGTGAGGTGGTATCTCATTGTAGTTTTGATTTGCACTTCTCTAGTAATGAGCAACGGTGAGCATCTTTTCATGTATTTGTTAGCCATCTGTATGTCTTCTTTGGATTAATGTCTGTTTAGGTCTTTTTCCTACTTTTTGATTGGATTGTTTGTTTTTCTGGTATTGAGTTGTATGAGCTGCTTGTATGTTTTGGAAATTAATTAATTGTCCGTTGTTTTGTTTGCTATTATTTTCTCCCATTCTGAGGATTGTCTTTTCACCTAGTTTATAGTTTCCTTTGCTGTGCAAAAGCTTTTATGTTTAATTAGGTCCCACTTGTTTATTTTTATTTTTATTTCCATTACTCTAGGAGGCGGGTAAGAGAGGATCTTGCTCTGATTTAGGTCATTGAGTGTTCTGCCTGTGTTTTCCTCTAAAAGTTTTATAGTTTCTGGTCTTATATTTACGTCTTTAATCCATTTTGAGCTTATCTTTGTGTATGGCATTAGGAAGTGTTCTGATGTCATTGTTTTACACACAGCTGTCTGGTTTTCCCAGCACTGCTTATTGAAGAGGCTAACTTTGCTCCACAATATTGTATATTCTTGCCTCCTTTGTCAAAAATAAGGCATGCATAGACGCATGGGTTTATCTCTGGGCTCTCTATCTGGTTCCGTTGGTCTGTGTTTCTGTCTTTGTGCCAGCACCATACTGTCTTGATGACTGTAGCTTTGCAGTAAAGTCTGAAGTCAGGAAGGTTGATTCCTCAGCTCCATTCTTCTTCTCAAAACTCCGGCTAATCGCAGTCTTTAGCGCTTCCATATGAACTGTGAATTTTTTGTTCTAGTTCTGTGAGAATTGCCATTGGTAATTTGATAGGGACCACACTGAATCTGTAAATTGCATTTGGTAGTATAGCCATTTTCACAATATTGATTCTTCCTACCCAGGGATGTGGAATATCTCTATATCTGTTTTTGTCATCTTTGATTTTTAAAAAATCAGTGTCTTTTAATTTTCTGTATAGCCTTCTTTTGTCTCCTTAGATAGTTTATTCCTAGATATTTTATTTTTTGTTGCAATGGTGAGTAGGATTGATTCCTCAATCTCTCTCTCTGATTTTGTGCTCTAGTTTTTGAAGATGTCACTTATTGAGAGGTCTTGGTAAAGTGTGCATTGAATTTCTCTGTGTTGTTTCTTTAAAAATTTTTTTCACCTTTTTTGAGACATAATTGACACTTAGCTGTTAATTAAACAAGGAAACCATTAGACTGAGGTGGTTCTAATGCCTTAGTCATCTGTGTAAGCAAAGCAACACCTAAGCCCATAATGTCTCATGGTGAAGGAATCACAACCTAAAGACAGCCAGTCACAAATAGCCGTTTAGGCTTTCCCAAACAAGACAACCATGTAAGCTGTAGTCAGTCTCATAATTTGCTTACTTTCCTTCCACCTCTTCTCATAAAAGTCTGTCCCCAGATCCTGTTGGTGGAGTACTCCTGAGCACTTCCAGTTTACTGACCCCCAATTTGAATTGTATTTTGATCAAATAGTTTTGAAAGTTTAATATACCTTTGTTTGTCTTTTAATGTAGCATTGTGTAAGTTTAAGGGGTATAAAGTGATGGTTTGATATACCTGTATATTGCTAAGTGATTAGCACAATAAGGTTATTCAACACACCCGGCACCTCACATAGTTCATATGTACAATTTGTATGTGTGTGTGTGAAAACTTTTAAGATTTCCTCTCTGAGCAACTTTCAGATATACAGTACAGTATTGTTAACTGCAGTCACCATGCTGCACATTGCATCCCCAGGACTTATGTGTCATATAATTGGATGTTTTACCCTTTGACCATCTTCACCCATTTGCCTTATCTCCCACCGCTTTGAATTATTTCTTACAACTTCATGAAAATCTGTAATTACACCAAAGTTAAAAGTTTAATTGAAAATAATATTAGGTTTACTTGAACAATACATATTATAAAAAGCAAGATTGGGAATAACATGGCAACTTATAGAACAGGGATCAGTAAACTATGGCCAGCAGACCACGTCTAGCCACTGCCTGTTTTTGGAGATAACCTTTTATTGGAACACAGTCTTACTGATTAACTTTTCTATTGTCTGTGACTGTGTTTTACTGTGGTGGCAAAACTGAGAGTTGTGATGGAGATTACAGGATCCACAAAGCGTAAGGTATTTACTATCTTGCCCTTTACAGAAAAAAATTTGCTGACCCCCTAATCTAGAAAGTAAGCTCAACGGGAGCAAGGAAAGCATCTGATCAGCTTGTTTATCACCATATGCCTGGCACACTGCCTAGCATGTTGTGGGTGCAAAATCATCACTTGCTGAATCAAGGATCAGCATTATTACGAAATGTAAGTTTGCCATGGAGAGAATAATTGGAAGAATTTAAAAGAGTCTCTCGGGATCATGACTGTATGTTTTTCAAAGGCCATGAAAATGGAAACCAGCAATGTGGTGCTTGCCTTTTGTAGACTGATAAAGAGAGTTGCAGGTATTATGTAAGCCTGAAGTACCTACATGAGGCCAATGAAATGGAAAGAGGTTGTAAAGGCATGGATTAACTGTGTAAATGGTCTAATGTAATTCTAAGTCACCGTTGCTTTGTTTTGCATGCGAGCTAAGTCATGTCCAACTCTTTGTGACCCCATGGACTGTAGCTTGCCAGGCTCCTCTGTCCGTGGGATTCCCCAGGTAAGAATACCGCAATGGATTGCCGTTTCCTTCTCCAGGGAATCTTCCTGAGCCAGGAATTGAACCCAGGTCTCCTGCATTGCAAGCAGATTCTTTACCAACAGAATATGCTATGGTTTTTCCAGTAGTCATGTATGGATGTGAGAGTTGGACTATAAAGAAAGCTGAGTGCCGAAGAATTGATGCTTTCGAACTGTGGTGTTGGAGAAGACTCTTGAGAGTCCCTTGGACTGCAAAGAGATCCAACCAGTCCATCCTAAGGGAAATCAGTCCTGGGTGTTCATTGGAAGGACTGATGCTGAAGCTGAAACTCCAATTCTTTGGCCACCTGATGCAAAGAGCAGACTCATTTGAAAAGACCCTGATGCTGGGAAAGATTGAGGGCAAGAGGAGAAGGGGACGACAGAGGATGAGATGGTTGGATGGCATCACCGACTCAATGGACATGAGTTTGGGTGGGCTCCAGGAGTTGGTGTTGGACAGGGAGGACTGGCGTGCTGTGGCTCATGGGGTTGCAAAGAGCCGGACACGACTGAGTGACTGAACTGATATGTATATCTCACATCTTCTTTATCCACTTATCTGTCAGTGGATAGTTAGGTGGTTTCCATGCCTTGGCTATTGTGAATAGTGTTGCTTTGAAAAATAGGGGTATGTATCTTTTTGAATTAGAGTTTTGTTCAGATACGTGTCACCCTGGGGATTCTTAATGTATTGTCCTCATGCACTAGAAGAAAAATGACTGGGAGGAAAGGAGTAAATGTTAGAAATGTGAAAGAAAGTAAATCATAATATTATATAAACTCAACATAGTAAATTGTGATGATTTTATGTACTTCTCTGTTCTCGGACAGTATAAAGATCACACATGTTAAAATCAGGAGAGAAACTAAAATATAAAGGAAGGCCATGAGCACAGTCTCAGGAAAGACCCACCACCAATTTAGATTGTCTGTCCTCTCCAGCTGCCATGCATTTTTCTTACTCAGCATCTATGGAAGATGGTAAGATGTGTTCTAAAAGAGACAAGTTATTCTGTTGCTAACAGAGAAACCCCCTGTTACCTCATTTGGCCCTGAGTTTCATTTTGTGGTTAGTCTCAAGGTTTCTAAGCTCTGCTGAAGTTTCCAATTCTTCCCTCTAGAGCCCTTGGGCTTAGATGTCCATTCTAGATGCCAAAGCTTCTAAATGTCCATCTTTAAGAAGCTTCCCAGTGCCTGCTGCACAGAATGAGCTGAATGTCAAGAGCCTTTGAACACCGAGACAATGGCCCCAAACTTGCAAGGCTACATTAGGTCGGAGACATTGGTTCCAGCACTCTTCCTTGACATAAGGGGTTTCATGAGCTGTCATGAACTTGAGGGCCCAGGCAAGGTTAAAATATGACTGGGGACTTCCCTGGCAGTCCAGTGGTTAAACTTTCACCTTCCAACGCAGAAGGTGTGAGTTCGATCCCTGGTCGGGAAGCTAAGATCCCACATATCTTAGGGCCAAAAAAGCAAAACATGAAGCAGAAACAATATTGTAAGAAATTCAATACAGACTTTAAAAAAATTGCCCACATTTAATTTTTTTTAAGTCTTTAAAAATAAAAGCAAAACAGAAACATGATTAGGTATGCAGTATGTATCTCGTAGTGTTAACAAAGAAATTCAGATTTATAATAGAACAAGAATCAGGTGTTTGCATTGTAAATATTCTCTCCTCTCTTCCTCCAACAGTGATTTTTGGAGATCACAAAGCAGTGGACTCTGCTCAGGAGCCTTGGCTGCAGACCTGACCCTCTTGCGGCTCTGGCCTGGAGTAAGCCTGATACCCTGTCCCTGGCCTGGCACTGGGCCTCCTTCTGATAGACAGTTCATTCAGGTCTTCATCCCAGTGTCTCCCCCCACCACTAGAGTTGAGTGCACATGTGAAAATCCCTCAAAAGAGCTGCCCTTTTGCCATTGTTATCAAACACTCTCTCCAAATCTCTGTGCCTCTGTCTTCCTGCTGTCTTTCCAAGACGTGCTTTTCACTTGAGGCTCCCACCTTATAAATGTCAGACTGGCTTCTCTCATCGTTCCCTCCTGGAGAGCTTCATGAAAGGAGGGCTGAGGCCATATTTTATCCTGCTTGGCAGGACTCCCTTGGGAGCCATAGAGTAACTCTCCCTGTCTATTACCATGAACCACGGAGTTATCTAACTTGTGGTCCCCCAAAAGTTGCATGGGAGCAGAGACAAGGCCCCATGTTTTGCCCAGAGAAAGAATTCAATACAATGATATTGAGTGTAGGACTTCCCTGGTGGTCCAGTGGTTAAGAATCCACCTGCCAATGCAGGGAACACGAGTTTGATCCCTGGTCCTGGAAGATCCCATATGCCTCAGAGCAACTAAGCCTGTAGGCCACAGCTACTGAAGCCCAAGCACCGTAGAGCCCATGCTCCACAGTAAGAAGTCACTGCAGTGAGAAGCCCATGCACCACAATGAGAAGTAGCCCCTCCTGGCAACTAGAGAAAGTCCACACACAGGAGCAAAGACTCCATGCAGCCAAAAATAAATAAAACAAAAGTTAGGTGCATGAAAGTAATGAATGACCCTATTTTTATCCTTCCTTTCACATTAATAATTCTTGGAAGTGGAGCATATTGGTTAAACGATTTTACATTTTACCAAGCACCTTTCTTTGCTAACTTTTTGTTGGCTGAAACTGGAGTCCACTGCTAACAGAACTGTCAATGAAGAATGTCCCTTTGGTAGTGCCTGCCTACACCTTTCCAGGGTTTGCTACCACTGCCCCCTCCCCAGGCAAAAGGGGGCCCTTCTGTAGCCCCCAAGCCCTGACCCCCATCAGTCTGTCACCATGTCTGAGCTGGTGTTTCTGCTTCCACCTGTTCTGTGACTGTCAGCTAAATCTCGCTGAAATATATCACTTGTGTTCTCTGTCTGGGGATAATATATGTGCATTTAATAGGAACCTTTAGAAGGTCCTGTGCTCTCACTCCCAGAAGTGGCTTCAGAGTGAGGGTTTCAGCAAGAAGAATTTTAACAACAAGTATTATAATAATTTATCTCTCCTCTTGGATTAAAGTCCTCTTGGGGGAAGGCCCCTGTTTTATACATTGAGTTTGCCTGGAAACACCTACCTCTAGACTGTCATCAACAATATTTCATGAATAAGTATGAAGTGACTAGCTAATATAGTAAGTAACTTGAGAGATGATATATATAAGGATTAATATAATCCTGCCCACATCATGATTTGCATTATCCATGATTCTCTACAGCGGTTTTACCCACTTTGGTTGAGAGAGAAAATTTTCAATATGGTGGTTCCAATGATCCCTACGTCTTGATATTCAGAGCTTTCCACAATCCGCTTCCCTTAAATGAACTGCTTCAGGGGAATACAGCAATGTTGATTAGATTATATGATCTCAGTATATTTCTATGATTAGATTACAAACATTGTCCCTTCTTGGTAGCAGACACCTTTGCAGGCTTTGCTGAAGTAAGTTGCTCATATGATCAGAAATTCTTGTAAGTTTTCCATTAGTAGCTGACAAGGAACCAAGATCCTCATCCAACAACTTGTAAGGAACTAAATGTTGTCAACAATGACATAAGCTTGGAAGCAGATTCTTCCCCAGTTGAACCCTCAGATTAGACCACAGCCCCAGATGACATCTTACCTGTAGCCTTGCGAGAATTTGAAGCAGAGGATCCAGCTGAGCTATGACCAGCCTCCCAACCCACAGGAGCCATGAAACTTTTGATTTTTTAAGCTTCAAACTTTGGGTAATCTATTACATATCAATGAAAACAAATAAAGGGTCTTTAGCCCATTTGTCCTCCAAGTTGTCAGACTTCCCCAGTGACATTCTCAATGGAATTAATCCTGAAAATAATGCCCAAGACTGAGAGATGAGTATAAGCCAAGTCTCAGGAAAGTGGTTCCTTCCCACTTTATCTCCTTTCCCAGCATGACTCCTTTGAGAAAATTCACAGCATTGAACAAATTTCTCAACCTCTACAATCCTACAGAGCTCTGACTGACAGTGATTAAATAGATCCAAGAGGTTCTTAACCTGTGCCTCCTGTCCATTCTCCTGTCTTCATGGAGGTCTGCCTGGGTACTTTGTGAATCCTTCTCCTTGCCCTAGAGCTTGTCCATGTGAGCCTTCTCTGGAGGAAGTGCCAACCCCTCTGGCACCAGGTACCAATATTTGGTTCATAAAACATCTGGACAGTTTGTTCAAATAGCAGATGTCCTAACTCAGAGAGATTCTTATTCGGGGAATCTGAAATGGGGTCCAGGAATCATAACTTTTAGTAAGCACCCAGGAGATTCTGATGCAGATTTTGAAGGTGGTGAAGGCCCAGGCTTTGAGAAACCCAGGTCCATAGGTTCCAAAACATTTTACAAAATTTCCCGAAGAGCACCCTTGGCACCCAAATCACTACATGTCAATTACCTGCCAGCAGTATGTAACTGCTCTTGTGACCTTGAAAATATCAGCTAGTGTTAGGTTATTTCATTTAGTTAGAAATGAAAAAGCACCAGCTTTGGAGTTAGAAGGCCTAGGTCTGAGTTCCTGCCCCATCTAGAAGCCCTGAGTGGGTGGGGGGAAGCATCTTCTTGAGCCTCAGCTTCCTCTCTTGTGAAATGTGCAAAAGAATACAGGCATGGTCAGGTGTGAGGATGAAGTGAAGTAGTATTTTCATGGCATCCAGCTCAGATTCCAACACTAAGTACATCTAGAAAGGAGGCAGATTAATGATGGTAACAATGGTCAATAATTACTGAATTCCTACAGCATGCCCACCTCTGTATTAAGAACTTTAGGTGTATTGTTTTATGAAATCCTCTTGGAGATAGGGATTGTTAAAAGCTCACTTCCACTTATTCCTAATCTCCTGAGCCCTTTAAGGAGGGCAAGCACATCTTCATTCTTTCCATTCTGGATTGAGGAGGTGGCGTGGTGAGAGTAGCTTGCTGAGGGTCACGTGATGGCAGAACCAGGAGTAGCTTTGTGTCCCTCCATCTGAATCCTAGATCCGGGACTTCCCTGGTAGTCCAGTGGTTAAGAATCCGCCTGCCAATGCAGGGGACACGGGTTTGACCCCTGGTCTGAGAAGACTCCACAGGCACTGAGGCAGCTAAGCCCATGAGCCACAACTACTGAGCCTGCTCGTTCTAGAGCCCATGCTACACAAGAGAAGCCACCCAAATGAGAAGCCCATGCCCTGCAGCTGGAGAGTAACCCCTACCCGCCACAGCCAGAGAGACCGTGCATAGCAGCGAAGACCCAGCACAGCCAAAAATAAGTAAATAAGTCTTAAGTCTGAATCATAATGCATCAGTGACCTGTCCCAGCATCCTGGGGTCTCGTCTCCACAGGTGACGATTTGTCTTTTGCTGGCCTTGCTTGCTAATGAACGTGGTGCCATCTGTGATTGTCATTAACAATATCCACCACCACAGATTCAGAAGGAGGGCAAATCACAATGCCTTCTGTGTCTCGGGAGAGGCCTGTGGCTTCTACCTGATGTGCCCAGAGCATCCGTCTGAAGGCCTGGACAAACCCAGTCTAATGAGGTTATTAACCAGCTCCCCACGGTGGTCACAAGGGACCTTGTTAGGAGAAATTTCCCATCCCTGGGGAGCTCTTTGCCAGGTGACGGACCATGTTGCCAGCAGTGGGCGGTCAGGAGAAAAATCTAGGGCTCCTCTTATATGGAAAAAAAAAAATCCTCTGAGCAGGTACACGATCTTTTCTACTTCCTTGTGGAGACCACCCACGTGGTGGGTGCCGTGGAAACAGACGGGGAAGCAGCCGTGTGTTTTCACTTAGGTGTGAGGTGCTCAGTTGTGAAAGTGTCACTGACTACATGGTTTCGGCCCCATGTGGCCCCAGGGTTCTGAACAGTGGCTCTGGCTCCCTCACTCTGGTTTTGATCATCTAAGTTGAGAAAGAATCATAGGAGGACTAAGTCACGAGTGTACCTAACTTACTGACCAGAGGGTCACTTCCCAAGTTCATGCAGCTGGATAGAAACAGAGCCAAGCCCAGGATCTGCAGCAGCCACAAGTCAGAGCAGAGATAAACAGACTCACCAAGGAGTACCAGGGACCGGGTTCTGCTTTCTTTAGAAAAATCAGCCTGGCAGAGCTGCCTGTTACGTTCTGGAGAGCAATCAGCATTGTGATTTGCATAATCTCGTTTGGTCCTCACATCAGCCCATAGGGCACATGCTGCTGCTATATCTGCTGTATAGATGGTCGTGACTCAAGGTCACGGAGGCAGTAGGGAACAAGGTTTTTTCACCCTGCTCGAGACTAGAGTGGGGACTTCCCTGGTGACTCAGTGGCCAAGAATTCTCCTGCCAATGCAGGAGACGCAGGAGACTCAGGTTCAATTCCTGGGTCAGGAAGGTCCCCTGGAGGAAGTCATGGCAACCCACTCCAGTATTCTTGTCTGGAGAATCCCATTGACAGGAGCCTGGTGGGCTACAGTCCATGGGCTTGCAAAGAGTAAGTCACAAATGAACGCTGAGCACGCACACAAGACTAGTCTGCTACATGAATGGATCCCAGGAGTCCTGGGCTATCCTCCCCTCTTCCTTTCCAGTAGTGCGGTTGACTGTGGTGGCACAGTGCTTTTTCCTAGCTTTATAAAGACCTCAGGGATCCGGAGCATCCTCGCAGGGGTCCCCATCACTGCTCAGATTTTCCCATGCCCCTCTCCTCACCCCTTCATGCATTCTTTGGAGGCAGCTCTATGCAGACATGAAGTGTGGGCTGCGTGCAGTGATGTGATTTGAGGGCTGCTGGAAACCCCCAGCCTCAGTCCCCTCCCTGGGGTCTGACTGCTAAGAGCTAAAATGTGAAGCCCGGCTCTGGATTCCAGCCCCCTGTGAATGCATCCCTATGTTACCAAGACAGTGCACCTCATAATTCTCGAACATTCAGCCTCCCTAGTTTGTATTCGGAGGTCTCCTAGCTCCCAGTCTGGAAGATGAACTATATGGGAATGTTTGGCTCTCAGAGATGAGGGGGGACCGACCCGTGGTAGGGAAAGAGGGATAAATGGGGAGGCTGAACTTGGACTTGAACCACAGCCATATTGGATGAATATGGTGGAATTCATCTATCTGCTTGAATCCGAACCCAGAGCTTCTCAGCCTCCAGTCTGGCCGAGGCCACAGCAGGGCTCTCAGCCGTCAGCCCGCAGGGAGGAAGGGCCCAGATGAGTCGAGGGACCCGTCGTGCATGGGTGTTTGCTGAGGGCATGGGGAAGGGTGCAGTGGGTGGCACGAAAACCAGGCTCTAGTACTGCCTCCTGACGAGGCCAAGGGAGCCTGGTCTTCCCAGGGCAATTCCAGCACAGCTCATTTGTGCATGTTTTACAATAGTGTTGATAAAATCCCCATGGAGCCCTGGAGCATGTGTGAGGAGTTCCCACCAGAAATCTAAACAACGCCCTGGTGTTGCTGACAGCTTAATAATGTGACAAAGTTCAGCTCCTTCAATGACAGGGACAGGAATGCAGCTGGGCTGGGCTGACCTAGAGCTTTAAAAATACCCACCCTGCCTCCCAGCTCTGACCCAGCATTTGACAAATAACCTTTCCTGAGTCTCCTTGAAGGCACCAGACAGAACCAAGTGCCACGCAGGGGCCACATGCCACCGTTAAAATGTTAAATGGAGTGGCAAGGGCCACCAGAGTCACTTGGGGCTGACATTTATCTTTATTATTATTATTATTAATAATGCATATATTGCTTTTTGGAGCATTCCAGGGTTTTTTGCACTCCTAAATCAGGCGGCTGTACATCAGCAAGCCCGATAAATCACCCCAAGAACCCAAATTCAATGCAGCTGTCAGGCCAGATCCGAGAGAAGCAAAGTCCGCTTAATTGAGCTGCAGCCGGGAACCGTCGGGCGTTGCCCAGAACATCAGAATAATAGCAGTGTTGCTGATGATATTTCAAGAGCGAGATGTGAACTGCCAGCTTCAGCTTTAATTTTACAAGAGGGAATGGCAGGGGCGGGGNTACAGGGAGAAATCTAGACTTCACCAAATATTTAAACTCTTAGCTTTTTTTTTTTTCTACCTCAAAGCCAGTACAGACAATGAGTTCCACATTGAGAAATTTCAGTAGAAAGAATTCCATTTTGTCCTTCTTTCTCTATCTCCTCCTTTCTCCTGCCGGCTCCTTCCTCTGTTCCATGCCCCTTCCCAACACAGAGAGAGCTGAAAGTAAAGTAACTACAGGGTTTGAGTTGGAGCCAATTGAATGGGCCAAGAGGTTACATATGGAGTCAACAAATCATGGGACCATGAAGGATATTACTGATTTAAAGTTATGTATGTTAAAGCCTGAATCTTAGCAGCATTCATAAAGGTAAAGGTAACTAATGGAGAGGCTTAACCGACAGAAAATGGGCTTTTGCCCAGGCTGCCCTGCCTCCTTCTTCAGAACTACAGGGCATTTCAGCGGCAGACGTGCTCCCAGCCCCAGGGTCTCCCCCTGAGCTGATGTCAGCCTCACTCACCAAGGAAACGTGAGTTCAGCTGGAGCCTGCATTTCCAAGAGGCCTCAGACACCATCACTGGGTTTGTTTTCCTGTTCCCGAGTGTGTGTGCTGCTTCTTCAGATGTTTTGGGGTTACTGGGAAAACCATTCCTTTTCCCCCCTTTAATTTTTAAAACTGTGTGTAATTACAGGGAAATTTGATCCATGTGTTTCGGATTCATTTGCACTTAATCATGAATACCCCTCTGGAACGAGTTCTTTTCTCTCCCAGCAGATTCTGGTGCCCTTTTTAAGAAGCCCTGTCAGTGCCCTCCTACCCCGGGCTGCCCTGTTCAAGTGCAGAAGGTCGTGTTTGGCCAAAGGAAAACCAACCTGACCGCTGAGGGCATGGGTCTGGTTTGAAATGTCAAACTCGTGAGTTTGAACAGTGTTCTGCCAATGGGGAATGACTTCTCCTGGTCCCAGTGTTTATACAGCCAGAGAAAGAAGACTTCCATTAAAAAAAAAAAAGTGAAGATGTTCCGATCAACTCTAGGGTATTACCTTGTGGCCACTGGCATGTCAGCCTTATCTTCTGATTCACAGGTTTAGAATGAGCGATTACTGATTTGGGGTTTTTTTGTTTGTTTGTTTTTTGAGGTTCTTTGAGAAAATGTTTTTAACCCAGAGATTCCCAACTACCAAAAAACAAACAAACAAAAAAACACCCAGTAACCCTTGTGGCTGGTAAAGAATCCGCCTGCAATGCAGGAGACTCCGGTTTGATTCCTGGGTTGGGAAGATCTTCTGGAGAAGGAAGAGATAGGCTACCCACTCCAGTATTCTTGGGCTTCCCCCGTAGCTCAGCTGGTAAAGAATCTGCCTGCAGTTCAGGAGACCTGGGTTCGATCCCTGGGTTGAGAAGAGAACTTGGAGAAGAGAACAGCTACCTACTCCAGTATTCTGGCCTGGAGAATTACATGGGCTATCCATGGGGTCGCAGAGTTGAACATGACTGAGTGACTTTCACTTCACTTCTTCACTTTAACCCTCTTGGCTAGCTTCCAAGGGCCATGGCACAGCTGTACCCAGAATACACATTTCCCCTCCCTCCATCCATAGCAATTCAACCACTGCATGAAAGCCACAAGAGCATCCCTTCCATCCAAAACAAACATGTCATTACCGATCTCAGATTAATTGATGCCATTTGTGTGCCCTGACTGTTGGGTTTCAGCTGGAGCCCACCCAATGGCGATGGCCACCACCCTTGAAACCTCAAGGCACTCACAACCTTGGCCTTTGGCAGAATTCCCTCCACTGTCCTTCTTTAGCCCTGTGACTCCAGACCTTCCCTTCTCCCACTCCCTGCCCACTCCTCTCCCACTCTGAGGCTTCAGGAAATTTCGAAATGTCTTTCCAGTGGAATGAGGTTATCTGTAGAACTGAGTTTTGCCTTGAGTGAATGTCTTTGCTCATTAATTAAAAAATTTTTTAATGTGGGCCATTTTAAAACTCTTTATTGAATTTGATACAATATTGTTTCTGTTTTATGTTTTGCCTTTTTTGAGCCACGAGGCATGTGGAATCTTCACTCCCCAAGCAGGGGATGAAGGCACATCCCCTGCACTGGAAGGTGAAGTCTTAACCACTGGCAAGTCCTTATTTTGTTAATTTTAAGATATAGGTTTGTTTTTAATATCCCTGAAATAAGGATACTCCTTACAATTGATAATGGTAAAGTAATTTGGTGAAGTGACAGAAAGCACTTCCTTTTTTAGTGGTACATGGAATAATGGTGCATCAGGAATTTTCTGGCAGTCTATTGGTTAGATGCTTTCACTGCAGAGGACCGGGTTCAATCCCTGGTTGGGGAACTAACATCCTGCAAACCCTTTCGTGTGGCTAAAAGAAAAAGAAAAAAGAATACTAGTGCATCTGTCCTAGGTCCCCAGAGAAGCACATGCTCACTTTTCAAATACTGTGATAAACTTTTACCCCTCTCACTCATTTCCCCGCCATTCATTCTTCAGTAAGAGCATCTGGCCTCATGCCTGATTCTCCACACAATCGGGAGGAGATAAGAGTGTTGAAAGGGCCTCTTCTTTTTGGAAAGTTATAATTTAGTTCCAGACATAAGTGCATACACAACCAACCAGGCAAAGTGCTAAATTAGTGGTGTGGCCAGAAGTGGTGGAGAAAGTGGTGGAGAGAATCAAGATGGAGCCATGAAGTGGAACGGAGGAACAGAGCTGGGAGGCAGACAGCCTCATTGCTGGTTTGGCACAATGACCCAAGGAAGTGCATTCCCACCTGCAGCATGAGAGGCCTGGGGTGCATCAGAATGAGCCATGGTGTGCTCCAGAGAACCGAATCCAAGGGGAAGCTTCAAGAGAAAGGTTCCACAGCAGGAGGTGGAATGGGAAGCAGGGCATTGAGAAATGTTGCTATATTCCTTTCTCGAAGATTCCTAACACAGCTTAGAACATCATAGTGTAATGTAAAATTAGTTCACTGCAGAAACAGACTCACAGACTTACGGAACAAACTTCTGGTTGCCAGGGGGTAGGAACGGGGGGAAGGGATAGGGAGTTTGGAATTGACATGTACATACTGCTATATTTAAAATGGGTAGCCAACCGGGACCTACTGTACAGCGCAGGGAACTCTGCTCAAAGTTATGCAGCAGCCTGGATGGGGGAGGAGTTTGAGAGAGAAAGGATACATGTATATGTATGGCTGAGTCCCTTTGCTGCCCACCTGAAGCTATTACAACATTGTTAATCGGCTATGCTGTTGCTTAGTCGCGAAGCCGTGTCTGACTCTCGTGCGACTTTATGGACTCTAGCCTGCCAGGCTGCTCTGTCCATGGGATTTCCCAAGCAAGAATACTGGAATGGGTTGCCATTTCCTCCTCCAGGTGATTTCCCTGGTCCAGGGTTCGAATACGAGTCTCCTGCATTGGCAGGTAGATTCTTTACCACTAAACCACCAGGGAAGCATTAATTGGCTCTCAGTTCAGTTCAGTTCAGTTCAGTCGTTCAGTCGTGTCCGACTCTTCGCGACCCCATGAATCGCAGTACACTAGGCCTCCCTGTCCATCACCATCTCCCGGAGTTCACTCAGACTCACGTTCATCGAGTCCGTGATGCCATCCAGCCATTTCATCTTCTGTCGTCCCCTTCTTCTCCTGCCCCCAATCCTTCCCAGCATCAGAGTCTTTTCCAATGAGTCAACTCTTCGCATGAGGTGGCCAAAGTACTGGAGTTTCAGCTTTAGCATCATTCCTTCCAAAGAAATCCCAGGGCTGATCTCTTTCAGAATGGACTGGTTGGATCTCCTTGCAGTCCAAGGGACTCTCAAGAGTCTTCTCCAACACCACAGTTCAAAAGCATCAATTCTTCAGCACTCAGCTTTCTTCACAGTCCAACTCACACATCTATACATGACCACTGGAAAAACCATAGCTTTGACCTAGATGGACCTTAGTTGGCAAAGTAATGTCTCTGCTTTTTAATATGCTATCTATGTTGGCTTTTCTTCCAAGGAGCAAGCGTCTTTTAATGTCATGTCTGCAGTCACCATCTGCAGTTATTTTGGAGCCCCCCAAAATAAAGTCGGTCACTGTTTCCCCATTTATTTGCCATGAAGTGATGGGACCATATGCCATGATCTTAGTTTTCTGAACGTTGAGTTTTAAGCCCACTTTTTCACTCTCCTCTTTCACTTTCATCAAGAGACCTTCATCAGTGTTTTCCAAATATATTTGTTCCTTGGATCCTTTCTTTCAGTCATTAGCTGCTAATGCTGTAATAAACCTTAGGAAAACTGTAAGTTCTCTTCCGGCATTCCAGGGGGTCACGAGCCAATATGGAGCCAGAGCCCATGGGGGACAAAAGCCTCCGAGAAGTGATGTGAACTGAGGGGAGGGCTTCTGGCTCTTGGCTGTGGTGTGTCATCCTGTGGTGTGAGGTCCTCGGGTGTGGAGTGTCATCGCTGAGAGGAACGCCTTTACCAATTGATCAAACCAGAAACATTTACTAAATATGTTGAATCTGAAAGACAACACAAGTGAATGGACGGGCAACACAGAAACTGACTTGCAGATATCAAAAACAAGTGAGTGGTTACCAGCAGGGAGAGAGGAGAAAAGAAGGACCAAGCAGAGATATGGGATTAATAGTACATATAAAAAATAGATAAGTAATAAGATAAAAACTATTATAAATAGTAAGAACTTCCTGTGTAGCACAAGGAAGGGTAGTCATTATCTTATAATAAACTCAAATGGAGTATAATCTGCAAAAACACTGAATCACAGTGCTGTACACCTGCAACAATGTTGTAAATCCTTCAATAAAACAAAACAAAACAAAACACAAATGTTACTTATATAAAAAGAAACATTAAGTACCTTTAGTGTACTTAATAGAGTTTCATATGCTGTGCTGTGCTTAGTCACTCAGTCATGCTTAACTCTTTGTGACTGCATGGACTGTAGCCCGCCAAGTCCTCTGTCCATGGGGATTCTCCAGGCAAGAATTCTGGAATGGGTTGCCATGCACTCCTCCAGGGGATCTTCCTAACCCAGGGATTGATCCCAGATCTCCCATATTGCAGGCAGATTCTTTACCATCTGAGCCACCAGGGAAGCCCAAGAATACTGGAGTGGGTAGCCTATCCCTTCTCCATGGGATCTTCCTTACCGGGAAGACCTTCAGAGAAGACTGGGTGTTAACAAACAGATGCAGTAAAACGGCTGGTCACTGAGGTAGAAAAAAAGTACCATAAAGATTGTGCATGGCATTGAAGGCTTTCCATAGAGGAACCATCAGAAACAGATCCTGAGTTTCAAGTGCTGTGAAGGAGAGGTGTGAATATCCAAGTGCCTGGAACAGAAGCAGAAGGCGAACATTCTGGAAAGGAAAAAGAGCACGAATAAAGGGGAAACCGCGTGGGCGTGCATAAGTAGCTTGTAGCGGCTAGAGGGCAAGACACATCGTGTTGAAGGGAGGAAGCGAGGATTAATGAGTTAGGTTGGGACTAGACCGTGAAGGGTCTAACTCAGCAGTAGCAACAGCAACAATGGAAAGAGGTGACTTAATTATCTCTCGTGATAAGAAGTCGACTCTTTCTGTTCCTCTACTTGGCTATTCCTCTTCATGCTGGCTTCTCATCCTTAAGCTATTGCCTCATGTCAGTAGATGGTATCCGTGAACCAGGCCTATTTCTCACGGGTGATATGCCTTATCCTTGAACAGGGGCATTTGAAGATATCCAATAAGCGAAGGAAGCCAGGCTTCTTTCCTTTTTTTTACAGAAAGAAGTGATATGATCCATAGGTCTTTTTTTATAAGGTCACTGGGCTGCAACATAAAGGCAAGAATGGGATAAGAGAGACTAGAGGCAGCAGATGGTCTAGAATTAAAATTATCTAACAAGTATTGCACCCTGACACCAGATTCCCAGCAAGACTTGGCAGAAAGGAGTTCTTCTCTTGAAAAAGTGAGTTCCATTCTTCATGGAAGACAATTCTCCCAGGCAGCCCCCAAAGACTTGCCTTCCCTCTAGTTGTAAGTTTAGTCACATGGCCACCCTCATCACAAGTAAGGCAGAGATACTGCGTGTCTGGTGAAGAAGAATGCAATCATCTTGACACTACTCAGGATGTAGCCACTTCAGCTGGGCTGTGTCCTCAGTGGAATATTAGTCTTTTATGCCATTGAGCCGAGAGATATGGTGGTTTTTGATGGCCACAGTTGGATCCCTTTTCTGGTACACATGAACCCCAATGCCCAGTAACTAGCAAAGACAAAATGGCCTCATGGGTGAGGAATGAGATTTAAGGCTCAACCATGGCCAGTTTGGGAAGAGAGGGCGTATTGGCAATTACTGATGAAACTCAGCCTTTCATCTCTCCAGAGATTAATAATGACTTATATCTGCTCATATGTGACAAACTGTCAAAAGCACACGAAAAAATGCTGAGTGTCTCACGAAATAAGTTAAAAAAAAAAGCAAACAAAATTTTCATCAAGGGTGGGGAAAAAAAGACAATTCAGTGGAAAGATTTATTGAGAGACTTCCCACCCAACCCTTGCCCACTACCAAGAAGATCACCCTCCCCTAAATATTTCACTCATGTTATACTCAGGAGGTCAACAGAAGATCATTTTTCTCCAAGAAACAGCTGTAACTGAAAGGCTGGGGAGTATTCAGCCCCCCAAAATGGATGCGTGTGGAAGATGTTCCACTGGGGATACAAACTTGACAAAGAAAACATGGAAAGGTGGGAAACTGCCACTCTCTGGACATCCCCAGAAACTAATTTCATACCAAAGGAAGGCTGATAAAATGAAATCCATGAAAACCCAGGGGGCAAGTGTCTCTCCCACTCCAGAGCCCCTGAAAGCCAAGGGAACACTGGATTCTTGGATGTTGGCAGCAGACGTTAGGAAGATAGAGTCGAGGAGCTCAGAAAAAAACAAATAGGATGCCGTGTCAAGAAGCTTCAAATGTGGACATAGCCCAGGAGGGATGAGAGAGCCTCAAAACTCTGAAAACATAATAAAAACAAGAATAAAAGGTCCCCACCTAAAGAAACCAATATGGCACAAGAATGGCTGCAAATTTCCATGGAATGAAAGTAGGAGAACATTACTGAAGATGGCTGCTTAGGGGTGGGACCAGTTGGCTGGAATCCACAAGGTTAAGTCCTACCTGAGCTGAGCCTTTTGACATTCTAAAGCCATCATAAAGGGCTCTTTGGGGTCTCAGAAGAAGAAGTCCTGCCATGGATTGGTCTGTGGTTCGAGGTGGTACCACATGACCAAAAGCAACAGAGTCCCCAACGCCTCTCCCAGGTGCCGCCCATCACTCTAATGCTGCCCAAGCTTCAGCCTCAGCATCCAGGTCAGTATGAAGGTGAGTATGAACCCAGCGAGGACACTTGTCCATCCCCTCCGTGGCCCCTCCAAGAGGCCCCAACTGATAACTGTGTCTGTCCTCCTCTGCCCAAGTTACACCTGCACAGATGCCTTTCATCAGCCCAGTTTCAGGTGGCAATTTAAACCTTTTAAGGCTGCCTGTCAAGCACCCACTAAGTAGATTTCCTTTTATCATGGCTCACAAGGAGTGACTGGATAACATAATTATGGGGCAGGAGAATGGTGCATCTTGATGTGTCTTTGAGGATTTGCCAAGGGCCCCACAAGGGCTAAATCTGTGATCCCCTGAAAGGAAATCTAAGGAAGAATCTGCCAAATAAATCTTCCAGGTGCTCTGCAGGCAAATGGATTTGAAATAGGTCTTTTCTGCCCTTTGTCATTGCAGAACTCAAGGGTATTTGGGGTGGACAAAGCTGCAGGGTGCATCCTCGTGGGAGGAGTTTGAGGGAAGCAAAGGAAGGCGTGTTTTCCAAATTGCCTGGAGTCAGGGCCCAACCAGGTTGGGAAGCCCTTTGGATGTGGGATGATGCATGAAATAACTGCGTGGAGCCAGACCTCTGATCTCCTGAGACTTCCTGGGACATTACCAGTGCCCTGTTTATGCACACACCTTCCAGTGCTTATAAGGTGGGTTCCAGCAAGGTGGTGCAAGCAAGCCGCTTGGGCTCAGACTTCAGGGCACCGGATGCAAACATCTTTGATGCAGCAGATAGCCTCTCTGAAGATGCTTGAGTGATGCTTGAAAATGCTCTTAGCTGATGCTTGAGATGCTTAAGTGGCATCCTGTTTTGGCTGGAATATGTGGAAACAGAAAGGGGCACATGTAAGATGTGTTCAGAAATGAGCAAAGACACGATCTCTTCTTTTCCTGGGGCTTCTGTAGCAAAGTACCACAGTCTGGGTGACTTCAAACCACAGAGACCCCCTCAAAGTTCTGGGGGCCAGAAGTCCAAAATCAAAGACTTGGCAGGACCGTGCTTCTCCAGAGCCTGTAGGAGGGAATCATTCCTTGCCAGCTCCTGGTGGCCCCAGATGTTCCTTGACTTGCGGCAGCATCTCTCCAGCTTCTGCCTCTGTCTTTCCACAGCCGTGTTCCCGGTATGTTGGTCTGTGTTCAAATTTTCATCGTCTTAAAAGGTTGCTGATCATCTTGCCTTAGGGTCCATCTTAATCCTCACCTTAATGACCTCACCTTAACCTGATTACATCTGCAAAGACCCCGTTTCCAGATGAAGTCACATTCACAGGTACTGAGGTTAGGACTGCAGCATATCTCTTTGGGGAGCATAATTAACCCATACCTCATGAATTTGTGAAGAGGAAAAGTTGCCATTCATATGATTTATTGAATCTATTGTCATTTCAAGTTTGGGTTCATCCTCTAACAGGGGCAAGGACTTTTTTATTTTCGGCTTTAATTCTAAAAGGAGATAATCTGGTATAATGTAATATAATATAATATAATATAGTAAACTCAGGCATAACGAAATTATAATATAAGTTGAGAAGGGGGCTATCCGTCTAAGGGGCAGGGAAGCTGCTGAGGACCTCACTGTCACAGAAAGTGTTCTGAGAAGTGGGAGAGGATTGGGAAGAGGGAGAAAAGTAATCAGTGAAGCTTAATGAATTGAAATCCCCCAATGCCTTGGGAAGATCATAGCATGACGTGTTGATGCGGCAGCATGGTTGGGGAAAAACTAACGAGGCAGCACCAGCTTATGGCGCATGCGTGCTTCATCGCACAGTCATGTCCGACTCTTTGCGACCCTGTGGACTGTAGCCCACCAGGCTCTTCTGTTGGTGGAATTCTCCAGGCAGGAACACTGGAGTGGGTAGCCATTCCCTTCTCCCAGGTATCTTCCCAGGGATCAAACCCACGTCTCCTGCCTTGCTGGTAGATTCTTTACCATCTGAGCCAGTTTAGAGTGTGTGGTCTTAACATTTCCAGAAGATTCTTGCGGTGGGAGAATGTTGGGTGCTTACAGAACCAGGGGTGCTGAGAAGAGGATTGAGGTGAGAGCAGGTCCGTGGGGGTTCTCCCCAGGGGCACCCAGGGAGGGGCACTACCAGAGGGTGCACGTCACACATGGGCTAAGGGGGCAGGACCATGTAAACCAGGTTGCCCAGAGATTCATCACAGCCATAAGTCCTCTCTTCACCTGCCCTTGGATCTGGTCTATTGATAAAGTTCTACTGATTACAGTTCTTCACTGAACTCCATAGAAGGCTCTCTTAGCTGGCATTTGTAATATTCCTAAAGTTTCAGGAAAAGGGGCTAATGCAATATTGAATTAACCACCTGGAGGAGAAAGCACATGAAAATCAATACGGATGGCGATTCTGCAAGCCAGGTTGAACACCAAGGGATGAATCTGGAAGAGAAGTATGATGGCTATCTATAAGCTTGGTTCAGGAGCCTAAAGATGTGGTGAGTGGTCTGCTTTCAAAAATAAAACCTCTGAGCTCATCTGAACCTACCATAAACAGATTTTGACACATATTACGTAATTTTCAAAATTGGTATTCAGCACTGTAGCATAGTCACATAATCAAATTAATAAAACATGAAAAGCTGTACAGAGGGAAAAAATCTCCTTCCTACCTTTTCCCTTTCTGGTCAATTCTTATCCTTCCCAGCAAGGAACATTAGTAGTAGTTTTTTATTTATTCTTCCATGGAATTCTTACAAATTTTCCAGCTAACATAGATACACGGTTCTGTTTTCCTTTATTTTTTACATCAAAGTAGCATGCTATACAGGCTTCCCTGATAGGTCAAACGGTAAAGAATCTTCTTGCAATGCAGGAGACCTGGGTTCAGTTCCTAGGTTGGGAAGATCCCCTGGAGAAGGGAATGGCTACTCACTCTAGTATTCTTGCCTGGAGAATTCCATGGACAGAGCTGCCTGGCGGGCTACAGTCCGTGAGGTTGCGAAAAGTCAGACACAACTGACTAACACACCATGTAGCATGCTATGTGCTTTTTCCTACAACCATTTGTGTGGGTATAAAATGGGATTTCACAGGTGGCTATAGTGGTAGAGAAACCACCTGCAAATGCAAGAAACATAAGTGACATGGGTGCAATCCCCGTGTCAGGAAGATCCCCTATAGAAAGACATGGCAAACCACTCCAGTATTCTTGCTTGGAGAACCCCGGGAGAGAAGCCTGGCAGGGTATGGTCCATAGGGTAGCAAAGAGTCAGACACAACTAAAGTGACTTGGCAAAGTGGAGTATATACATGCTTATTCATTACAGTGTTGTTTGCAAAAGCAAAAATTTGGAAATAAGTCCAGTATCCATCAAATGGGGACTAGTTAAATGATGGAATATCTCCATTATGAAGTAATGCATAGTTGTATAAAAAACATGTATTTACATGGAAAGATCTATAGGATATAAGTAAATAATTTAAGATACAAGCAATATACGTAGTATGTATTCAGGGTAAGAAAAAAGGAAACAAAAATGATATATATTTGCATTTTTGCATCAGAATAAAAAATAATCTGGAAGGACTCACTAGAAACTAATAAAGTCTTTGCTCACAGATGCTGAAAAAAGTATGATTCTCAGAGATGGGGAAGGGGATAAAACTTTCCAATATTTATTGTTACAGTATTTTAATTTTTGAATCATGCAAATGTGTTTTCTCTTTAAAATGAGAAATACAATTAAAAGAAATTAGTTAGATGCACATCCCTAGCATCTGATAATTATACTACAAGGAGTTACCCTACAAATATTTCTCACACGTGTTCAAAGATACCTGCAAAGAAGTTCACTATAGGATAATTTCAACAGCAAAAGGCTGGAAATGACCTAAATGTATATTAAATGTAAACTGGTTAAGTGAATTAAGTTACATTCAAATAATGAAATATTATGCAGATATTCCAGAGAATATGAAATATTTATTGATATGGAAAACTCTCCAAGATATATAAAGTAAAAAATGTGATATAAAAAAGCATTGTGCTCCAATTTTTGGTAAAATAAATTTGATATACACACATCCTCCCAGGAATCCTGTATTTTTATTAAAAGGAACTTGATGTCCTATGTGTTGTGTGTGTGTGTGTGTGTGTGTGTGTGTTTACACATGGATAATTCCTGGAAGCAGAAATATAAGAAGTTGCTCACGGTAGTGGCTTCTGGGATGGAAGTGAGAATATTTGGAGAAGGAAGATCATCTATTTTTCATTGTAATGATTTTGAACTACATGACTTCTACTATGTGCATTTTTTACATTAAAAATATTTTAAAATAAGCCAACAAACAAAAGTATATTTGTAGAAAAAATCATTACAACTATAAAACAAACCATTGAGAAAGCTTTTTTTTTTTACTTTTTAAACAAAAAATGAGAAAGCTTTTTATGTACTTATACAGAAGTTTCCAAGATGCGTTGTTAAACCATGTAGTTTTAATTTTAACTGCTTCAGGTTTTCCCATACTCTGTGTTGCCTATCACTTCTACTTGGTGACCAACCCATACCAATTTTCATTACTTTGGGCTTGAACATGCCACATCCCTGCCTTTCAAGTCAAGGGTGCCTGTTTTTTGTTCTGCTCTGTCTTTCCCATCTTCCCTTGTGGCTCACCTAGTAAAAGAATCCACCAGCAATGCAGGAGACCTGGGTTCGACCCCTAGGTTGGGAATATCCCCTGGTGAAGAAAATGGCAAGCCACTCTAGTGTTCTTGCCTGGAAGATCCCAAGGACAGAGAAGCTGGAAGGCTACAGTTCCTGGGGATACAGAGTCAGACACGACTTTCTTTCCCCACCTCTAAGACTTGATATTAGTTCTCTTTTGGATTGAAATCCTAGCTCCTACTGGCTTGTGAACATGAGTGACTTAACTGCTTTGGGCCTCAGATTCTCCATCCATAAAAGAAAAATAAAACACATTACAATGATGCTGCAAGAGTTTGAAATAACCAGCACATGCGGACCCAAGAGTAGGCATTTTTCAAGATGGTGGCTGTTACCATCATTAACAGTCCATGGGGTGTGGCAATGGGAACTGTAAACAGGAGGAACCACACCCTGGTTTTCCACCAGGAGAAGCAAGCTTTGTGTGTCATGGCCAAGGCTATTTCAAGGACCCAAGACTTCCATGGTGAATTCCAGTGTTTGGCTGGTCTTTTGGGCCACAATAGCCTTGGGTCTATATTTCAGAGAAGCAGCTACTAACAATAGTTCAGAATTCAGTATTCTCTGGGTGCAGTTCCTCTTAGGGAAGCTTATTCTCATTTTTAAGCATAAATTGTGTCTACTGACTTCCCCTCTCCCCACCAAGATGCCTCTTGTTGCCATCTGTTGCCCTCAGTCCACTAGGCTTATTTATGTTTATCTCTATTTATAACAATGTTTTTCAAAAGAGGAAGTGAGGATGCCCATGTCTTTCTTCACTTTTCCAGTCTTTAAAAGGAAAAGCTGCCTCTCCGTGTTCTCTCTGTTTCATCTCCCGGTGCAGCTCTGGGTTAATTGGTCTCACTGATTATCTAGTTGGCTTTCTGCCTTGATGCATTTATAGGGTCTTTTATTATTGACTTTGGAGATCCTTGTAAGGTACTCCAAAAAAGCATTTTAAAATAGTCTCTAGAGGGCAATTTACATTTTAACTGCTCTTTCATTACCCCCCTCAACACTCTCATATAGTTCCCTTTTCTAGAATTAAATAACCACATGATAGCTTTTGGGCTCCATGTCTCTTTCAGATGTTGAACTTGGCCCTGTTTTGGTCTTTATTTATATAGTGATTCAGTTAGAATTTCACCATCGTTCCCATTCTTCATCCTCATCTTTCTCCTAGTTTGTGTTTTCAGGTTATATGGCATCTTGATAAATCAAGGGCCAAATAGTGTCATCTTGGTCTTTTTTTTTTTTTTTTTTGAGAACTCCTCTGAGAATCACTGACACTGTGGTAAGAGACTGCTCAAGGAGTCGTGAGAATATGGTAGGAGTGAAAGGGAAGTCTCTAATAACTAATCCAGGATTTAAGACTGAAGCTTTGTCTACCTCTTGGATTTTATTTTAGAGGTCACAATGCTTTGGAGATCATTACGCTAGAGATACGGCTTTCTAGGTGGCTCAGTGGTAAAGAATTCGCCTGCCAATGCAGGAGACACAAATTCAATCACTGGATCATGAAGATCCCCTGGAGGAGGAAATGGCAACTCACTCCAGTATTCTTATCTGAAAAATCCCATGGACAGAGGAGCCTGGTGGGCTACAGTCCACGGGGTTTCAAAGAGCTGGACATGACTTAGTGACTGAGCATGCATGCATTATAGAAATACAGACTTGGATTTCGGGTTCTTTCTTGCCACTTTCTTATCATACTTTTATAAATCTCAGTGGGGGACCTGCCAACTTGCCTTTTTCTCTCTCTTCAGTTTATCCACACTCATCTTCCCTAAGGATGGCCCCAACTTTATTCTGAAGCCAGAAATTCAAAGAATAGTGAGAATTTCTGGTGGAATATTCCTAGTATAAAATAGCACTTCACATGTCCAATATTAATGCTCCTGAAGCTGTAAGTAAGAGAGGACCCTGTCTTTACCCACCATCAACACACACACACAATTTTCCATGTTATGTTCCCAATACCTTTAAGAATATCCTGGTAGGATATACACCAGGCTTAATCTTATGTGGTCTAAAGTAAAGATTTTTTTTTTTAATTTTTGTGTGCTTTATTTAAAGGAGAAATTCTACACCCTTTTTCTCTTTCTACTTTAAAAATATACCAAGAAGTCCCAAGGGGATCAACAGCTTCCCCAAGAACCAGCTTATTCGCAACTCGTTCCATGAAGGGGCAGCCTCATGGGTACACAGCAGATGAATTGCAGAAGAGAAAACAAGCACATTTCCCTCTGGAAGAGAGAAAACCTAATGTCAGTAAAGAAAGTGGAATTGTGCACTTAGGAGAGATCTTCAACAAGTGAATAAACAGATAGCACTCAGGTATATTTCACCTCTCAAACTGAGAAACTGAAAGATGATACAGCTCAGTACTAGCGATGATGTAAAATTGGAAGCACTCACATTCTTCCCGTGAGAGAGTAAGTTGAAACAATCTGAAGGCAGTTAGCAATAGTATATATCAGAAGTCTTAAGATCTTCAATTGAAACTTGATTTAGCAATTTCACCTTCAGAAATTTATTTTAAGAAAAAAAAAAAATAGAGCTAACAGAGAATCTCCCCTTTTGGAACTTCATGATAGCATTGAGTATGAGTAAAAAAAATTAGTGATACTTTAGAGACCAAATAATAGGAAACTGTTTAAATGGATTACGATAAATAAGAATGATGTAGATGAAAAGGAGCTTAGAAAGATGTTCTTGATATATAAGAAAGACATTGGAAAAAACTGTATATAGTCAGTTCAGTTCAGTCGCTCAGTCGTGTCCGTCTCTTTGCGACCCCATGAATTGCAGCATGCCAGGACANACCCCAGGTACAATACAGGTAGGAAACTGAAATGAGACCCATGAAGGAACATCAGTATAATTTTTTCACCTGACTCATGGACTACAACAGGATTTCTAGCCTTGCTAAAATAAAAATCATTTTTTAGATGGCCAGGTCAAATGCTTTTTGCTTTTCCTTCTGTTATTCCTCTGTTATTTTTTCTTTTCTTTTTTTTTAATTGAAATGTAGTTGATTATGGGCTTCCCCAGAGGCTCAGTGGGTAAAGAATCTGCCTGCCAATGCAGGAGAGGCAAGAGACGATGGTTCAATCCCTATATTGCAAAGATTCCCTGGAGAAGGAAATAGAACCCACTCCAGTATTCTTGCCTAGAAAATCCCATGGACAGAGGAATCTGGTGGGGTGCAATCCACAGGGTCACAAAGAGTCGGACACGACCGGGTGCACACCCCATTCCATGCATAGTTGATTTACAACATTGTGTTAGTTTCAAGAGTTCAGCACAATACTTCAGTTATACATGCGTTCTTTTTCAGCTTCTTCTCCCTTATAGGCTATTACAATATACTGAGTAGAGTTTCCTGGGCTATGCATAGGTCCTGGCTGGTTATCTATTACACTAGTGTATCTGCTCCCTGGAAGAGGGCATGGCAACCCACTCCAGTATTCTTGCCTGGAGAAGCCCCATGGACAGAGGAGCCTGGTGGGCTACAGTCTATGGGGTAGCAAAGCATCAGACTAAGCACAGGACAGCACAGTGCATCTGCGAATCCCATCCTTCTAATTTATACCTCTTCCCTACCCTTTCGGTAATCATAAGCTTGTTTTCTGTGGGTCTGTTTCTATGCCTGTGGGTCTATTTCTGTTTTGTAAATAATTTCATTTGCATCTTTTTTTTTTTCAGATTTGACGTATAAGTCATATCACATGACATTTGTCTTTGGGCTTATTTCACTTTAGTATAATCATTTCTAGTCTACCCGTGTTGCTGCAAATGCCATTGTTTCATTCTTTTTATTACATGCCTTTTGGCTATGGCACGTGGCTTGTGGGACCTTCATTCCCCCACAAGGGACTGAACATGGACCACGGCAGTGAAAGCACCAAGGCCTAACACCTGGACAGCCAGAGAATTCCCTATTTCATTTTTTTAAAAATTTTATTTGCTTTTGATTTTTAAGAAGAATGAACATATTTTCTTTTGTAATGGGAAAATCAAATAATGTTTGGAAAAAAGAAGTATTTCATACTCATTTCAAACAGCATAGGATAGCCCCACCTTCAATAAGACGTCTGATGATCGATTTTACTATTTGAAAATAAACCAACTTTATTTGAGTTAGTCAATACCAATCAAGACTGGAAAACAAATTTATAACTGGTTCAGATTCATGAGGAAAACACTCAGAAATGTCTTCATTAAAAAGGAATTTTACATTATTAAGGCTTGAAAGCAAGTCCTGCTATTTTATCACCACAGTTAGAGGTCTTGAGAAAAATCAAGTGACCGTCATTGGGAGTGTTTTTATAAAGTGAAATGTTTGATCTTTTACAAAAGCTAGGCTTCTTTGCTAAATTAGTTAACTCTCCAGCTTATAAAATGAGATAGCCAGGTGGTCAGGAAAGAAAGACAAGTTCAAATATCAGTCAGATATTTTATATTTTAAGCATATACATAGTCAATATCGCAAAATCTCTATACATAAATACCATAGATGACTGTATCCTTAAAATTATATTTTGCGAAAAAACAGATTGCTTTTATAGAAATAGATTAACCCAAGCTCTGCAGTGAGGCAATTTTTAATTTTCTTTTTGGTTGAGGAGGGAACGTTGGATCCATTTCTTTAAGTAACATTAAGACTATGCACATTTTGGGTCATACCAAATCACAAATGAAAGGATCCTGAAACTAAGCTGGGAGGAGAATATTGACAAAGGGAGAGGATGATGCATTCATAGGAGGGCATGTGTTGTTTGGATTACATGCCAAGAGCCATGGATAGAAACCAATGGGCTGCGTGTGCTAGGAGGGTCCCAGAGCCAAGATGTGAACACTTGGGTCCTCACATCAGAACCAGGATGCTTCCCATGCACACTTCTTTTTCTAATGTTCCAGAGACTTTTAAATGTTATTTTTAAAAATAAGGAAGTGATCCCTTGGGAATCATTGAACTTACTTTTAACCATGAGTTAATTCCGCTCATTCCAAGAAGTCACCAGCATCTTGGTTCCCTCTGCTGCTGAACTGGCCTCCCGGCCCTTGGATATAGGAGTCACAGACCTACCTACTGGATGTGCCCTGCCCCTAGACCAACTTAATTTCAGACACTGTTAATTTCTCAGTTAATTTCACCATTAATTTCAGACACTCTTTTAATTTCTCACCGTTTTCTCCTGATGGAAAACTGGATACAACTGAGCGAATGAACTGAACTGAGACCTGTGTCTTCCTGACACTGCCTCCATTTTCATTCTGTTTGTCCAGACCTTGCTGATTTCTAGGATCTTAGATCTTCAGGTGTGATCCATTCTACAACCATTCTAAGATGCTTGGTCTTGTCTTTTTGCAGAGTGGCCAGTGGGTACAGGTGTTACGAAGAGCTTCCATTGTTTCATTTGACAAATGCTAGAAAATTCAGTCCAGGAAAACTCATTCTTGGCATGGCCTCTTTCTAATGAAAAGATCAAGCATTTACATGGCCCCACCAGCAAGATAAGTGAACACTGAAGACAGTATCATTTCTTGGGAAGATGAAACTAGTTTGAGATCTGTGAGCAAATAACCCAATGCAGCGTGGGTTTCACTTTTCAACTCATGAGCTTGGTGCCAGGTAACTGTATCGTTTGTTCAAAACAGGACAGCCATACTCATACTGGTAACTCTGAAGTGTCAGGTAATGAAGGTGTGCAATAGAAGGAACTATATGCTAGACCAATCTAGATTTTATTGATCCAGCTTATCCTTTATAGCTGTTAAAATCATATCCAATACACTCTCAGGACAACCTGAGAGGCTGGCAGGACTGAGAAGATGGGTAAATTCAACACAGTTGTTCTGAATATGATTCTTATTTCTCCCTCTGCCTCACATTATGCTAACCCACCAAAAAAAAAAAAAAAAAGTGATGTGAAAACCAAAGGAAAGAAATAAATCTAGAGTAAAATAGAATCTCAACCCAAATAAATCCCTTCTTACTACCACTGAGATGCTTTTTGAGGTATTGATATGCATGCCAGACCAATAACAAGGGTCACTTCCCATCTCAACACTCTGGAGTTCAGGGTCAAACTGCAGACCTTCTATACTTCCTGAGTTGATTCTGAGGACACCTGAGGACCTTTCCACACTGTGGCTGGGCGATGATATGCTGTGTACAGGACAAGTTTATGGCCAAAACCCAGGGAGACTGAAGGATGTGGAGAAAAATCTCTTTGGAAAAGAATCATCGTAAGGCAATATTATTTAAAAATACTCTGATAAACCTCGTCATAGATGTTAAAGCTTTAAATCAATAGTCGGTTACATCATATGATAATCTGCTGCTGCAATAGAAAGATATTCCTGGATTGAGTACCAGGAAATGTCATCCATCTATAATTCCTCTCCCCCTGTTAAATGGTTACGGTGGGGTCATATAACTGCTCCAACCCCACCCCTGTGCCCTAATATGGTTACTGATGCAAAACTAAGTCAACCACAGAAGGAACAGCTAGAACCAACAATATTGATTTAGTTTGGCTTGTTTGTTTTTAAAGGCTGTGTTTAAAGACTTGTCAATTGCTGGATTCTGAATATCCAGTGTCCTCAGGGTTCAAAAACTCCTCTCTGGGGGGTACTCTGCCTGGGAAGCTACTCCACCTGGGGGAGCTTCTCTGCCTGGGCATCCTGCCATTTTCACTGTGGCTTATTGGCTGTGCTTCTCAGGTATACCTCAAGAACAGCACCTCTCTGGGTCTCGGGAAAGTAAACAGTTTCTTAGATCATTGTACTTATGCTGTGATGTTCAGGGAAGGATCTCTGAGGACAACAGAATTTCACACTAATGAAAAGGCCTTTGGGATCATTTAAGCTTTCATCTCCCACGAGACCAGCATAGGGCTTTTCCCTATTGTCAGAAGGATTGTTTCCTCATCAGTTCACCTTTTCAAACATCTCCAGGGACAAAGTTAGCAGGGAGTCCTGCAAAGTTTCCCTAAGAGGAGGAAATGAATACATTCTTCCTGCTTTTGAATGAAAGGTCTCAGGCTTATAGGATGCCCTACTGAGAAATGGCATCTTCCTCCCTGGGCTAAAGGGAACTCCCTGCTTCTTCCCCTCTGCTCTGATCACTGGGTCCCTTTTCTCTCCAGAGATCCCTGGAGGCAGGTACGTCCAGATATTGCTTGGGTTAGAACCTCGTGATGTTTCTACAGGAAGGCCCCATGCTGTCCTGCCCTCACTGAGCAACAAGCCAAGTCCTGGGGCTTTTGGGCACTTGGGAGCCTCAGCCTCTATCAATAGGCAACACAGAAGGGAAGCTTGTTGAAGGTGAGGGTCTGCGGTGGGTGGACTTTCTCCCAGGGCATTCATAGCAAGAGGGAGCTGACGACTAGTTCATTTTTCTTCGTTTCCTCTGCACACTTCCCTGTGCTCAGGCAGGGTAAGCTTTTAAGGAGGTGAAACTCAAGGAGAATGACTACAGAGTGAAATATGAGCTAGAAAACAGCTTCCTCTTTTTCATCGGGCATTTGAATCAGACAGTAGGAAAATTTACCCAGAGGCACGTGTATTTTTCCTTCAAGTTTAAACCACATGGTTTCCCAATCAGAAAGGCGCATGGACTTTCTTCCTAAGGTTCCACGATCAAGCCACCTCCTAAATGTATCTCTTGCGCATCAGAGGCTGCAGCTGAATCAGAGAGCACCTGGCTCATAGACCCACATCCAGGAACAACTTGAAGAAAGTGGAGAGTCATTTTTGGTCAGTTGTTGGTATTTTGCTATGAAGATGGCAGCTACATGACATCACTGGTTCGAGACTTAGATCACAAGAGAAAAGATCTATCTAAAAGATTCCCAGGGAACACTGAGCCTCATACAAAGTTCTTCTTAGCCTCGTGCATCCATCCCCCCACCCGACCCCCCCACTCCCATCTGCTTTCTCAGAGACCAAAATTCAATCGTGGATAAACATAGTCAAACCCAGGCATGTAATCCCCAATGAAACCACTCCCATAAGCAAGCAAACCCCATGGCTGGTAGACCCCACGGGCCTTTTGGCATCAATACTCCTCCCCTCCCCTCCCCTTCCAAGTTACCCCAGTTCAGAATGGCATGCCAATTTCCCTTCCTGGCAAGGCCTAGACAGATAAGAATAGAGATCAGCATCAAGCCAGGTACGTGATCACATCAGACTGTGCCCAGCACGGCAGAAAACTGAGACTGTCTGACATAGTTTTCCAACCTGGCCTTCAGTGCCTGAAGTGACAAAAATGCCAGAAAGTGGTGAGTGACTGGAGGTGTGTCTGCCAGGTGCCCAGACCCATGTCTGCCCCATCCACTCTCTGTCTCCCCTAACACAGCCATGCACCTCTTTCTAATAAGAACTAAGACGGCATTTGGCCTTGGAGTTACTGACAGATAAGGGTGGACAGGAAGAGCTGTTGCAGAATTCTAATGCATCTGAGGAGATATTTCAATATTGGCAAAAGGGGCCAGTGACAATCCCACAGACGGGGTTCCCCCGGCACCAACTCCAAACACATGGAACCCAGTCCAGGTCCAAAAGGCTGACAGCTTGACCGTTTCTCTCATTTCTGCTTGCGGGATTCCTGCCTGACCAGAGGGGGATGGCGCTGACTTTGGTCAAAGCCAGCAGGCTGGGGTTCCAAGGATGCCAGCAAGACGTGGCCTGATGGAGACAGAAGTTTCCAGAGGCGGCATGGAAGAGGAGGGTGTGAAGCCAGAGTTCTTAGGGAGGCGGTGGAGTCCTTTTGTAGCAGCGATGGGGCGAGACGGCCAAGTTCAGGATCGGCTGAGGCGCTTGGCCACGTCGGCGTAGGCCAGCTCGATCTCGCTGTCGGCCGCGCAGGTGTTGGTGAACTCGTCCCGGGCGTAGGCGTTCTTGAGGTACCGCCACAGACCCGTCATCTCAGCCGGGAAATCGTAGTTGCGGTACTTCTTGGCCACAATCTGCAAGAGAGATGGTGTTAAAGCGTGAAATAGATCACCGGGAAGTGTCAGTGATGTGGCAGGGTGAAATAGATCACCGGGAAGTGTCGGTGATGTGGCCCGGTGTGTGCACAGCGGGAAGATCCTCCCTGTGTCCCCCGGGGCCAGCAGCAAGACACTTGTAGGGCAAGGTGACGGTGCTGCCTTTTTAATGCAACACTGTTTGTTTTAATTATCCTGTGCTATTTTATTTATTTTTGTTGTATTATATTTTACCAAGCAACTATAATTTGTCCTCTGATCTAGTAATTCTGCTTCTAGATATTCCTTTCCTTAGGAAATATCGTGAGTGTATAAGAAGATTTAGTTTCTTGCAAATAGGACTGCAGGACTATTTGGAAATAGCAAAAAAAAAAAAGGTACCCAACACAAATGTCCAACAACACACGAATGGATAAATACATTGTCATATATACATGCAGCAGCATACTGGAGAGCCATGAAAAATCAGGTTGCAGAGGAAATTCCGGGGACTTGAAGAATGCTTCAAGAGACTGTTCAGTTGGAAGTACTGTATAAAGCATTAGGAGGAATATGTATGATGAATAGAAGTATATACACCAATCTGTTAGCATAATATACCTCTGACTGATAGAATTATAGACAACTTTTTTCTTCCCCCATCCAGCCTTATCTACAGAAGGGAATGCAAAGCAAAAAACAAAAAAGCAAGTTAGATGCCGGAATGCATATGGAGCTTCAGCGTATGTAGAGGTGAACAGATGGTGATTCCTGTTCTCTCCCTTGTCTGCCACACTCGGGGCTGTGGACCTGAGCCTTCTGGGGAAGTGGTGTTTGTATTGAAAGACAATAGCATAGTGGTTAAAAGTGTGGGTTCTGGATCCCAGATGACTGGATCTGTAATCCTGACCCTATTACTTGACAATGGTGTGATCTTGGATGAGCTACTTAACTTCTCTGAGCCCCAAATTCTTTTTCTCTAAAATGAAAATAATAAGATGACATATCTCGGAATAGTAAATTAGTTAATATACATAAAAGTGATCTGGGGGAGGTGCTGGGTTTAAGTGCTCAAGAAACATTATCTAATGTCAGAGTTCATTGAGACCCATCACATCTTCTTTATCCGTCCATCTGTCAATGGACATTTGGTTTGTTTCCGTGTCTTGGCTATCGTATAGTTCAAGTTTTGATCATTCCAAACACTTCCCTTTGCCCCCTGCCCTGAAGAAGGAACTACAAGGTACATATTGCCTCCCTAGTTCTTAGGTACTTAGCACTTCTTTATATTAAATTCTCTCCGTTAATATAACTGGTTTGGGGAGGTCAGTACTGAAGCCACCTGGCAGTGTCTGGCCATCCAAGACAGGTGTGGCCAATGACCACAAGTGATGGGTTCAGGTTCCTTGGACAAAGCCCTCTCTTCGCTGCAAGATGAAGGGGCCTTGGGCTTGCCCACAACCTTAAGAAGAGGCTGTATTGGGTCAGGTGCAAATCTATGCAGGGGTGGAGGCGCCAGTGAGGGAAGCAGCTTGAAACTGAGAATGAAAAAAGCCCACAGAATATAAATCGGTGCAGCCGCTGTGGAAAACATATGAAAGTTTCTCAAAAAACTAAAAACAGAACCACCATATGATTTGGTAATTCCACTCCTAAGTACACATCTTAAAAAAAAAAAAAATAAAATTGAATACAAATTTGAAAAGATAAATACACCCCAATGTTCATAGAAGTACTATTTACAATAGCCAAGACATGAGAGCAACCTAAATGTCTACCAGCAGATGAATGGATAAAGAGGATGTGATACATATACACAATGGAATACTACTCGGGCATGAAAAAGAATGAAATTCTGCCATTTGCAACAACGTGGATGGACTGAGAGCATTACGCTAAGTGAAATAAGTCAGACAGAGAGAGACAAATAATGTATGTCATAATTTACATGTGGAATCTAAAAAAGAAAACTAGATACAGAGAACAGACTCATGGTTACCAGCAGGGAAGGGCAAAACAGAGGTAGGGAATTAAGAGGCACAAACTATTATGTATAACATAAGCTCTAAGTGTGTATTGTATAATACAGAGAATATAGTCAGTATTTTATAGTAGCTGCACATGGAGTGTAGGCTTCCCTGGTGGTTCAAATGGTTAAGAATCTGCCTGCAATGCAGGTTTGATCCCTGGGTAGGGAAGATACCTTGGAGAAGGGAATGGCAACCCACTCCAGTATTCTTGCCTGGAGAATTCCATGGACAGAGAGCGGAACCTGGTGGGCTATAGTCCATGGGGTCACAAAGAGTTGGACACGACTGAGTGACTTCCATACCACCATACATGGAGTATAGCCTTTAAAAATCATGAATTACTGTTATACCCCCATAACTTATATTGTACATGAACTATACTCCAATTTTTAAACTGGAGAAAAGGAAAGAAAAAGAGCCATAATAAGGTCAAGACATCCATTAAAAAAAAACTGATCCATGGGGTGGCCTTGAGTCTCTCGGTGCTGGAATTTATTTTCAGGTTTTTAAAGGATATAATTTGAGCTGGGAAACAACAGAGACTCAACATATGAATTTATATTTGTGTTTATATGTATAACTCCCTTTCTGTTTGCTTCAGGGGCTGAACAGGTTCCTGTGCCACGTGAGGGTCTGGGGGTGGTGGGGAACAGGAGTCTTGGGGGAGATGACAAGAGTCCCACATGCCCCTCCCTGCCCGGATCCATACACCCTGAGCTTGACCAGAGCTGGTTCTTTCCTCACATGTTGGCTCGAGGCGGGAGATGAGAATAGGAGGCAGCCAGACAATGAAAGTTCAAACCAGGCTGTCAGCGAGCAGCAGGGCCAGAGCAACTTGGCCTCCAAGGATGCAGATAATGCTGAAGGAAAGCCAATGAAAGAGAGAGAGGGAACGCGCACGGGAGAAGCTCTGACGTCTGCAGGAACCTCCATGCTCATGTTCTGAATTTGCTTTCATATGAAAACAGTTAGCTCCCCCAGCCCAGATTAAGTCTTGGCATCTGCAGCCAAACTGGAGGTCTGACTTGGCTCTCCTTTCATGCTTTCTGCACTTTAGAGGTTTGCCAGGGCTCTGCGCTCTGATAAGCTGGATCAGCAGAAATCCAAGGAGATGGGAAGTGAGGCCCAGCCTTTGTCCTTTTGTAGGTCATCCTCTTTCCAGTCTCCAGCTCCTCCAAATGAATGACGCACTGAACATCATCCAAGGATGGGCGTAACTGGGAGTCTAGGGCTGGAAGGAACTGGAGGAAACGGAGGATGAAGCATGGGGCCTGGGAGGTCCATTTGTCCACCTAATTGGACACATGATTCTTGAGTGGGTGGTCCAACCATGTGTGACTGAGAGACGGGGAGGAAGAGAGGGGAAGAGGCGAGAAGGAAAATAACCATCCACAGCTCTTCTTTCAGACATAAGAAAAACGACTTCCTCAAAGAGTAAACGACTTGTCCCAGCTCCTGCTGCTAGTTGGTGGTGTCTCTTGGACAGCAAGGAGATCAAACCAGTCGGTCCTAAAGGAAATCAATCCTGAATATTCATTGGAAGGACTGATGCTGAAGCGCCAATGATTTGGTGACCTGATGCAAACAGCTGACCCATTGGAAAAGGCCCTGGTGCTGGGAAAGATCGGGGGCAGGAGGAGAAGGGGACAACAGAAGATGGGATGGTTGGATGGCACCACCGACTCAATGGACACGACTTTGAGCAAACACCGGGAGATAGTAAAGGACAGGGAAATCCAGCATGCTGCAGTCCACCGGGTTGGCAAAGAGTCAAACATGACTGAGCGACTCAACAACAGCAGAACTTGAGTCTCTGGACTTGTAGAATGGTGTTCTTCCCATGACCTCTGATAGTGTTACTGATAGAATCATATCACCCATAACAGTGCCACTTCGTCCTCAGGAAAAGAAAATAAAGGATGTTTTGAAGGTGGGGGTGAGCATGCAGTTATTAATAACTTTAAAGACATACAGCTTGGCCAGACTTACCAATCACCGTTGGCTTGGCCCTGAACCCCAAAGTGTCTCTGAAAGAATGGATGGCATTTGCTCTGCCCATCAGCCCTGGCAAGCATGATTCCCTCCCAGGCTCCAGCCCTGATGCATCCCTTGGGAGCACCAGGGCAAGCACAGCTTATGTTTCAACTCCAACTGGGGTGTGCTCTGAATGAAGAGTTCTGATTTCCAACTCAGGACACCAGCCGAAAACCAACTGATAAATGACTGCATCTGATTCTCCTTAGTGACAGGTGGAAAGAAACTGAGCGTCACAAGCTAGGTGATCACATGGTCAACCAATGAGTGTTAAGTAAAGGGCCACTATGTACCCACCGTTATGCCTGGAGAAGACCTATCCTCACAGAGCTCTTTGTCTGACTGAGACAGTAAGATACCAACAGATGTAGAAATAGAGAGCAGTCTAGCTCTATGATCCCACCGTCTTTTTCTCTGGACTGATGAGGGTCAGAAAAGGATGTGCTAGAAAACAAACTTATGGTTATCAAAGGGGATAGTGGGGGCAGGGAAGATAACTTAGGAGTTTGGAATTAACATATACACACTATTATATATATATTAATAAAATACAGAAACAAGGCCCTACTGTATAGCACAGGGAACTATAATATCTTATATAACCTATAATGGAAAAGAATCTGAAATACAACATATTACATGCGTATGTTATAGTTGCTGTTATTTAGTTGCTCAGTTGTGTCTGACTCTGTGATCCATGGACTGTAGCCCTCCAGGCTCCTCTGTCCATGGGATTTCCCAGGCAAGAATACTGGAGTGAGTGGCCATCTCCTTCTCCAGAGTATCTTCCCAACCAGGGGATCAAACCCAGGTCTCCTGCATTGCCACCAGGGAAGCCAAGTTGAGAGAAATTCAGGGGACAAAATTGCTGTCTTCAAATGAGATGAAGAGAGCAGCCCTGTTCTGTGTTGCTCCAGAGAACCAAGCAAGCAGGGAGGCGGGTTTGGGCTCCACGTAAGGAAGGATGGCTTATGATAACTAGAGCCGTCCAAAACGGTAGGGCTGGCTTGGTCGGCAGAGGGCTCTGTGTCATCAGAAACATGCAGTCACAGATGCACTGAAGCCTGTCACAGACACACAGGAAGGGGTCCACTTTGGGATGGGAGATTGGGATGCCTCAGAATTCCCCTCTTCTTTCCATTTCTCGGATCCTAAGGCTGGACAGGAAAGATTACTCTCTGTGTCAGCCATGATTGGGAAGTGCAATGGTAGCAAAAACAATGATCATTTCTTGCAACCTCCAGCTCTTTAACTAGTACAAGAGGAAGATGCTGTCTGCCTGCCCCAAGGAGTGGCTATAGGAAATCAGAAGGTGGGTCTGCCCACAAAGAAAACATGCATATGAGATCACGCTTAACAGAGATCATGAGGTAGTGGGTAACCAGTGAAAACCTATGATGAAAAGGTAAGGAAGAGGTCTTTGGAGTGACAAGACTATATGTAACTACATATAATAGGATTGCTGTTGTTTCGTCGCTGAGTCACATCTCACTCTTTTGTGACTCCAAGGACTGCAGTCCACCAGGGTCTTCTGTCCATGGGATTTCCCAGGCAAGAGTACTGGAGTGGGTTGCCATTTCCCTCTCCAGGGGATCTTCTGGCCCCAGGATCGAACCCACGTCTCCTGCATCGGCAGCAGATTCTCTACCACTGAGCCACCAGGGAAGCCCTTACGACACGGCAGGCATTTTCAGGCCACATTTAGTCTCCCAACAGCCCTGGTTAAGCAACATATGCCTGTGTTACTGGAGCTCAGAGGGGCCACACAGCCAGCATGCAGCAGAGGTTGACTTTGGGTCCCTGTTCACGAGATTTTCAAACTCCAATTCTCCATCAGCAGGCGGCCCTGTCCTTGTCTCATCCTCGCAAGAAACCCGGGCCTTTGATGGAACCCGATCTGGGGGACACCCGCAGGTAGAGCCCTCTTACCTTGACCACGTGGAGCTTGGGCAACAGGTTGCAGTCGGCCAGCGTCAACTCGTCCCCATCCAGGAACTTGCGCCGGGAGCCCTTTTCATCATCCCCGCGAGTGTCAGCATCGATCTCCTCCGGCAGAGGGGTGTTCAGGTAGTCATCCAGCTTCTTCAGAGCCTTGGTCAGGCCTCGCTCAAGGGCTGGTGTGGAACAGCAAGGGAAGTGTCGTTAGTCAACCTCCTTGTCACTGGATGCAGCCACGGGGACTTCAGGGTAAAGGAGCTTATCCAGAACCCTGTCTTATTAGTGCCCCCCACACACTAAAGAGCCTCTTGGTGAAAGTAAAAGAGGAGAGTGAAAAGCTTGGCTTAAAACTCAACAGTCAGAAAACTAAGATCATGGCATCCGGTCCCATCACTTCATGGCAAATAGATGGGGAAACAATGGAAACNAGACTCCCGGATTTTATAGGAAGAAGAACACACTATCAACAAGCACCTCATTCACACTAAAAACTTAAAATCCAATTCTCATATAAAACTGTATCTTAAAACCTTTCTAGTCATTTTAATAAGAGATAGATGGGAGCAAGGAGAAGTGAGAATGACAGTGAGAGGGAGAGAGAGAAAACAGAGAAAGATAGACACATAAACAGAAAGTAGAGAGAAATACACCAGATATACAGAGAAGAGTGAATGTATTAATGAAAACTAAGAAATAACTAAACAGTTAAATAAATTTGAATCATATANAGAATGACAGTGAGAGGGAGAGAGAGAAAACAGAGAAAGATAGACACATAAACAGAAAGTAGAGAGAAATACACCAGATATACAGAGAAGAGTGAATGTATTAATGAAAACTAAGAAATAACTAAACAGTTAAATAAATTTGAATCATATACCTAGAATCCAAGTACCCAAGAAGCTTTAGATGAATAGAGCAGGCCTGCCTCAGTATGACTATTACTGGCAGAAAAAGAAAAAAGCCTATTACAAGAACAGAGTTGCTATCCCAGATCTCATAGAAGCTGATCTATGACAAAATAGCTGAGTCACATGTTAAATAGCTGTACATTTTACATTTTAAGAAATTGACACTTTATAGACAAGTAGCACTATTTCCCACTCCCACATCAAAAGTAGTATAGTTACAGTTGCTCCACATTCTTGTCAATATTTTTTTTATTATTTTTGTCAATTTTAAGTATTTTAACAGATAATGTAGTTAAAGTTCGTTGTGGTTTTAACTTGCATTTCCCTAATGATACTGAGATTGTTTCCTGCATTTATTTGTCATTTGTATATATATTTTAATGTGNCCACACGGAGCTGGAAATGGCATCAGGGCTGGCTTTCCTTCATGCCTTCATGCTTGGTGGGCCCCTCTCTGCTATGCCTGGGTTGTCTGTTGGCAGGTCACTGGTATCATCAGGGAAGGGACAGAGAGAGTCTGGGTCAGAGGGTGTCAGACAACCCCACGCCAGGCTCCCTGTGAAGGCTTGCCATAACAGGCAGAAGCAGGATGCCCAGCATTCTAGTGTTCAGGAGACCTGAGCAGGTTCGAATCCTGCCACTGGTTCTACAGAATCCAGTGCACGGTGGGACTTAGAGATTGTTCTAGCTGTAGAACGTAAGTTTATGAAAACGTGGAGCAAGGAGAGACTGAGTGAAAGATTAAGAGCAACAGATCCACTGGAGGCTGAAGCGGGTGTCTGAAGTGATGCTCACCCAATCACCCCAGAACTTCCCAGGTCCAGAGAGAGTTAGGGGAGCTCAGAGGGTGAAGCCCACTCCTGCATTCCCCTACATGCTCAGGACCCCAAGTCGCCTGGGATCATCTCCTTGGGTTTAGCCTTGCTCTCTCCGGGTGTGAAACTTTCTTGGCCTGATAGTTTGGAGAATCCACGTTTACTTTGGCATCAGATCAGGGCAGAGTGGACTTGGCCTCATGGAGAGTAAGATGCTGTCACATTGGCTCCATCTGTGGCAGGCTCATAGGTGGGAAACAGTTCCCAGGCCCTCATCTCTAGGTGCTGGTGAAAACAGGAAAGGTAGAGAGATAGTGGTTTATGAGAAAGCACCAGCAACTGCAGCAGACCCCTGCCGTTCCCTCATGTGGCTTGCGAAGAGTCTGCGGCTCAGGCTGCCAGGAGCATTATTTCCCAGTTCTAGGAAGGACTGAGGCCTTGAATGGGAGAGAGCTGAAATGACAGGCTCCTACGGTTCTTTCAATAAAAGGCCAGTAAATAACTCTCTACCCCCAAGGCAGTATTCAGTTCTAACCATGATGGTGGATTGGGAGCTAGGAAATCATTGCAGGCTTCCTACCTCCCTTTGGTGGAGAGAATCACCTAGTGAATGGGGCATTTTCTGATAGATTTTTAAAGAATGCCAAAGGCTTGTCCTTGAGAAGAGACAGACCCTCCGTATAGCTTCCTCCTCAAGCCCTGTAGGGGATCATTGTGAGTTATACAGCTCCACAAATCAACTTTATGTTTGCCCTTTGTTCCAAAGTATTACTCCCAATAACAATAAGCAAAGACAACAAACATTTTTCTTTAAGAAATACAAGTCTTTGCCAATTACTGTTCATTGTTCAGTTGCTAAGTCGTATCCGACTCTTAAGAGACCTCATGGACTGCAGCATGCCAGGCTTCCCTGTCCTTCACTATCTCCTGGAGTTAGCTCACACAAATTATTTATTAGGGTGTGTTTAGAACACAGGCATGGTAGAGCATTGAGGACAATCCAACATGCCTTTCATAAGCTATGATTTAAAAGTATGAAGGGAGGTATGTATCACAGAGACAATTCCAGATTCAAATCATCTGCTGCATCTCCTAAAAGCCACCGTAAATTTGAAGAGAAGGATTATCACTTAGCTCTTCACATATAGGTTTCCTTGTGTGAACACAGTCTGTACCATGTAAACACCCCAGATGTTTATTTATGAACAGGAGGAGAGAGACAGAGAAACACTGAATGGAGAGAGAGCCAGCCGAAGAGGAAAACTTCGGGAATTCACCAGGGAGGGGGAAAAACTAGCTGGAGCCGCCCGCAGAGAATGTGGTCCCCATTAGGGAGCCTGGCCCAGACGTTTGTGATGGTGATGTGGCGCCCCCTTCTGGCCGCTCCTTCAGCAAAGAAAACTCCCGCAACTTGTAAAGCGAACGTTCTATGTGTGATTTCTATTAGGCTTTCCAGAAACTCATAAATGGTTGTAAACCCCATTGTGCTAATAGGAAGAGCAACATAAATGCTGACTGAAGCTATTAATGCTGGTTGTAGTTTATGCGGTGGACTGAATCAGGCTGAAAACGGGGAGTATTTTTACGGTGAGTTTGTAACAGGTTATTTTTAAGTATCAGCCCATAGCTTCGGTGGGGTGCTGATGTTCAGACATTTGGAATGAACTTCTCAAGGGGGAGTCTAACTTTCTCGGTCATCTGTTCCAGAGTTTAGACCTAGAGTCTTTGTTTTTAAACTTTCAAACCCCTCCAAACAGGCTGAAATTATTTAACCGCCCTCTGCCTTCTTCGTCCTCAAATAGCAACATCTTTTACATAAGATCCATTAGCAATTTTAAAAACGGCCAGAGTGCCATCGTAGCTCTCTATTTAAATATTTGTTGGTTCTAGTCATTTTGTGACTATCCTGTAATAGGTTACATAGATGGTCGAGTCTTTGATTTGTCGAATAGGTTTCTGTGGAGCGCCCTCTATGGGCAAAGTTTGGAACTCTTAGTCCCCCAAGGATTGCTGAATTAGGACTTCAGCAATGAAGCCGGGATTGTTGGGCATTTACAGCGACATATACGCGGTAGTTGTTCAATCAGTATTTGTTGTTTTATGAGTTGATTTGATCCCAGTTTGCTAAATGACCTACCCAACCCTTATTCAACAACTCAGTCTGAAAAAAGTAGAACCCTTGTTCAACAACCCAGTTGAACATTTTCCATAACGGACTATATTAAAGATAGTGCGCGCAGACCACAGGACGGGTTGCCTAGGTTGGTATCCCGGATTGGCCACGTACTAGCTTACCCTCTTGGGTCTCAGTTTCCTCATCTGCAAAACAGATCACAGCACGGTATACCTTACAGGGCGGCCGTGAATAACACCTGCAGAAGTCCCGGGCTGGTGCTTGGCATGCAGCCAGCGGTGGTTACGTACCGTGTGTGATAACGCTAATATATAAGGACCAACGCTACAAAACACCTAATCAATTCCTAGAGTTGCAAGGAAAAGGACCGCCAGATACATATTGTGCTTGACCGGTCCTTTGCCCTGAGGAAGTCACGCCGGATGAATCAGGCAGAGTTCCTTTCTGCGTGTTCAGCTGGTCCTTTCACTCTGACTCTGCTACTATGACCACAGTTGCAGCAGAGAAAGCCTTCTCCTTAGCAGTCATGCAATGAGGCAAACTTAAGAGGTTAAGTTGCGGGGGTTGCGGATGACCGACACTTGCACGGAAGTTCCCAGATTCTGCACAATTACACCCTGCCCTCCCTTACTCAGAGCAGATCTCTGGGTGCCCGCTGCTGTCCCCCAGTATGGATTACATTAGGGGAAGAAACTCTCCCCTGGGCATTATAACTTTTACTAAACAGCTTTTACTACACAAAGTACAGTATTCTACAACAAGTCTTACATCTTCTAAAGTTTGAACCAAGAGTGTCTCAGATTAAGTGTGCAATTTTATACTTCTGTTTCCTAAAATCTAAGTGGGGTAATGATTCAGATTTAGTCAATCCCAAGGGAGAATTTGAAATAGTATGCCTTTTGGGGGCATGGTTAGATCAGATATTTTCACTGCAGCTTTTTTTTTTTAATCATCTTAAATTGAAAGTAGATTATATGCAAGAGTTCACTTTTACCGTCTTTGTTCCCAAGAGAACCCAGATTTGTTCAGAGTAGCAACAAGCTGAGTCACAATTGTTTTTTTTCCAGACCCCCAGACTAGGGGAAGCCAAATGATCAAGTTCTTCCCAACAATACGCAAGTGGAAATTGACGGATATGCCTCTGAGAAAGAAAAGACAAGACACTGCTGGCACTGCCTGGAACTCAGATGTAATGTCTGGAAGTGCAGCAACTATCTTGTGACATGCAGACGCGAGTCACACACTCAAGATGGAGAATCAGATGCTCCAAGGAGCTGGATCCACGACAGCTTAAAGAACTACAACTGCCTGGAACTCTCTCCTCTCTGGATTTTTTGTGATGTGAGAAAGGCAAACACCTATTAAAAAGTAAACATTTATAAAAATTGCTTAGATTAGAGCAGAGCATGGCATATAGGAAAATGCTACATGTTTCACAATGTAAACATGGCATAAATATTTGATTAGCTTCTGTGATCAGGTTTCTATTATATGCAGCCAAATACAACCTTTGCCAGTATACATATTGCCAATATTTCATTATTACATTATTATTTTAGCACCTGGGCAGTGCCTGGTACTGAACATGTGTTTGTTGTAAGAATGAACTATTCAGTGAGGTTTGAGGAAAGATGAGAGGCCCTAAAATGTAACTCTATACATCTCCCTATGCTTATGCAACAGGTCTCCTGTCCTCAGAGAACCTATGATGGTTGCTTTCTCTGCGTGATGAGAGAGCTTGGTTTCTGGAGGATGGATGCAGGGATTCCATTTGTTTGGCCTACCAACCTGCACCCCTCTGCCAAGTGACACAGGCAGAATGGAGACCAGGGCCAGACCTGGGCAGAGTGCTGAGAAAGCTTGCTTTGCCATCCCCACCACAGAAACAAAACACGGATAACTGTGGACGCAAACGCCAATGGGCGTGTGACCATCAGAGTCAGACTTGGGTGCAGGGGCCTGAGAAATTATGAAGTGGGATGCTCTCCCCTGGAACTTTCAGGAGTGGAAGGGATTCTGGACAGGGGCACAGGTAAACGCATGACTTACTATGATCCAGATCACTAAATGCTTCTTCGACTAGGGGTTCCTAGAAAAATAAGGTGTCCCCTGGTTTCTGGCTGGAAGAACACTAGAATTCAGTCTGGTGTGTTTACTCTTCTGATTCTTCATGATGTTTCACCTTTAACACCAAATATAATGTTCCTTGAATGTAGTTACAAAACTGAGAGTGACAAGAAAAATATCATTTAAGCCAACACTGCCACCACCACCGCACTGACAGTCTTCGTGAGGGGAACTGTTCAGATTTTTACACTCTTATTGATCAGTTTTAAATGAAGTTCTCTTTTTTCCCTACCATTTCACTGGATTTAGTATAGCAGATTATATAAGCCTTACATGTTCTCAGCTGAGCGACAGTTCTAGCCGTAGAGCATCATCAAATTTAAATGGAAACTGGGAAGTGTGGGGGTGATCAGGAGAATGCGACAGGCTTTTAAGGTGAGTGTTGGATGGGCTGGGGCAGGAAGCAGCCTGGAGGAGATGCTCCTGACACGGGAAGACAGGGTCAGCCCTTTCATCCTCTCTCAGTAAACAAGCAGGCAGGATCAGAGCATCTCAGGGTGCTTAAGATACAGTTTACTGATTCATTCAGCGAGTGTTTATTGAGCACCTGCTCTGAGCTAGAGGCTGAGCTGGGCTCTGGAGATAATGATGATGAATGAGAAACAGGCAGCCCATCTCCATGGAGACTGCTGCCTAGACAGACCCTACTTCTCAAAGCTCCCTCCTGGGCCAGCGGCATCAGGACCACCGGGGAGTTCTCAGGCCCCACCCAAGATCTGCTGCATCAGTATCTGCGCTGTCACAAGACCCCTGGGGGATTCAGATGTCCATTCAGCTCCAAAGATGGTCTGGGTAATGAGGCAAACATAATGAAGTGCTATTTGTCTCTTAGGTCTTAAACATATGCATCTATTTAGCTGATGAGGGGTCTCAGGCTAAATTCACCAATAGGCTGGAGTTGGGCTGGGATACCTTCTGGAAAGACAGTTCAAGAGCAGAGTTTTCGAGAAAGCTAAAGGTTTTAAAGTCAAATTTCTATGCGGAAACACTGTTTGGTTTTAATAAATTATCCTATCTACTGATAAATACCACACTGAATTTCACCTCTGGCTTCAATTCTTATGTTTTAATATCACTCGTTTATAGCAAAAGAACTTAAAGCTGAGAAATGCCTGGTCCTGCCTCTGTCCCTGGCTCCATCATGTCTTCTGAACAGTTTATCCACCCTTCAGCTTTCTTTGCGTGAAACGGAAAGAATGATGCCCAGATTCCTGCCTGGATAAGACTGAGACAGATTTGACCAGCAAGGTTGATAGTTGGGGTGTTTGAAGTTTTGGTTAGAAGGTCTGGCCCACCACCTGGATTTTACATCTTGTCATTTTCAGCCCCAGCTCAACCACAAATGGGGAACCCAGGGCCAGTCCCCACCAAGAGTCAACAGAGAAGACGGGGACTTTTCTCTCAAAGCCGTGTTCCAACCACAGAGAGGGGACTATGAGTGAAGTCACCGTATAAACCTACTACAACGCCCCCGACCGATATGCTGGGAGACCCCCACCATGTCTTGTGGCCAATACAACTTTACATGCAAGCACATTCTTTTTCAGGTTAATTGATCTGTGATCCTGTGTATTTAAGGTGCTATGTACAGTAAGTCCCCTACATACAAAAGAGCTCCATTCGGAATCAGCCAGTCAGTTCAGTCACTCAGTCGTGTCTGACTCTTTGTGACCCCATGGACTGCAGCACACCAGGCTTCCGTGTCCATGACCAACTCCTGGAGCTTGCTCAAACTCATGTCCATCAAGTCAGTGATGCAATACAACCATCTTATCCTCTGTCATCCCCCCCCTTCCTCCTGTCTTCAGTCTTGCCCAGCATCAGGGTCATTTCCAATGAGTCAGTTCTTCATATCAGGTGGCCAAAGTATTGGAGCTTTAGCTTCAGTATCAGTCCTTCCAATGAATATTCAGAGCTGATTTCCTTTGGGATTGATTGGTTTGACCACCTTGCAATCCAAGAGACTCTCAAGACTTTTCTCCAACACCACAGCTCAAAAGCACCAATTCTTCAGTGCTCAGCTTTCTTTATGGTCCAGCTCTCACATCCATACATGACCCCTGGGNGGATTGATTGGTTTGACCACCTTGCAATCCAAGAGACTCTCAAGACTTTTCTCCAACACCACAGCTCAAAAGCACCAATTCTTCAGTGCTCAGCTTTCTTTATGGTCCAGCTCTCACATCCATACATGACCCCTGGGAAAACCATAGCTTTGACTAGATGGACCTTTGTCGGCAAAGTAATGTCTCTGCTTTTTAATATGCTATCTAGGTTGGTCATAGCTTTTCTTCCAAGGAGCAAATATCTTTTTTAATTTCATGGCTGCAGTCACCATCTGCAGTGATTTTGGAGCCCAAGAAAATAAAGTCTCTCACTGTTTCCATCATTTCCCCATCTATTTGCCATAAAGTGATGGGACCAGATGCCATGGTCTTAGTTTTTTGAACGTTGAGGTTTAAGCCAGGTTTTTCACTCCACTCTCCTCTTTCACTTTCATCAAGAGGCTTTTCAGTTCCTCTTCAATTTCTGGCAGAAGGGTGGTGTCATCTGCGTATCTGAGGTTATTGATATTTCTCCTGGAAATCTTGATTCCAGCCTGTGCTTCATCCAGCCCAGCATCTCACATAATGTACTTTGCATATAAGTTACATAAACAGAGTGACAATATACAGCATGGACATACTCCTTTCCCAATTTGGAACCAGTCCATTGTTCCATGTCTGGTTCTAACTGTTGCTTCTTGACCTGTATACAGATTTCTCAGGAAGCAGGTAAGGTGGTCTGGTATTCCCATCTCTTCGGAGAGTGCTTCGTAAGTCCGATTTGCCTAGGTACTCAACTAACACAACTGGCTGTCTACCACTGCTTTTATGCTTGCTTCCAGACATCCTGGGCTTGAAATAGACACTGTAAGCTATACAGTACTGTACAGCAAAGTACACAGAAGCACAACCACTGTAGAGGATGCACACGTTACCATGTATGCCCAATACATGACCTAACTTAACGTGACTGGACATGCAAACACAGATTCACGTCTTTGAAAGTTTGTTAAGTTGAAGGTTCCTATGCAGGGGACTTCCTGTAATGGCTTCTACTAGTGCACAGAGACATAACACACACAAGCTGGCTGTGCCTGTGCACGCGTGTGTGTGTATACATGGAGGGGGAGAGACAGAGGCACAGCTTGAGTTCCCATGTGCAGATTGCACAGGAGGTATCCACTGCACAGGATAAAGTAACGGTAGCCAGAGGTGAAAGAGCCCTGAACTCATGTTCGAATTAGTCATTTAATGTTCCTTTATTCCCCTGGCCTTGATCCGAGGCCAAGCCAGGCCAGGCGAGCTCATTCTGGTNTAATGACCAACCTAGATAGCATATTCAAAAGCAGAGACATCATTTTGCTGACTAAGGTCCATCTAGTCAAGGCTATAGTGTTTCCAGTGGTCATGTATGGATGTGAGAATTGGACTATGAAGAAGGCTGAGTGCTGAAGAATTGATGCTTTTGTACTGTGATGTTGGAGAAGACTCTTGAGAGTCCGTTGGTTTGTCAGGAGATCCAACCAGTCCATTCTGAATGAGATCAGCCCTGGGATTTCTTTGGAAGGAATGATGCTAAAGCTGAAACTCCAGGACTTTGGCCATCTCATGCGAAGAGTTAACTTATTGCAAAAGACTCTGATGCTGGGAGGGATTGGAGGCAGGAGGAGAAGGGGACGACTGAGGATGAGATGGCTGGGTGGCATCACGGACTCGATGCACATGAGTCTGAGTGAACTCAGGGAGTTGGTGATGGACAGGGAGGCCTGGAGTGCTGTGATTCATGGGGTCACAAAGAATTGGACACAACTGAGTGACTCAATTGTACTGAACTGAAGGCTAAACTGAAACCCTTCCCCACTCTCTGAGCAAACACACATGCACAAACACACACATACACATCATGGTAAATTCCTGAATTAGATTTCTTTAATACTTCTCAATTCTACCTAAATAGACACATCCCAGGCTATTGGTTGGCAACAGTTGTGTTCTCTGAAATCCCTTTATTTGTCTCTGTGTTCTCGCTTACTCCTGAAAAAAGTGGAGGGATGCAAGTGCAGTTATTATTTAAAGGGCGCAATAAATTTAAAGCAAGGTTTTCAACAGGGAAGANGGGAAGGAAAAGTGGGTAGGCTGCATAGGATCTGCTTGGATTAGACACAAACAGGTAGGGTTGGGACTCTTAGACCTCTTGGCAGAGGAAGAGAGCCCCGTGGATGTTGACTTGTGCACAAGGATAAAGGAAGGAAGATGCAAACATGAACAGACCAGGAGAACCGACGGCTGGATTTTTGTCCTTGGTCCACAGGTACGTACATGTCCACTTACTCTCCAACCAAGAAGGAAATGGAGAAAAGTACATGAGGACGCACCACAAGCCAAAAATGAGACAGTCATAGGGGCACGGATATTAATACATCTAGGGACACGTGATAGGGCTGGAGGAATTAAGAAAGGACTTTAACAAGAGTGAAGAGGAATAAAGAACGCAAAACACATACGAGATCCCTTTGTGGATTGTCTGGAACCTGCAGTAAGTACGAAAAGGGAAATAAACCAGTAGATGGATAGGACTAAAGCACAAAGGAAAAGTGCGGTTGGGGGGAAAAGAAAGTAAAATGCAGGATTTATGCCTGGATTACAATAAATAGCTGAAATGATTTCCTTGATAGCCAAGGGGTTTGGCAGAGTATGTTCAAACAGCAGTTTGAGGGTAAGAAATGCAAAATGCAAGATGGATATTCAAAGAAAGAAGCCCAGGTCCTCTTATGAGTTAACATAAGAGTGGGAGTGAGCAGGTAAAGCAAGGTGTCATAGAAACCCCTCCAGGGAAGGGATACACCCAAGAAGCCAAACTGACATCCCAGTGGGCAGAACGCTGAGCCAGAGTGGGGTCCAGGGGAGAGGGACTTGGAGCTGCTGAGTCTGAGGGTTGCCACCGTCTCGGGTCCCCGAGGTCGGTGTGCCATGGCTGTATCTATGAGGAAGATGAACAGAGAAGGGCCCCGGGGGGGGACTCGCAGAGAGGGAAGGCCGCTAGGCACAGAATCAGCAGTGTGGATGAAAGTGGTCTTTGCTGGGCGGAGGCAGCATGCAGGGTGAGGACGGAGCTGAGTGCAGCGAGCGCCAGGCTTGTTACCGGGCTTGCCAAAGCTGAGAAGGATGAAGCTCATGCCTTCCCCGCCCTTCCCCCCAAACCTTCTGCTGCAGAACTCCATAAACTTGCAAGGCTGAACAAATCACATAACTTTGCCCCGCAAGGTTGAAAGACAAATGTGTGGGGCCCAGAGCAGGGACTCCCGCAACCAAATCTAAATGCAGAACCGCTCTTTCCTGTCTCAAAGACGCCCTTCCTTGGGCCATGTGGATTCTCAATCTCCTGCTGCAGCTCCACTTTCCAAGAGAGAAGGGCCTGTGCTCCTGGTCAGCCTGGCCAGTCTGTTGAGTAGGGTCTGAATAACGGGCTGATGCAGAGGAGAGAAACAGAGAAGGGAGCCTGAGGACGCATCCAGAAAACTGAACACAAGAAGCAAAGTCTNGCTCCACTTTCCAAGAGAGAAGGGCCTGTGCTCCTGGTCAGCCTGGCCAGTCTGTTGAGTAGGGTCTGAATAACGGGCTGATGCAGAGGAGAGAAACAGAGAAGGGAGCCTGAGGACGCATCCAGAAAACTGAACACAAGAAGCAAAGTCTACCATGAGCTGTGCGGCGTTTCATATCACAGATCAAACTTTTTTGTAACGTTTTTCTTCCTCATCTTCACGATGCCTCCACCACCGGGCCCCCTTCCTCACTCGCTAGTCCTCCTTAATCGTCCTCCCTGGCTCCTTCCTGCTCCATCCCTCTGATCACACTCAGGTGGGTGGTCCTTGGGTGCTGCCCCTCAAGTGCTCCGCTCCTCACTCACGGACTCCCTGGGGTACCAGAAATCCACCGACACTCAAGTCCCTTCACATCTGCAGATTGCACATCTGTGGACCAAGAGAGCAACTGTCTACCTTGGAGAGGAAGGAAATGCACCCGGGAAATGGGAAACAGAATTAAACCAGTCCAAAAGAGACTAAATGGTTGGGAGATTTGGAAGTGCTCGTTAGGGCTCATGAAGTAAGAGCTGAAGCAGCAGTTTCTGATGCCAGTATTCATGTTTATCTCATTTTTTGCTCTAGGAATAATCAAAGTTAACATTTCAAGAGCATTTACAACGGGTCAGGCAGTGTGCTAAAGGGCTTACAAGCATCTAATTATAAATAACATGACTCTGCATGACAAACCTTGGATATGCTCTTCATGATGCTGTTTGGCAGATGATGAAATTGAAAGCATCACTAAGTATATTTTAACAGATGCAGAAAAAGGCTCTGCACTCCCTGTCTGTCTTCACATGTTCCCCGCTCCCTCCCCCTGCCCGTCACCAATCTCTGTGTCCTCTCTTCTTCATACAAGGAAGGACCCCATCATTGGATTTAGGGACCACACTAATCAGTACTATCTCACCTTGAGACTCCTAACTAATTATATCTGCAAAGACTCTATTTCCAAATAAGGTCACCCGCTGAGGTCCCGGGTGGACATGGATTGTGGGGACAACACTCAACACATTACAGGCTCCAAATAGCAACAGAGCAAGAACACTGAGCATGTTTAAACTATTTCCCACATTTCTCCTTTTTCTTGTCCCTAAAAGGCCGCCCTCCCCAGGGTACCTGTGCTGTACCTCTAACGACTACCTTGCCCACAGGGTAAAATCCAATGTCCTCCCACCTCCCCTCCCACCCCGGCTGCCACTGCCAACTCCTGAAGCTTCTCTGGAGTTGGTGGTCTCTGGATTCCAGATGGTCTCTGTCACTGGAGTCTTCTCACCCTCCCCACATCCTCCACCCTGTGTTCCCGGTCAAATGACTCCCCCTGAATCTTTATGACCCGGTTGAAATCCCTTAGGAACTTTCTCAGACGACCCAGAGATGAATCCTTGCTGCTCCAAATCCCTTGAGAGATACTCTTTTCTCTGTTCACAGGCCAGCTAATCAGCCCTTCAAACTCCCTTTGATGAAGTCATCACTCACCTCTTGTCTTGTTATCTTTGTGAACGTAAGCCTTTTCTTCTGCACGAGTCAGGCCTCGAAGACTGGGTTAGTGTCTTTTTCTAGAACCTAGTTTTGTGCCTGGCACCCCCAGGTCTGCAGGAGCCGTTCCTGAACCCTTTACTTTCCCACTGCACCAAGAATGCCTGCCAAAAGTTCTTCTCTGTCATCTCGTGAATGGCTGTCTTTGCTGGACACCTTGGTCCAAAGAGGTGCCTTTCTCCTCGGGGCTCCTGGAGCAGTTAGCTCCAAGGTGGTCCAAGTCAATGGGCCACCTGGTTTCGGGATCCATTGTATGATCACCTGTTGTCTATTCAATTTCTCACTCATTCATGAAGATGCTGGGAGTGCTGTTCAACCAATCACTATTCAGTCACTCATCCATTCACAAAGTTTTCGTGACACCCTTGCTCTGCCTGCTCAGGGCCAGGCTCCATCCTCCTATTCAGGGGGCCAGCAAACTTCCTCATCCTTCTTCCTTCTTCTCCCAGTGACTAACGCAGTTCTTCAAGGGTCACACATTCTCCATGGGACAGTGCTATTCAAATCACTTTTAACTGATGCTAAAGGACCAGGTCAAATGAGGGACTAAAAATGCTATCAGCTTATGCGACTTCCCTGGCAGTCCAGTGGTTAAGAACGTGCCTGCCAATGCAGCAGACAACGGTTCGATGCCTGGTCGGGGAACTAAGACCTCACATGCCTCGTGGAAACTAAACCGGAGTGTCGCAACTACTGAACCCACACGCCACAACTAGAGAGAAGCCTGTGCACTGTAACGAAGATCCCACATGCCACAGCAAGGCCTGATGCAACCATAAATAAATCTCTCTCTATATATATATATAGAAACACTGCCAACTTAGGACTTCCCTGGTGGTGCAGTAGATAAGAATCTGCCTGCCGGGGCAGAGGACATGGGTTCGATCCCTGATCTGGGAAGATTCCACATGCTGCAGAGCAACTAAACCCATGGGCCACAACCACTGAACCTGTGTGCCTAGAACCTGGGCTCCTCCACAAGAGAAGCCACCGCTCTGAGAGGCTTGAGAGCTGCAACAAAGAGTATCCCCTGCTGGTCACAACTAGAGAAAGCCCTTGAGAAGCAACAAAGATCCAGTGCGGCCAAAAATAAATAAGTAAATCCCATCAACTCAAACGAGGGGCTCAAAACCCTCTGAGAAGGCACTGGAGGCCACCAAGCCTGAGCTATGTGGCCAGTGCCCAAAGTTAAGGGACGAGTGGAGGACGAGCCCTTCCCTGGTGGCTGGTGGCTCGGACGGCACACAATCCTCCTGCATTGCGGGAGACCTGGTTTCGATCCCTGGGTTGGGAAGATCCCCTGGAGGAGGGAATGGTAACTCACTCCAGTATTCTTGCCTGGAACATCCCCATGGACAGAGGTGCCTGATGGGCTACAGTCCATGGGATTGCAAAGAGTCGGACATGATTGAGTGACTGAGCAGCAGGAAGATAAGCCAGGCTTTGAGAATGGGCTCCTGGCATTCTCTGCA
>SJYV01021633.1:1076428-1154155 GCA_006410875.1 Neotragus pygmaeus | reverse complement strand
CTTATACACATCTAACAGAAAAGGCGGGTTTGCTGCCCCCTAGAGACCCAGAAGGCCAGCCTGCCCTCCTCCGGGGCCTCGGGACACGGGCCGCCCGACCGACCTCCCAGTTAGAGGCGGTGGGAAGGCAGCCGAGGCGGATGACTTTGCTGCGGGCCGAACAGCCATTCTCTCCTTGTGAGGCTGAACGACTGGCTTGCTGACATTTCTGGGCGGTAATTAAGGCACCTGCCCCAGTCTGACCCACTCAAAGGCACCTAAGGGGCACTCTGGGGGGCTCCGCGATGGTTGATGGTCTCACCCCTAGGGCCCCACCTTGGTAGCCTTCTGGAGCTGTGCATTTTAACAGTTTTGAGGCTCTGCTGCCAGGGCTTGGTGGATTATAGGGTCTCTGATATGTCAGGAATGGACTTAGTAAAAAGCTCCTCCATACACTGCAGTCGGAGGCACCTGGACCAGATGAAGCAGAGCTCAGGACACGTGGAGGGGGAGGAGAGGAGGCAGCGTCTGTGTCCTGCACTGCTTAGCCCGATTTGGACCATGGAAATTTTCCAGTAGCTGATGATACAGTGATGAATCTGATGATGGCCCTCCTCTGGAAGAATCTGCCTGTACACATGGGCCTGTGATTCTCGTGGGGTCTCATGGGCCCCCTCGGTCCTGTTGGGGATGTAGACTGGAGAGCCCCTCCAAAGGCACTGCTGGATGGGGGTGGAGGGAGCCTGCCTAAGATGGGCGTGAGGGTCATCCTTTCCCAGGGGATAGAATGGACTGAGAGGGAGGGGTCACAGGACATGACCGGCAGAGCCAGGAGTGGACCTCGCCCTCCAGACTCAGCCCAGCCCCGCACACTTCCTTCCACTGGGCTGGCTATCCATCCTCCAAACTGTTCCAATTCCCCATTCTCTACTGGCCTTGACGGAAGCAGGCACTCCTATCAGCAGGTGTTACTTCTAGAAGGGAAAATGCTAACGTCATGGTGGACATTCCCCTCTGGGTCTCCCAGGCAAAGTCAAAATTCTATTTAGTTATCGGAAACAGCATTTATTTTCTGTTGTTGCATTTCAAACCAGCGCCAGCCATGAGGTTAAGTCCCAAGGGATGGAAGATGCAGCCTGAGCCCTTTGAGGGTCCTTTGAGCACAGGAACTGGCTGGTGTCCCATTCAGAGATGTGTGTGGCTAAGCTGGGTGTTTCAGGTGGGGCTGACGGGCTGATTTAATCAATCCATTTCTTTTTCAAGACATTTGGACTTGAAGCAGCTTGCCATGCTCAGTATGGAGATAAACTGTCCTAATGGGGATAACCCACTTTCAGGAAGAATGTACAAATGGTTGAGGCTTAACTAGATCACAGTGGTTGGAAGTGCTAAGCCACTCAGTCATATCATGGACTGTAGCCTGCCAGGCTCCTCTGTCCATGGGATTCTCCAGGCAAGAATACTGAGTAGGTTGTCATTTCCTTCTCCAGGGGATCTTCCTGACCCAGGGATTGAACTCAGGTCTCCTGCATTGCAGGAAGATTTTTTACCATCTGATCCACTAGTGGAGATCCTCAATGTGGATGACAAAGAAAACACTTTTAGGAAGGATGTGCAAATGGTCGAGGCTTAATGAGATCACAATGAGGAGTTAAAATTTAACAGTGATTTGATAGATGTGTGACCTTGGGCACGTTACTTAACCTCTCCAAGCCTTAGCTTCTCCAGCTGTAAAATCAGGATACTGACAGCACCTACCTTCCAGGGCACAGCAAGTGAGGGCTATCGCAGCCCCAGTGGCCTCATGGATAAGGCACTAGCCTTCTAAGCCAGGGATAGCTAGTTTTGGTGGTTCAGATGGTAAGGAATCTGACCGCAATGCAGGAGACCCAGGTCCACTCCCTGGGTCTGGAAGATGCCCTGGAGGAGGGCATGGCTACCCACTCCAGTGTTCTTGCCTGGAGAATCCCATGGACTGAGGAGCCTGGCAGGCTATCATCCATGGGGTCGCAAAATGTGGGACACAACTGAGATAAAGTTTCAGTTTCAAGTGAGGGCTATATCTGTAGAAAATAAAATTTTAAAATCAATGCAAGATGGTCATCTTTCTTGTCAGCCCACTTATTTCCCCTATTAAAGTGAGAATCGCTCGATCATGTCCAACTCTGTGTGACCCCATGGACTATACAGTCCATGGAATTCTCCTGGCCAGAANTAGAAAATAAAATTTTAAAATCAATGCAAGATGGTCATCTTTCTTGTCAGTCCACTTATTTCCCCTATTAAAGTGAGAATCGCTCGATCATGTCCAACTCTGTGTGACCCCATGGACTATACAGTCCATGGAATTCTCCTGGCCAGAATTTCACCTACTAAGTATGTTCTCAAATCCTTCCTGCCCCTCTGTGCCCATCTCACTGTCACTGCCTGAGCCCAGCCCTCTAGTCTGTCTGACCTGGAATGTCACCAACTGGCTCCTCCTATTTGATTTCTAGGAGCTTCCGTCCTCTGCTCTCCCTATAGTCCCCCATCCCCCAAAGAACCTGAAAACGGACTCTACAACACCTTTGCTTAAAGCTTTTCAGGGACAAGCCTGCAGGATTGTTTCTGCACGTCTTACTCTGTATGTATCAATAATATTATTGCTCTAGTTTTTCTTTTTTCTAAAGGTGACTGTTTGAATCTCTAACTTCCGTCTAGGTACAAGGCACACGTCTAGTTTCCAGCAGCTTTTAGGATTTCGGGGCTCTTCTCTCCTCTTTCCCATTAGGAGCAACTTATCTATAGAACCTGCACTCTGGTTTCTCCCCTTCCTGACCTCGTTTTCAGAAGTCAAACTGCTTTCAGACCATTTTTTTTTTCATGTTTAATTATGGGTTCCGACCAGACGGGGTCAGATTTACGGATCTTATTCATACGTTGGTGTGGTTTTAAGTCATGGGATTACCTCTCTCCTGGCTGACTTTTCACTTCACTTTGTTGACCTTTCAGCTCTTGTNAGTGAACTCCAGGAGATGGTGATGGACAGGGAGGCCTGGCGTGCTGCGATTCATGGGGTCGCAAAGAGTTGGACACGACTGAGTGACTGAACTGAACTGAACTGAAAACATATTTATTTCCTCATTCATTAAAATATAATAATAATGACAAATATATTACATGTTAACAGAAACAGCATATTTTAATAGAAAGAAACCATATATTTAGAAAAAATTTAATAAGAAGAATGGCATTATTATAGTTTTACCAAATCTTTGACTGACTTAAGAGACGTCAGCTTCTGCATTCAGTGTTTTCCTATTTGTTTGGAGTCTATGAAAAAAATCTGGCCTTACCCAGATACATAGTTGGAAAAGGAAGAAGTAATTTAATAGCCTTTTCAGATAATTGCAAGTATTTTTCTTTTATACCATACCGAAACTCAGTAAGTGGTAGTTTCTTAAAAGTTAGTTGATAAGTGGAATTTGAAACCCCATCAATGAAATTCTTCCATTCGACTAAAAAGAAAAAAATTAATCTATCTCACACTTTGAATGGATCTTTTACTCATGAATGGTTTTGTCACATCACAAATTCATCATTTCGAAAATAACATTTGACAGACTTAAATCTTCCAAATGGTCATGAATTTTCTCATATGATAGCAAAATATCTCATTCAATAATATCACTGCCAAGTTCATCAGAAAAATTTAAGCAAGGAGAAGCGGTCAAACTCCTAGTGGCAAATACCTATTTTCTAATATTCTCCTTTTCTCTTCAAAATTTGTCTTTTATTATTGGCCAACGGATACCGCCAGCTGTTAGTCTTGAAACGACAGGCTCATTTCCTTGATTTTCCAGGAAATGTCTGGAAAAACCATGGCTTGTCTGTTGGTTGCCTTTCAGGTAGAAACTGTTCTGTGAGAGAAGCTACTGATCAGCTCAATTGTACAAGCACTTCTGAGACAATCATCTGTGCTTGGCAATGCGGCCAAAGAGCTAAATATGCATTTCCCGTTTCATCCACCAGAGTGTTTAAAAGATACGTACTCACGGGCTGAGATTCTAACTACATTAGATAACTTTAACAGCTTCGTCAAAATCATTCATAAATGTGACCGGCTCTTTTTTTTTCTCTTCATGTATGACAACTCTATACCACTTCCTTTATTTGCACTAAAACCGCAGTAAATTTTACCCACGAAATAGCAACCTGAGGGAGAAATGATGACTTTGAAAATAGTGTGGCCTCCCAGGATCTCTGAAAGGACCTCAGGAACCCAGGAGTCAGGGAACAACATTTGAGACCTTTGGACTAAGACACTCCACAAAGAAACCAAGGTACATAGGGCTTCGTCTCCAGACAATAAAGGGAAGCTGAGAATTGCCCAAAAGTCATTGCAGGCACCAAGATCCAGAAGAGAGAAGAATGATTCAGAGAGGACCCCAAAAGAAATAGCAGGATGAGGAGAGATGCCATTTAAGCTGGACAGATGTCGTGTCACTTATCAATTTACTGTTTCCCAGCTCCAAAGGCACCCTTCAATAAATGTTGGGTGAGAGACAGTGGGAATTCCTTTCAGCATTTCTAAAGTGAGCAGGGAGGTAGGGATTCCCAGGAGAGAGCATGGGAGGGACCCTGAAGAAAGAAGGGGCTCTCCTGATGCCTCTGGTGTGGGCTGGGGGGTCAGGTCTCCAGCCTCAAGTCAGAAAGTGATCCCTCTGGCCCCTGCAGGCTCACCTGCTCATAACCTTTCTGCAGCCCTCTGAACACAGAAGAGAAAGGCCCCATGTCGCCTGCACTCAGCCTGCCTGTGGCCTAGGGGGCCTCACAGATCTGCTACTTACTCTGCAAGCCCCGTGTGGCCTGAAGGTCCCCTGTACCCACAAGTCCCTGGATCCTTCTGCTCACCTAGGCTCCCAGAGCTGATCATCTGCTTTCCTCTTGAACTCAGGAGGGTGGCTCATTGCTAGCAATTCCAAAACAGCTCTGGCCTCGCCAGAAGAGTGAACGTCTACGCTTTCTGTGGGCCTGACCACACCTTCTCCAGAGAGATTTGCACCCTTCCAAGGCTGCCACCCCTTGGCTATTCTCCTTCAGCTCTAGAGTATACTGTATAGAGTGTCCTTATATGTAGTGCTTACTCTGGTATCATAATTAATTATTGCTTTATGTTATAATTCTCCCACTAAAACCACTGTGTGGCTTCTCTCTTCTGATTGGACCCAGACTACAATAGATGCTTAAATGTTTGATAGCTCAAATTGGAAGATTTTTAGGCTATTTAACTATTCCATAAAAAAAAAAAAAATCCACAAAATTAAGTTCTAAATAAGGTCAAGAAAGAAGCCTGAATTTTCTCCAAAGAAATTAAATGTCACATTTCAATTTTCTGTTGCTTTAGCCTATGGAAACTGTCCCTCAGGATTTAAGTGGTTAAACATTCTTTTCAAGTTTCAGATAAAAATTCTACAGCAGTGGGGTTGGAGTTGACTTCAGACACAATATGATCTAGCTCTTTCTTTTTAGTTGTAAGGAAGTAGGTCCAGAAAGGCTAGATGTCTTGTCCATGGTTGCACAGTCTGGGCCCAGGGCAGAATCAAGGATATAATTTTTTTTGCTGTGCCATTCGACTTGCAAGATCAGTTCCTTGACCAGGGATTGAACCTAGGCCACAGCAGTAAAAGCCTGGAATCCTAACCACTAGGCCACCAGGGAACTCCCAGGGATATAATTCTTGATTCCTAACTTTTCTCTAGGCTATTTATTCTCTTACAGGAAAGAATGTTGAAGTGGCAAAGACGACAAGAAGAGGACTTTCTTTTGATATAACAGTTCACCTATATAGCACTAAAATGATTCATATCAAATGGAAGAGAAAGAATTTTTCTTTATAGTATTTACTTTCTATATAATTTTTGGATCTGCCCACTTTCTTCATGTAAGTCAGATGATATGCCTTAGTATGATCATCTTTTTAATACCAAACGATCTGTCGTTCCAATCATTTGGTTGGTCAGCCTCTCATGAATAGAGATGAGACTTGGTGATTTGCAGTCCACTTGAGGACGGTAAGTTCTACCCTTAAAGAAAGAACATTCTTTTTCTCAGCTGTCACATAAGGCTTAACTCACTGGGGTCACTCTAGGCATTTTTCATTCAATTGTTGCTCTGGGTTTAGTCACTAAGTCACGTCTGACTCTTTGCGACCACACGGACTACATCACGCCAGGCTTTCCTATCCTTCACTATCTCTCAGAATTTGCTCAAACTCATGTCCTTGAGTTGGTGATGACATCCAACCATCTCATTCTCTGTTGCCCCCTTCTCCTTCTGCCCTCAATCTTTCCCAGCATCAAGGCCTTTTCCAATGAGTCATCTCTTCACATCAGGTGGCCAAAGTATTGGAGCTTCAGCTTCAGAATCTGTCCTTCCAAGAAATAGTCAAGGTTGATTTCCTTTAGGATTGATTGGTTTGATCTCCGAAACAGGTAATAAGTATACATTTGAGGCTTCAGAGGTTGTCAGCATTTATCTGAAGTCGATTACAAAGGCTGAATAAGCTCTATGCAGAAGGCTGCCCGTACAATGTCATATGAAGAATTTCAGGTGTAATGGTCAGAGTTCTGCAGAGAAATAGAACCAACAGGATTTGTGTGTGGATAGGAGAAGGCAATGGCACCCCACTCCAGTGCTCTTGCCTGGAAAATCCCATGGACGGAGGAGCCTGGTAGGCTGCAGTCCATGGGTTCACTAAGAGTCAGAAACGACTGAGCGATTTCACTTTCACTTTTTACTTTTATGCATCGGAGAGGGAAATGGCACCCCACTCCAGTGCTCTTGCCTGGAGAATCCCAGGAATAGGGAGCCTGGTGGGCTGCCGTCTATGGGGTCGCACAGAGTCGGACATGAATGAAGCAACTTAGCAGCAGCAGCGGCAGAGCTAGAGATAAAGATAGAGATAGAATTGTCTCCATCTGATTGTGGCAGAAGGTGAGTCTAAAACCTTATGGGCTGTGTCATCAAGTTGGAGACTTAGGGAAAAGTCACAGTTCAAGTTCAAAGACAATCTGTTGGCAGAATTCCCTCTTCTTCAGACATTGTCAGCCATATTTCTATTTCATCCTTCTACTGACTGGATGAGGCCCGCACAGAAGATAGAAGGTCATCTGCTTTATTCAAAGTCTCCTCATTTAAATGTGCATCTTATCAAAAAAAAAAAAAAAATCTGCCTGGAAGCTGTCAGCATAATATTTGCCCAAATACCCGGGCATAACAGCCTAGCCAAGATGACACATGCAAATGAAACATCACAACAGGTGAATTTAAAAATATTACTTGAGACAGGTAACCCATCAATTTAGTATGCGTCATCAACACCTTAGCTCACCAGATGGTTTTTATAAACAGCTGAACATAGTTATGTAAATATCCCCTCCCAAAGGAACTTGCAGGCTCCATGCCCAGGAAGCTACTTGGCTCAAGTGTCTAAGAGAACAGGGTCCAGAGATCCCCTGAACCTGAGTTACCAGCCTGTTCTGATAATGGCTTTGGGCCCAAGTCTGCCTATAATTCAAGGAGCTGAGTAATATTACTGGGCTCAAGGCCTCTTGGGAGGGCCTCTTGCCCTGAGCTTTATGGCTTCTGCACAGAGCCTGTACTCACCCTCCTGTTTGTCCACACACCCTCCAAGAAAGAACCGCCCCCTTTTGCCAGCCCCTTCTTTCCATTTCTATGTGTTTTCCTTCCTATGGTTTCATGTCCAAACTGTTCGAACAAGTGACGTGGTTTCTCAAAATTCTTGCCAGTCCTGCTTCTACTTAACATCCTCTTTTCTTTTTTAAAAATGTATGTGGCTGCATCAGGTTTTAGCTGCAGCATGCAGGCTCTAGTTTCCTGACCAGGGATCAAACCTGGACCAGCTGCACTGGGAGCATGGAATCTTAACCTCTGGACCACCACGGAAGTCCTTTTACACCTTCTTATAAAACAGGTCACTTCTGGGACTAAGCACTCTCCCTCCTTCCCGTGTTTCCTCCCCTCCTTCCGCCCTCCTTCCCTTCCTCTTTCCGTTCCTCTCTCTGTGCGTTCCTTCCTTCTTGCCTCTCTGTCTCAGCCCTACTTGACTATTCTCGTCACTAGAACTGTTGTCTATCTCCTCCTCTTAAAACTCAGCCCTCCGCCACCCTGCCTTGTCACCTGCTGCCTCACACACACGCCACTGGTAAAGGTGCACGAGACTCTGAGCTCAGAAGAGCCCCACACTTGGCTTAAGCTCTGTGGTTGCTGTGTCGAAATCCCTTTAATCATTTTGAACGAAGGATGCCACCCCTTCACGTTGCAGTGGGCCCCACAAGGTGACAGCTGGTCCTGCACATGACTCTTCTATTCCTTTGCTGACACCCTCCTCTTGCTAACTTTTGCCCTCTCAGCTAAATAGTTCATCCCCTACATCAAAAGTGTACTACGTTTGTACACTTTTGAGAACTCATCTAGTCCTGAGAACATGCTTATCCTCCCCGAGACAGCAAGAACTCTGGCTTTTAGGCCCATAAACATACAGTTTACTCTGAACTTTTAAAAAAAGGAAAAGGAAAGAAAAGGAAGAATGTTGAAATGCTGCAGAGCTTTCTTGGTTTAATACTTCTTGTTACTTCTGCCTCTTGTCCTGTGTCAGTCCATTGTTAACGTATTACCATAGAATTCACCTCATTTCAATTAAATAGCTCCCCAGTTATTAGATACCTGAGGTTTTCTTTTTAGTAAGTCAGACTTACTAATTAGTAAGCATTTAATTGTATTCTTATTATTGTTTTTTAATATCAAATGATCTGTCCTTCCAATAATCTAACTGCTAAGCTTTCAACTAGCATGGATGTAACTCAGTGACTTGATTTATTTGGGGCTCTCATTTTATGAAACCCTAGAAACCCAGGAAGGACACAAGAAGTCTAAGTTTGATGGGAAGGAAATCCAACAAAACAGAGGAGATATATTATATATATAGCTGGTTCACTTTTTTTGTACAGTAGAAGCTAACACAACATTGTAAAGCAACTATACTCCAATAAAAATTAATTAAAAAAAAAAGAAATTGAAGCTTGATTGCCCTGAGAAGTCTTCCAAGTGGCTCCAGCATGCTTCAGAAGACAGAACAATTCTCATTCATATCATAAACCTACACCAAGCCTTAGAAGGTCCCAAAGTCCAAATCTGTTTCTGAGTTTGACTCTTTCTGCTACATTGACCCCGGGTGTAATATTTAACACAACTACATTCTACTGCCCTAGAGGCAGGCTTGTGTTCTTAACTTCACAGAGTTCTGTGGTGCAGTGTGAAGGGCTGGTTGTAGAGCTGGGCAGATCTAGGTTCAGATTCCAGCCCTGATATCAAACAGCTACTGTGGCAGATTTTATTTTTATAGTACAATTTTCAGTCCCATGGGCTCTCCAGTGGAAAAGTCCGTATTTTCCTTCTTGAAATTGGGTGGACCTTTGTGCCAGCTTAGACGAAAAGGAGAATGTCACAGTATGTGACTTCTGAGACCAGGTCATGAAAAGTGACACACACACTCTGCCTGGCTCTCTGTGTCTTCTTTGGGAACTCAGCCCCCACGTTGTAAGGAAGCCCAGAGCCCATGCAGAGGCACCATGGAGTGTTCCGGCTGACATCCCCAGCTAAGTTTTCAGCTGACAAGTGCCCTCAACCACCAAACACGTGAATGAGTGAGATTTCCGATTGTTCTAGTTCCCAGGCTTTGAACTGTTCCAAATGACAACCAGTGGGTCATCCCCACCAAGTCCTGGCCAAACTGCAAGTTCATGAACAAAATAAATGCTTTCATTGTTTAAAGGCCCTGAGTTAGGGTGGCTTATTATCCAGCAGATAACTCACATGCACGCTTACCCTCAGGCTCCTTCTCTACAAACTGGGGACGAGAAACATCTACCTGGCAGGGCTATTTCATGACTCGATGATAATATGTATAAAACGTGATGTTTGCTATTGGCATGAGCACAGAAGACAAACATTTAGGAAGAGCTTATTAAACATCGCTATTGGTCAAACGCTATGCCTTAGTAAAGAGTCAGGAGATCTCTCTTTGATGCCACGAAAATTCAACAATACCTCCGTGTCCAGGGTTTTGGGTGTGGAGCAATACATTCAATGGAGAAAGCAAACACAGGAAGAACTATGGCCACTGTCCATTGGCTGGAGATGAGTATTCCTAAGCCAGGGAAGGATCACATTGACCATGAAGGGGAAAACAGAAAGTGATTCATATTTGGTTAGCTGTTGGTGCAACCATGGACATATGCACAGCAATGTTCCACCACCAAACAATGTATTCAAGTAGCTCAGGAACCAGACTCTAAGGTTTGTAACTCCAGGAAGATGGATGGATAAAGCTGAGGGATCAGGTCTGTGACAGATTCCTGGCAGTTTTCTGTTGAAGCCCAGTGGAAGCCTTTGTGTTCTCTGAATATCCGGGAACCTTGGCCACAAATATTGATGGGACCCTTATGCTATTCTTTAGGCCTGATTACGGCTCTCCGTGCTTGGATCAGGAGATTTAAGCACTGGAATTCTTCCACCTCAGAAATGCACCACAGTGCAGAAAACCAGAGAGCAATACAAATCCACAGTCTCAAATAAACAGAACTCCTTCCCACATGGGTTTAATTTGAAGATGATGTCTTCTCACTTAAGCCTCCTCCAGAGGATACCAGTCCTAATGGAGGAAACATGCCTTCAACTTAATTAGCCCACTGTCAAAGTTTTGCTTTCCTCCCTTGACATTTTTTAAATTATTATTCAAGATGCTATAGGAATTAGTTCCAGCTTTTGATCATGCATCCATTCCCCCTTCATTCATGGAATGAGCCCACAATACCTATAATCATCATACAGAACAAGGGTATATCTCAATACTGATTCTCTGACAAAAAGAATGCAGTTTGGAATCCTGTGATAACAGAGATTCTGCCATTGTTCCACATCCTGCCCGCCACTCTGGTTGTCTGCATGTTGGGTTTTTTAAAATTTGTTTTAAATTTCAATTATTTTGCCAATTATCTTTATAAAATATTATTTACTTATTTATTTGGCCATGCTGCATGGCATGGAGACTGAATCAGGGCCCCCTTCAGTGGAAGCATGGAGTCTTAATCACTGGACCACAAGGGAAGTCCCTCAGTGAAGGTTTTAAATTGAGCATCTTCATATCACAAACTGGTCTGCAAAGACTTAGAAAAATCACAAAATCTGTCACCAGGCCTCTCAGTTGGGTTCAGTGAGCTCTCATCTATCCAAACCTCTCAAATAAGACAGGTTAAAAGCCTTGTGGCACTAAAATTAAATCTGAATTATGAGATTTACTAAACAGGGTCATGTAAATCCAGGACCCTTCTGGAACATTCTTTGCAAAATTAGTGTTTTATATCAGTAAATTACGATTTATAAAGCTTGCAAAGTCTATCCTAAAATTCATTTAATCATGCCACAACCAGGTCCCACACTCAGATATTCTGATTAATTAATCTGGGATAGAAGTCAAGTCCGGCAACCCACTCCAGTCTTCCTGCCTGGAGAATCCCATGGACAGAGGAGCCTGGCAGGCTAGACACAGACACGAACTGAAGCGACTTAGCATACATGGAGAACTCAAGTGATTCTTTTTTTTTTAACTCTCAAAGTGATTCTAATGTTTAACCAGGGCTGGCTTGTTGGTGCTTAAAATTAGGGATAGACAATACTCCTCTAAGAAACACGGTAAAACAGAAAACTGACAAAAGAGCTCCCTGAACCCACATGAGATGCAGGGAACCAGAGTCTCAGGAGACACCTGAGGTGTCCTCCCTGCTCTGCTGGCTCCCTGTTTGCTTAGCTAATCTGGAAACTCCTTAGGATCAGAGCCACCCTCTCCCCCTCATCTCACTGCTACTGTCCCTCCCCATCGTCAGTCCTTGTCCTGGAAGAAGGGCACCATCTTGAGTCATTCAAGGAATGCGGAACACATTTTGGATGAGGATGTCTGCAGAATCTAAAGTCAACATAGACACAAACAGGAGCTCGCTCCATCGCCAACTGATGTCTTCCCATTTGCCCGTCCACACAGAGCTCTGTAGGTAGGTCCTCCCTGAAGGGGACAGCACTCTGACTGGGTCCAGAAATCCTGCCTCTTGGCGGAAGCTCTCCCATGATCAGATGTGCTCAGCTACCTTCCTCTCCCCAGGCACTAGTCTCTACCATCCTCTAGCCAACAGTGGCTGGAAACTTTGCTTCTTCTGCAACACAGGATTCCATCAAGTCCCACGTCTGGCTTTCCCGGCTTTCCCGGCCACGTAGGAGGCTTTAGCTCCATCTCCAAGCAAGTGCAGTCACCTGGCCATGTGGGGAGCGGGACCAGCATCTTCACTGGGGGCCTCTGGGGTGCTGGGTCTGGCAGGGCAGTGCAGAACGAGACCCTGTCCTACATGGAGGTAGCAAAAGTTCAAGAGACGATGCCCTGGTCATATACAGAGTGCAAGAATGATAGAACCTGGGTGGAGTGGAAGCAGGAAGGAGCAATGGCCCCAGATGGAGGGTCTTCTCTGCCACTATGCTGGAGAAAAATGTTCTATTCATCAAGTACCTTCTGTCCCATAAGCTCCCAGCTCCTGCAGAACTTACTGTAAAGACTGTCATTCTAGATGGTTGTATTTCCTGCTTCAAAGCCTGGGAGGGGGGAGCAGTTTACAAACAGCCTTCCAGCTACAGACACAGAACCTGAGCCAGGTTTCGCATCGAGGAGACCTGATTGCATTTTCTCTGCCTCGAAAATCGTCCGTCTGAGCTCACTCACAGCTGAGTTACACGTTCAAGGCCAAGCTATAATTGAAAAGAAGTCTGTCTTTTGTAATCCCTGAGGCCGAAAGGGGAAATGAAAAGTTTTTCCACATGGCAGCCTAAGGCAGGAAATGTGCTATTTATTGTATTCCCATAAAAAAAACAGATTGACCCCAGTAATTATACCACACACACACACGAGTCCAGGTCATCACCCAGGAAGCCACAATCTGAGATGGGGGTCTGCGTTTCTCCCCCAAAAGGGAACCGTTCCAAGACCTATCATATTTTCCATCACAGATTCTGCTACAAGAGACAGATTGCCCATCCTACCTTCTGCCTGGCCAATGGGAGTCACAAGAATCCCTGGGCTGGTGCCAGATGTTCTGCAGAGTAATATGCCTTTGAGAACGTCATTGCCTTGGTGTCACCTTCTGCAACCTTGCCCATTAGATGAAGGGATAACCGGACAATGTCTAGTCCTGAATTCTTTGTTTCTCTCCATGCTCACTTGTTCAGCAGTATTAATTGGGCACCAAGTAATTATAAATGACCCTTGCTTGTGAAGAACTGTAATGTAAATTCTCCACTATGTGCCTAGGAGAAAATATTGATAGTGGCCATCATAAAGATACAAAACTGTTCCCAAATAACTCTGAAATAAGTGAGGTGCAGAAGCTTTTCTTTTCTTTACTGGATCTTTTCTGTACATCTCAGAATTGGGTGTGATGCTTCTCGGTACTCAAGTCCACAAATACCACAAAACCCCAGTTTTTGGCTTCTGCATCCTAACACTGAGACCTGACTTATTGGAAAAGGCCCTGATTCTAGGAAAGATTGAGGGCAAAAGGAGAAGAGGGCAACAGAGGATGAGATGGCTGGATGGCACCACCGACTCAATGGACGTGAGTTTGAGCAAACTCCAGGAGATGGTGAAAGATAGGGAAGCCTGGAGTGCTACAGTCCATGGGGTCACTAAGGGTCAGACACAACTTAGCAACTGAACAACAACAACAACTGAGATCCACAGAGACACTCTTTCAAATCAGCCATCTGGACGTGAAGAAGCATTTTTAGCTCTAACAGAGATCACTCAATCCATGGACTTTTATGTCACTGTAGACAGTCACCAAAGCATATCATTTGTATTTCCATTTAATTTGAAGGTATCACATAGAACTGTTGTGCCCGTGTGTTAAAAATTGTACTAATGGCATGTTTTCCACACCCCAGCCCCCAATATCCATTATAAGCCAAGACAAGCTAAAGTCACAATAGCTTCCCTTTACTTGTAAAACCTATCTAAGAAAGGAAACCTGCTATTGTTGGGCTATGTTTAGAGTAGATGATGCTAAGCAATGGCCTTCAACAATTTACAGCAGATAGACTGCTGGATCTTATCTAATGTTTAGAATCAACCCCTTCAAATAATTTTTTGATGCAGAGGTAGAAGAAATGGGGCAAAGTTAAAATATGCTCAGTCGCTTCAGTCAGGTCCGACTCTTTGAAATCCTTTGGACTGTAGCCCATCAGACTTCTTTGTCCATGGGATTTTCCCAGCAAGAATACTGGAATGGCTTGCCGTGCCCTTCTCCAGGGGATCTTCCTGACCCAAGGATCGAACTGGCATCTCCTGCGTCTCCTGCATTGTAGGCAGATTCTTTACTGTTGAGTCATCGACCGGGGAAGCCCAAAGCTAAAATAAGAAGCATCACTTTCCTCTGTGTTCTCCCAAGTGGCTTTTATCACATCTCTCTTTAACAGGATTTCTTTTTACTAAGTCATAGTAGAATGACTTTTTCTCTTCTTAGTTTCGTGACATAGTTCAGGGCCAGATATAACATTCTAGTTGTTCAAAAATATAGCTTATATGCAAAGACCACAGTCTTGGAGACATAAGGTGGGACTGAAGAGAAACAAGATCTTAGGAACAATGTGATGTGAGCAGAGGATGTGATTATCCAAGACTTTCTTGCTCTGTTGCATTTGCAGCTCTGGAATTAGCTTTGAGTATGGCATTTCCTCTCTCAGTTGTTTCACCCAAAGGGGAATAAAAGATGGCTTGAATTGGCCTCAAAGGTCTCTCCTCCTCAAGTGTAACTTGGGAAAATAACAGCTGCTCACCTGATTCAAGTTCTCTGTGAAGATCAAATGAGGTACTGTACACACAAGTGCCCTGAAAAGATGGATAATAAGACTAACATTATGACTCCACGTCTGGTCCTTCAGAAATTGCTAATGGAAGTGCATGTGTCCCATGTACAATGAGGCCAAACAAACTGAGACAATGGAGTCTGGAGCAGAGAAAGGTTTACTGCAGGGCCACACGAGGAGGCGAAGTGACTCAGGCCCTAAACAGCTCTGAGCCTCCTAAAGGTTTTAGCAAAGCACTTTTAAGGGCCAGCTCGGGGCAGGGACTGTCGCAGGGTCTGTGATCGGCTCGTGCACAATTCTCTAACTGGCTGATGGTGAGGTAACAGAGTGGTGTAACAAGGGTGAACATTATCTGTCCTTAGGTTCTAGGAGGCCTGGGGCTATGTGGTCATGGTTATCGGGTAGTTAACCTCTTCCATTTGTTGGTGGGGAGGGTGTTTTCACATCTGCAAAACAACTCAGGAAATGTGCCTCAAGTACTGCTATCTAGATACTTCAGAGAGGAACTAAAGCAGAGGATGTGAGGAAAGGCCTGTCCTGGGAAGGCCCCAACAGGTCCTGTTCAGATGCAAAATTACAGCTAGAATACGGTGCTGGTAAAGAATTTGCCAGCAATGCAGGAGATCTGGGTTCAATCCCTGGGCTGGGAAGATCTCCTGGAGAAGGGAATGGCAACCCACTCCAGTACTCTTGCCTGGAGAGTTCCATGGACAGAGGCTACAGTCCATGGGGTAGGAAAGAGCTGGACATGACTGAGTTACTTTCACTTTCATGGAGCCCGACAGCTCGACAGCAGGGGAATGAACGTGCACCCAACCCTCAGCCAAGTCCCATTAAGAATGGCTTGTCTTTCCCACAGAACTCCCAGCAGTGGCCCTTAAGGGAACAACAGTCTTCACAGGAGGAAATTCTAGGCTGTCTGCAGCCTAACTCACAGTTAGTTAGGCCCACAGACCAGCAACATCAGCTTCCTCTGGGAGCTTGGGAGGCATGTAGATTCTGAAAAACTACCCCAGACCTCTTAAACCCAGACTCCATTTCCAGCAAAAACTCCAGGTGATTCATGTCTACTGGTGTTGGAGAAGGCTGGTCTTCAGAATCTTTGGATGTACAAAGGCCTCGTACAGCAACAGTGCAAAGACCTTCACAGTCCATGCACTAGAGCAGTGATGCCCAGCCTTCCTTTTTGAGCTTAAAAAAATGTACATTTTTGCACACCTGGATTTCCCAGAACTCCTCTTACCAAAAAAAAAAAAACAAACCAAACCACACTTCTACTCTTGTACCTAGGAATCTGGCCCTACCGGGTTCTAGAAATGTGAGTGAATCTCAGCCAAATTTCCAGACCATGAGCAGAGGAGAGGGACCTGCANAAAAAAAAAAAAACTACAAACCAAACCACACTTCTATTCTTGTACCTAGGAATCTGGCCCTACCGGGTTCTAGAAATGTGAGTGAATCTCAGCCAAATTTCCAGACCATGAGCAGAGGAGAGGGACCTGCAGGCATACAACAAAGGCAGCCTGGAGCTGAAAGCAAACCTTGCAGCTGAAACTGGAGCCAGGCTTAAATTATTGATTGAAATTCCATGATGTGGCTTGCCCAGCAGGAGCCGGCAGAGCCGAGAGTCACTGAACGTATCATCCCGTTCAGGCCTCATTCCCCTAGAGCCCCCTGTCTCTTTGCCTGGAGTGGGGTGGGTGCTGGTCAGAGGTTGGACCCTCTCCTGAGAGGTGAAGTTATGGAAACCCAACAGGTCTTGGGGGGGTGACCTCAGCTTTCTGAAGGTGCCACATTGGTGCCCATTGCTGTGTAGAGCAGGCCACCTGCCTGCCCGCAATGCTTGGGACTTGGGACATGGAAAGCTGACACAGAGAAGTACAGAAAAACAAGAAAGCCAGGATGCTGAAGCCTTAAAAACTATATCCAAAGTTTTATTTTAAACCAAACGAACACAATTTTCTTCCTGAAAGTCCCCTGGAGAAGGGAATAGCAACCCACTCCAATACTCTTGCCTGGAAAATCCCATGGATGGAGGAGCCTGGTGGGTCCCAATCCATGGAATTGCAAAGAGTTGGACATGACTGAACCACTAGCAAGGTTTCTACTGCATAATGGAAAGAAAAGGTTTCTTGGCCGACCCACATGTCAATGCATAGAAGATGAATTAATTTCTGTCGGTAAGTTGTCCTTTTATAATCATGAATACTTATCACCAAAAGCAAACTACTGCTAACAACATGCCCATTGAAAGCAGAATTGTTGACTAGAGGGCAATACGATCATATTAATGCCACAGTCTACAGCTAGTAAAGAGAGTGAATTGGAGTCTTCTGTCTTATCCTGCAAAGAATTTCATGGTGGGAAAAAAATGCAAGTCACAAAGTGACGTGAGTAGTATGATCCCTTTTTATGTAAAAACAAAAAACAAAACAAAACCCTGTGATACATAAAAACAGATATACAGGGCTTTGTTTTTGAAAGACAAATGTCTGTGTGTGTGAGGCCGGGGGTGGGGGGGCAGCACTTAACACTGATGTTTGCAATCTGTGCTCAGTCGCTTCAGTCGTGTCCAACTCTTTGCGACCCTATGGACTATATATAGCCCCCCAGGCTCCTCTGTCCGTGGGATTTTCCAGGCAAGAATACTGGAGTGAGTTGCCATGCCCTCCTCCAGGGGATCTTCCGAATCCAGGGATCAAACCCGTGTCTCTTACGCCTTCTGCTTTGGCAAGCGGGTTCTTTACCGCTAGTGTCACCTGGGAAGCCCCACTTTAACACTGATAACATCAGTTTTTCTCCAGTAGGAGGCATAGGAGGGATCAGGAAAGTGGAGTCTTCATAGTTTCTTTATATATGGTTCTCAGACAAGGAAATATCTGAAACCCTTTGGCCAGGTATGTTTCAAATTTTTCAGTATTCTGGCATGTGGAAAGGTGACAGGATACATCCCACCCCATCCTCAGCAGCTGCTGGGCACCACCTTGTAATCAAGCCCATTAACCCTTCTCCAGCAAAAAGTAGGACACATGGAGACCACCAACAACCTCCAAAAATTTAGGTCAGTTCTGCCTCCAAATTAATTAGCCACAAATTTACAAAGGAACTTTCAGGTGTCAGAGATTTTTGAATTTCAAGATTCTGGCCAAAAGATCTGGATCTATATATATCTTCAGGGTCTGACTTGTCACACTGATCATCTATTTGTAATTTAAACCAACAGGGTAACATAAAAGAGAAGGGACAAAAGAGAAAGGAAAAATCAAGCGAACCTCTCTGATGTAGCCTTGGATACTTGCACTTGTGCCTCCAAAAGGCTCTGACTTGGGACTTGAGAGTGACCAAGGACACAGCTTTGGTGACACTCACGCAGTGAGCAGGTTGACTTGTGCATCTGAGACATTAGCAAATTCAGGCCCGCTGGCCTGTTTCGAAGCAGACACAGGAGAACACGGAAGATGAAAGGAAACAGTTTTAACAAAACAGAAAACAACTTAGGTGCTAGGGACGAACCAGCGCCTAAGATGTGGTTCCTGTCATTCCACGTGCAACTCAAACCAAAGGCTTTGTGCCAAAGTTAAGATGCACTCTGTGTGAGGTCAACGGGGAGTGGCCAGCACACATCAATGGCAGCCCCAGTGCACCATCAGCTTCTTCAGTGATGATCTTGGATTCTCACTGGACAGGTAAGCTTTTGCTTATTGTGGGTCTCCAGAAATCTAGACATTTAATTTATTTATTTATTGGGCTGTGCCCAGTCTTAGTTGTGGCATGTGGGATCTAGTTCTCTGGTTGAGCATTGAACCCAGGCTGCCTGATTGGGAGCATGGTGTCTCAGCCACTGGGAAGTCTCACCACTAGGAAAGTCCCTAGACATTCCTTTTACATATATACAGAGTCATGCTGTTGATCTATAAAATATCTTCAAAGGTGCCAAACATCCAATTATGCCAAATCAAAAAGAACAAGATAGTATTTTAACTGTCAGTCTCCAAGTGGTAAGTGCTGGATAACCTAAACCAGGGCAGCTGGAGCCTTCATTTCTCTTCCTGTGAAATGAGGATTAGTACCATTAACACCCTCACCCAGAAGGTAATCAAGTAAAACTAAAAGGTGTTTTAAAGTCTTTGGGTTAATGTATGTTGTAAGTGATAAATGACCTATTTCTCTACATTATGGAACTGAAGGATCAGTGCCTGGATGTCCCAAAGGGAATAAAAATGACCAGTGGAAATCAGTGGACAGGAGATCAGAAATCCTAGACTCTGGTCTAGATGCTCCCTTACAAGTGGGAGCTGCCTTTCTACCCGACCTCTGCCACCTGCCCTATCTACCTTTCAGAGTAACGACTAGAGTTCAAATGAGACCATGTGCGTGGGAAGGGCTCTGATCAACAGAAGTGGTTCCAGCTTTTAGCTACCTGTGAATAAATGAATATAATAATCATAATCACTACTAATGTTTAATATGTAATAAATTGCTTTGTTAAAAAATAATGATAAATTATATATAAGGAAGAATGAATAAACAGTAAATACTGTGCCACTGATGTGTTCTATGTGTCCAGGGAAGCAGTGTTTACTTCTGGGTGGGAGATTAGGACAACATCCTTCCTTTCTCACCATCTCCCATCTGGATTTATTTTTTGCACGCTTGCTTATTGAATGTGTAGAGTGACCAGTCATCCCAGCTTACCCATCACTGAGAGATGTGTNTCATTTTTAAAACTTCAGTATGTACTTTCGTTCTTTTTTTATTATTTGTATTATAGAGACACACACATACATGAAGATATATTTTTTTTCTTTGTATTACTGTTAGTCCAATAACTGAGACTACTGAACATTTATGCTACTTTAAATATCATACTTGTATTTCTGTCTTCTTGTTGTCTATTGCATTAGTCCTTGATGCTTATGAGACTACCCCAATAGCATCTTAAACAACGTTTTGTTTTGCTTTTTTCCCAAGATTATGCGGGTTCCCTTTAAGAGTTCAACTGGGTTCACTCTCCACTGTAACTAAAAGTAATGTGTTGGCGCTGGTTCCCAGTAGCTTATGAGAACTGATGCTTGTAAGAATTCTGTGAATCAGGTGGCATTATATGGATGGCTTGAAATTGACCATGGTGTGTGTCATCCCACAGAAAGTGCCAAATGCTAAAAATCAAGCTTTTTAATTCCCTTAGAGCTGGGAAGATTCAAGATGGCTTCACTTAATGCCTGTGAGTTGGTGATGGCTATTGGCTGAGATATTGGGTTTGGTCCAAATGATCTCTCATGCTCTAGAGGCTAAACAGATTTCATTGTCTGGTAGTTTCAGTGCAACATTCGAAAAACAGGGAAGCAGAAGTTGAAATCTGCCTTTAAAATCACATAACATCACTTCCATCACAATTCCATTTGTTACTTCTATAGCTTAACATACAGTTCCCCTTACTTATAAAATTAATATAGCTTTTACAATCAGAATTAAGTAGTAAAATCCATGTGAAATAATTATGACAATAACTGGTACATTAAAGATATTCAATAAATGTCAGTTACTATTACTACTATGTATTAATACTTTATATCCTTTAAAATCTCTCATATAAGTCATCTCTTTATCCTCATTGTCACCACCTTAATGAAAGGAGACTTGTTTAATTCCTCCCACTTTACTTGGTCTGCAATAATTCTGTTTTAGCACATGTAATTATAAACAAATATTTGTTCATTTGTCAGATTCCAACTTCCAGACAGTAAACTTTAAGGGCTTAAAATTCCCATTTTTCTTTTATAATTTTATCACAAATATTCAGCATAGCATCTGGAATAATCCAATAAATGTTTGCTGAATCATTTTTTCTGCTAATAGAAATCAGAATAATTAACCTGTTAAATGTTATATTTTATACTGAAATACATAACCACATTATGAAATAACTCATGTATCTGGAGTGATAACTCTAGAGTATATGTAAATTAAGAAATTCTGTTTAATGTACTAATGTCAAAAATGTGAGATGCAGTCCTGTACAGTAGCTGAGTACACAGACTCTTGACTGAAGGTTCAGTTCAGTTCAGTCGCTCAGTCATGTCCTTGTCTTTTCGACCTCATGAATCGCAGCACGCCAGGCCTCCCTGTCCATCACCTAACTCCCAGAGTTTAATCAGACTCACGTCCATCGAGTCAGTGATGCCATCCAACTATCTCATCCTCTGTTGTCCCCTTCTCCTCCTGCCCCCAATCCCTCCCAGCGTCAGAGTCTTTTCCAGTGAATCAACTCTTTGCATGAGGTGGCCAAAGTACTGGAGTTTCAGCTTTAGCATCAATAACCAAATCCCAACCCAACAGTTCTTGCTGTTTCTTTAGTAAAGTAGCTTAGTCTTTCTCTGTGTTAGTTTTATGTAAACAGTAAGATAAAACTTCCAATATTAGAGCATTACTATAAGCATTCAACAACTTTAGCAAAAGTAAATAGCAAAGTAATAGTAGACAAATTGACACATAACAAGTTCCATTTAAACATTCTCTTATTGTTAATATATTTTCTGGAACTTTATCTTCAAAGATATACTTGCCCTAAGAAATAAACACTACAGATTCAAATAAATTTGTGTTGTTTCAGGCCATACTTTAGGAAAGGTTAATGTAACACATCTGTTGTATTGTTTATGTTTTCTTTTTAAAAATATAAAATAATGTTGAAAGTTTGTTATAATACATTTTAATAACACTTTAACTATAAACTGGATCCTATAATGTAGTTTTCATATTCATGAGTAACTATAAAATGTTAACATATGTGGTTTGCTTTATGTAAACATGAAAGGAAGACAGATGATAAGTCATTTTATATCCTGACCCTTTTCATTGGGTATATTCTTTAAGAATTATTTCACATAATAATTCTTACATAATTGCAAATTATTACTTTCATTTAATCCTGCTATGTTAACTATGTATCACTTACATTTTCTGCTTTAATCCAATTCTTTGTTCTTTTCCTGTGTTTTTTAAATTTTCAAAACCTGTCCACCCAAAATTAATTTAGCATTCAACTGGATAGCTTCTGTTATTCACTCTTATTCAAACAAAAAGTTGCATCACCTATGTTGTATCTAAACATTTTCTAATAATCTCCTCAAACTTCACTTTTATTTTGAATTGCCATGTAATCTACTACCTTTTGATCACCTTCTCATGTCTTTCGTCTTATCTCTAATCTGTTATTTTGCTTTTATCCTGGAGCCATGTTTCCTTGACTTTTATAGACAGTATTTAAAATTTACCCTTCTTTCTCTGACTTGTTTAAAATTAATTTTTGTTGACGTATATTTGATTCACAATGTTATGTTAGTTTCTGCTGTACAGCAAGGTGAGTCATTAATACATATACATACATCTACTCTTTTTTAGATTATTTTCCCATATAAGCCATTGCAGAGTGTTGGGTAGAGTTCCCTGTGCTATACATCAGGTCCTTATTTGTTATCTGTTTTATATATAGTAGTGTGTATATATCGATTCCAATTTCCCAATTTTCTCCTTCCTTAACAAACCATAAGTTCATTCTCCATATTTGTGACTCTATTCCTGTTTTGTAAATAAGTTTATTTGTGCCATTTTTTTTAATTCCACTTCTCTACTAAAAACAATATTGAGTCTATTCATGGGATATGTTTATCCTTTTGTAAAATGCCTCCAAATAAAATTGGCCATGGCTAATTTGACAATATTTCTTGAGTAATATTCAAATTTAACTAGAATTCTCAAAATTGTGCTACTGTTTTTCTGTAAGTAATTCAAATTTTGAATTCAGTGCACATAACACTTATGTGGGAGTGGCAGTTGGGGCTCAAGAGACACTGAGCCACAGGAGATTGTTTCTCACACGACTTAACTGTCAAGGTCAGTGGGTCACCAAAAAGAAAGAAATATAGGATTCTTTTGTAAACTATCAAACATTGGCTTGGCCAAAATTTCACTCAGGTTTTTCCATAAGATGTTACAGGAAACAAACTATTTGGCCAACTCATATACTAACATTGCCATTCTTTTTCAGTCCTAACCAAAGTACAATCAATTAAAGACACAATATCTTAATTTTATTTTATCTGTTGTCTATTACACTTCATTCTGTAGCGAGAAGAACACTCACTGACTTTTATTTTCTAGATCCAGATTTGAAATTCAGCTTTAAATTTCTTTCCTAAATGACTTTAGACAAATTTCTTAACCACTCTGTTATCCAACTTCCAACCTGAGAAATAGAAGCTAATGTATCTATTTATTGGAAATACTAGTGTCCAAAAAATAAAGAATATATAGAATGTTAGACATTTCCTGGCAATGTATATTTACCTATTTAAAAAAACCATCACTGGACATCTCATGATTTATATCTTTAATGTGAAAATTCACACAGATATTTCTTTGGAGGATTTTAAGACATTTTCATATTGATTGACATCCATTTCATTTCACATTTTGTAGTTAATTACCAAATTAAACTACAAAGCAAATGCTGTAATAGTTAGACTACAGTTTGCATAGGGCTATACCATCACAGAATCACACCCATTTAGGATTAATCATTTCCTGTTTAGGTTAGCCTTTGTGAAGATTCCTGCCAATGAATTATTTTACAATTCTGTTACTAGAAAGAATAAACAGGGAAAGGACACAAAACAGAGTGGCAAGAACTATCATTTGGACTTATATGCTTACTTTAGGATGATTTTTCTGCTATTTATTAAATCAATGATATGGAGAATTCACTCTCTTTATGAACACTTTGAGGGGGTCCTTCAACAGTCTGTTGAGGGAGGCCATGGGACCTTCCTGTCTATTTATCATTTATTGATGTCTCTTTCATCTGTGAACATATGAACTTGGCTACTCTCATTAGGAAGTAAAACGGCAAGGCTTAAACTATTCCCTTCCCACGAGATGATTTATTTCAAAGAAATAAACACAAAATATCGTATAGTCTTTATCAGTTCAGTTCAGTCGCTCAGTTGTGTCCGACTCTTTGCGACCCCATGAATCGCAGCATGCCAGGCCTCCCTGTCCATCACCAACTCCTGGAGTTCACTCAGATTCACGTCCATCAAGTCCGTGATGCCATCCAGCCATCTCATCCTCGGTCATCTCCTTCTTCTCCTGCCCCCAATCCCTCCCAGCATCAAAGTCTTTTCCAATGAGTCAACTCTTCACATGAGGTGGCCAAAGTACTGGATATATTGAACTATATCACAAGAATTGTTTTTGGTCCATTGTTCTATAAAATGTATGTTAGAGAAGTTCTACTTTCCAATGCTCCAGATGGAAAAGGAAAAATTATAATCTTTTTTTTTCACTGACAATCCTTTTGGATGTAAAAAGGGAAGGCAGCTTCAATTTAAAAGCAAGAAATACTAACAAGCTTTTTATCCATGAAACTCTATGGGTGGATGGTATTATCTGCCACTTTTTCCAGACAAAGAGTCGCAGGATTTGCCATGATCTTTGAAATAGTTCATGAATGGAACTTTCACCATCAAATAATTAAAAAACCAGGGTAGGGGATATTTATTGGAAAATATCGTGTTCAGATTAAATTTTAAAATTTTGGCCTCTATTCTCTTTGACTGATGCCCATCCGTTAAAATTCCTCATGTGGTGGTGCCCAGTATTATCCAAGGTCTCTTCCCTAGAGTTTGTGTGCTCAGTCACTCAGTGATGTCCAACTCTTTGAGACCCCATGGACTGTAGCCCACAAAGCTCCTCTGTCTATGGGATTCTCCAGTCAAGAATAATGGAGTGAGTTGTCATTCCTTGCTACAGGGAATCTTCCAGACCCAAGGATCAAAATCTCATCTCTTGTGTCTCTTGCAGTGACACTGTATTTTGCCACAATACTGGGAGGCAGATTTTAAACCATTGTGTAAATTAAAATTCCATATGTTTTATTCATTGACCAAAAGTTCATCTGTTAAATACTTTATGGCCTGGAATGAAGATGGATATTTATCCTTATTTTGGGAAGCATTTCCCTAAAATGTGAAACCTATAAAGATGAACCTACAAGACTTTCTAGAACCAACACCCCAAAAAGATATCCTTTTCATTATAGTGGACTGGAATGCAAAAGTAGGAAGTCAAGAGACACCTGGAGTAAAAGTAAAATTCGGCCTTGGAGTACAAAGTGAAGTAGGGCAAAACTAATAGAGTTTTGCCAAGATAACACAATAGGCATAGCAAATGCCCTCTTCCAACAACACAAGAGAAGACTCTACACACGGACATCACAAGATAGTCAATACTGAAATCAGACTGATTATATTCTTTGCAGCCAAAAATGGAGAAACCCTATACAGTCAGCAAAAACAAGACCAGAAGCTGACTGTGGCTCATATCATGAATTCCTTATTGCCAAATTCAGACTCTAATTGAAGAAAGCAGGGAAAACCACTAGACCATTCAGATATGATCTAAATCAAATCCCTTACGATTATACAGCAGAAGTAACAAATAGATTCAAGGGATTAGATCTGATAGACAGAGTGCCTGAAGAACTATGGATGGAGGTNACTCTCTGGTCAGGCCCCACATATGTAAAATAGCATAATGCTTTCTATCCCACACAGTCATGGTAGCATATGAAGTTATATTACATACATATCTTGCACAGAATGGACACTTAGTAAATAGTTTTTCAGTCATGTCTGACTCTTTGCGACCCCACGGACTGTAGCTTGCCAAGCTCCTCTGTCTGTGGAATTCTCCATGCAAGAATACTGGAGTAGGTAACCATTCCCTTCTCCAACCTAAGTCTCCTGCATTGAAGGCCAATTCTTGACCCCTGCGCCACCTGGGAAGCCCAAATAGTAGCTATTATTTTCTAAGACTGGCATTTTAATAGCTGGCAATTCAAGAGCAAGATAGAGCCTGATGATGCTAAGAACATCAATGATAGCAGTTAGCTTATGTATGCTGCTTAATAATTTCTGATGCATTTTATACAATAATCACACAACTCTGTGAGGTAGATGGATAGTGTGATTATATTAGTTTTTCATTGCTGCATAACAAATGGCCACAAATTTACTAAATTAAACGATACAAATATATTATCTTATAGTTCTGCATGTAAGACTTCCAACAGGGGTCTCACCAAGCTAAAATCAAGGTGTCAGTAGGGCTGTGTTTCCTTCTGGAGGCTTTAGGGGAGAATTGAGTTCCTTGCTTACCCAGGTTGTGAGTGGAATTTAGTTCCTTGCAGTCATAAGACTAAGGTCCCCATTTCCTTGCTGGTTGTCAACTGACAGCCATTCCAGCTTCCAGAGGCTGCCCTATTGCTCAGCTCATGGCCTCTTCCCTCCATCAGAGCCAGCAACATTAGGATGAGTCCCATTCATTTTTTCCAGGCTTCACTGGTGGTTCAGACAGTAAAGAATCTACCTGCGATGCAGGAGACCCAGGCTTGATCCTTGGATCTGGAAGATTCCCTGGAGAAGGGAATGGCAAATCACTCCATATTCTTGCCTGAACAGGGAAGCCTGGCAGGCTATAGTCCATAGGGTCACAAAGCATCAGATACGACTGAAACGACTAACACTTTCAGACCTGCAATCATGTTTTAAATCTTTCCTGCCTCATCTGGCACAACATCTTTCTGATTTCAGTGAGGAAACGTTTCCCAGTTTTAAATGTTTGTGTGATTAGATTGGGCCCACTTGAATACTCCAGGATAACTCTCCATCTCAGAGTCCGTGTCTTTAATCACATCTGCAAAGCCCCTTTTATCATGTAACATAGCAGATTCACAAGTACTAGGGATTAAGACATAGACATCTTGGGAGATGGAGAAGGGCATGGCAACCCACTCCACCATTCTTGCCTGGAGAACTCCATGGACAGAGGAGCCTGGCCAGCTACAGTCCGTAGGGTCACAAAGAGCTGAACACAACTGAGTAACTAATACAATAACAACATCTTGGAAGATTCATTAATTTTCCTCCCACCGTTATCATTATCCACATCTTCAAGAAGAATAATGAAGATCAAAGAGAATAAGAGCCTTGCAAAGAATGCACAATAATCAGCAAAGAATGGACCCAAATNCAGTCCAAGGGACTCTTAAGAGTCTTCTCCAACACCAGAGTTCAAAAGCATCAATTCTTTGGCACTCAGTCTTCTTCACAGTCCAACTCTCACATCCATACATGACCACAGGAAAAACCGTAGCCTCGACTTGACGGACTTTAGTTGGCAAAGTAATGTCTCTGCTTTTGAACATACTATCTAGGTTGGTGCAGCATAGGGTAGCTCAAACACCAGCAGTCTTTCTGGAGTATAGGAGTTAGAGCAACATAGCAGCAAGAAAGTGAGGACTGGGAGAAGGAGATAAAGACAGAGGAAGAAATTCTGTTTTCTCTGCCCAACTTGGGCTAACACATGATCTCAGTTGCTGGGGCAGGTTGCAAGTAACCAAATTAAGAATAAAGAACTGAAATGATATTTGAGCTGATGTTGAAGAGATGTTTGCAGTTTGGGTCTATAGAAATTAATTACCTGTTAATATGAATGAGCAAACAAAAGACATGGTTTTTTTTGTTTTTTTTTTTGGAGAAATTTGCCAGAATCCTGAGTCTCTGCAACATAGCATTACCAATGTCTAGGATGTGACCCATAATTACAAAGAAGCAGGAAAATGTAAACCAGTCCAGAGAGACATGGGGAAAAAACCATTGAAAAGAATCCAACTGTGAGATGACCCAGATGGAATCAGCAGAAAAGGATTTTAAAGTTGCTGTTAAGCTATTCTCAGTGATGTAAAGGAAAACATATTCAGACTGAATCAAAGAAATACAAACTGTATAAAAAGAACTAAATGTAATTTCTATATTTGAAAAATGCAGTATCTGAATTAGCAATTGCCTAGTTGGGCTTAGCAGAATAAAGGTGATAGGAGAATAAATGCATGAATCTGAAGATAGATCATTAAAAACTACTCAATCTGAAAGAGAACCAAAATGATTGAACAAAAATGGCAAAGATTTGGATACTTTTGGGTCAATGTTAGACGTTCTAGCATACATGTAGGTTTGGTTCAGAAAGGAGAGGAGAAGAATGAAAGAATGAGTAGAACAAAGAAAGAATGAGCAGAAAATAATATTTGAAGAAATAATGATCAACTGAAAGCAGTAGTCAGTTCTCCTCACTAACGGGAACTTGAAATATCCAGACTTGGACAATAGAAGATGCGATGCTCCCATTACAGGCAGCATGGCACAGGATATCTGACTGTAGCTGCATCATCTCAAGAACTTCTTTTTGCCTATCAGCCTGCCTGATGCAGAACATACCCTAAGGAAGCAAACTTTTCTGTGAAAATGAGTTCATTATAAACCAGTACTCAAGAACATTATTTTATGAAAGCACAAAAGCAGCCTTGGGAAGTCCTAACCAAACCTGGAGTTTGTTGACACAATCAACAAAGAGGTACAAAGTGGACTCTGAAGGATGTATGTGCCTTCTGTTTAGAGGGGTGAAGAAGGATTGGGCTTTCAAAGAGTTTGCAGATCCATGAATTAGAGAGAAAGAGAGTTGCTAAAACATTTTTTCCCTAAAAACATTTCATGTTCCTGTCTTCCTTCCTTAGAAACACCATTTCCATCATATCAATTTTAGAACTTATCAAAGTCACAGGAAGTCATCCTTAGATAAAGATAGGTAAGGTAGGTAAAGTCACTCAGTCGTGTCCGACTCTTTGCAACCCCGTGGACGNTCCTGTCTTCCTTCCTTAGAAACACCATTTCCATCATATCAATTTTAGAACTTATCAAAGTCACAGGAAGTCATCCTTAGATAAAGATAGGTAAGGTAGGTAAAGTCACTCAGTCGTGTCCGACTCTTTGCAACCCCGTGGACGGTAACCTACTAGGCTTCTCTGTCCATGGGATTCTCCAGGCAAGAATACTGGAGTGGATTGCCATTTCCTTCTCCAGGGAATCTTCCCGACCTGGGATTGAACCCGGGTCTCCCGCATTGGAGGTAGACGCTTTAACCTCTGAGCCACCAGGGAAGCCCTAGATAAAGATAAGTAGAACTTATTTAATGGAGGTCATTATTACTAATTAAGAAGAATGGATGCAATTTATTTTTTTCTTTTTATTTGCTATTCTTTTTACATATGTAAAAAATTATAATGATAAATATCCTCATATGGTAAATTTCCACTTTCCTCTCTACACCCCACGTTAAGTTCTTAAATTCTCCTATTATTTATTAAAATTTAAAATTTTAAGAACTTCACCCTCAGGGTTGGGGAGTGATTGCAATACTTTAATTCTTTGTTTGGAAGTATAATGTCTCTTTACAATAAAAACATGGAGGATACAGGGAAAGAAATAGATATATTGATTTGTTTGACCAAATCACCAAAACATCACTTTAGCATCTTGCCACATAAAGTGTTTGTAGCTTACCTCAGTTCAGTTCAGTTCAGTCGCTCAGTCATGTCTGACTCTGTGACCCCATGAATCACAACATGCCAGGCCTCCCTGTCCATCACCAACTCCCAGAGTTCACTCACACTCATGTCCATCGAGTCAGTGATGCCATCCAGCCATCTCATCCTTTGTCATCCCCTTCTCCTCTTGCCCGCAATCCCTCCCAGCATCAGCGTCTTTTCCAATGAGTCAACTCTTCGAATGAGGTGGCCAAAGTACTGGAGTTTCAGCTTTCAGCTTCATCATTCCTTCCAAAGAAATCCCTAGGACCTTGCTAAAAATGCAAAATTCCTGGTCCCACTCAGGACCTACTGAATCAGAATATGCATTTTAATGCGATAGGTGATTCTTATGAAAATTGAATTTTTTGTAGCACGGCTCTAACACAGCTTTTCCATCTTAAAAAATATAACCTTTAAACTTCTTTAATTTCCATATCTTCATCTTTCACGTGTTAACTGACCATTTCCTTCATATAAATCATTTCAGTATGTGGCTCATTGCACTTTAATGGCCCATGGGATGAACAGTCAGCACTACAGAGAGTATAAGCAATGCAGGTTGAGAAATCTGAGGGGCATGGTGAATGTCCTCTAATCTTTTGAGTGAGTTCATATCTAAAAGGGTAGATCTCTCCTCAGTGTCTGATAGATGTTCCCAGACATTAACTGGGCAGGTTCTATGAACTAAAACAAAGCATAAAGGTCAGATTAGAAATAGGGTAGGTGGTAATTATGTAAGGGACATGGAAGGGAGGACCCTTGCCAAGCATTTCTATTCCTAGAAAGAGCTTTAATGTAAATTAATGAGTCATGAGTTTTTTTTAAAAAATCAGGTGAATTGAATCAAAATAAGGAGTCTGATGGTAAGCAATCTGATATTTTCCCTTGATCTTAGTATTGTTGATGCTTTCCACTAATGAAATTGTCTCATGTTTGCTCACACAGTATTCTTTTCAAAGGAGAAAGCAAATAAATTCTAACACATACACGAATGCACATGTGCATGTGCTCACTGGCACAGCACTGATTAAAACAGATCTAGTGACTGACTTTGGATATAAAAGGATTACTAATGCATAACTAGGTCAATAATCATAACTCAGACTTTCAAAATGTGAGGCTGAATTCATATTTCAGCACCCAGACAATCAATGCCCTGCTTTGATTCTTGCATTCCCTTTCATTAATTCAGGGCTGACACATGGCATACTCTAATTAGTCCATCTTTAATGGAGGCAGTAACTGAATGTCAGCACCAGGGTAGGTCACCAAATGCCACTTCTGCTCTTAGAAACCAAGGAAACAGCGGAGATAGCACACCAAAGGCAACGGAGAAGCATGGGACAGTAAGAACATGGGGGAGGAGGAGGTGTTGCTAATGAATGATAATGAAGTGAAAGAGGCCAAAGTCTGTTACAAGCTCTGAAGTTAATAATAATTTTCTTTTCCATTTAATGAGGTAGGGCAAGGCTTCAGAGGAAAGGTAAGACTGTGATGTTAGAAGCAAAGCAATGTAGGCTAGAAAGAGGCCAAGTGGGGGCTTCTTGCAATAGTGTGAGTTAAGAGTGAATATACAGAAGGCAAAAATTGTGCTCAAGAGTTTTTAGACTGGTATTTTGGTCCTTTAAAACCATACAATACTTTGGAAAATGTTTCAGCTATGGTGGAGTGAATGTTTACTGCATGTTCTTTGAGTAGTTTGAGGAGTATTTTGGGGGTACAATTTCTTATCATCAATTTAGTTAATTAGTCTTTTACAATGTTCCTGTTCATGGGTGCTGCCATACAAACAAATGAGCAAAACAAACAAACAAACAAAAAAATGCATAAGTACAAATATTTGTGAAGAAATTTCACAATATTTGTGAAGAAATTTGGGAGAAAATATTTGTGAAGTGAGTTATTCCTTATAAAAAATATTCAGCACATATACAGAGGTTCCTGATTATTTACTAAATTTTTTAATAGATATGTGCCTTCTATTATTCTCAATAGAATACAAATCTCTCCCTCCCCCTTTTTTTTAGTGTTTTGGATTTAAGTTTATTTTCCAGTGAAAATAGCAATGATCACATACATAGTCTCTTGTACCTCGTGTCACAGCTGATTTTCTCTTCTTCCAGAAGTTTTATTTATTTATTTTATTACTATTATTATTTTTTAATTTGACTTTACAATACTCTATTGGCTTTGCCATACATCGACATGAATCCACCANAGTCCAAGGGACTCTCAAGAGTCTTCTCCAACACCACAGTTCAAAAGCATCAATTCTTCGGCAATCAGTTCTTCATTGCAGTAGTTGATGGTTTTAAAACTGTGTCCTTCTAACAGTGGCCACTGACTACATGTGACTTTTGAGTTTGAAATATGGCCAGTACAGACGAACTTTAAGTGTAAATTACATACAAGATTTCAAATAATTAGCAAGAAGAAAGCAAATGCAAAATATCTCGTTAATAGTTTATTATATTGGTTATATGTTGAAATGATAATTTGGGATATATTGGATTTTTAAAAAATTAAATGTTCTGTCTCCTTTTTTTAAAACCTCTTTTAATGTGGCAGCTATACAAATTTAAACTCCATATTTGGCTCATATTTATGACTTGTCTCTTTCATTTGGACAGCACTTTCCTAGATGACCTCTTAATTGTGAGGTGCAATTTTCTCACTGGACCAATGGGGGAATTAGACTAAAATAAACTTTGAGACCTTTTCTAACATCAAAATTCCATTTTTTTTTCATCCTACAGTTAAGTTAGGTTGCTACTTCTGGTTCCCCAAATATTTATATTTCATCCAGCTATGTTTTACATTGAAAGATAAAGCAATATGGAATGTCAGTGTACTGCTTTGGTAAGCATTTTGGAAGACATAATATCTAGTATATCAGTCACTCCCATTTAGTAGTTATTCTGACACAGATAAGCTAATTTTTGCTTAATGGATTTAAGTTATTCTTTGAGAAACTTAATATGGCCTTAAAGTAAATATATCTGTTGAACCCCGAGGAAGCTCATTTTACTGCCGTTACTGTTTTCCTGGCATGCTAAGAAGCTATGATAACGGAATTTTGTCTTATTGTGCCTTTGTATTTATAGTTAATCCTCAGCAAATTTTAGATACTTTAATGTAAACTACTTAATAAAAGATAGGAGATATAATAATCCAGTGTGTGACAGAATCTTATTTGGGTTATTTCCTTATTGTAAGGTAGTAGGTTTAACTAATGTAAAGATGTATGTCAGTGGTTTACTAACATAGCTAATGATTATAAGACCCTTAAAATATATTTATTCTTATGGGTTAATGCCAATTCAAGGACTTGTTAAAATTTTGCCATTCAGAATGTTAGCAGTAGAATCTGCAAACTATATTTTAAATGATATTTACTTATTGGTACATAGATTATTTAAAAAATTAAGTGAATCAAGAACCTGTAATTATAGATTCTATACTTCACCACCATCACCATTTACTGAGTGAATAACTGGTGGAATTCACTTCCCATTTCTAACCTTCAATTTCTAGCTCACTAGCCTTTCAGAGCTGTATGTAAAATAAGATTATATAATATATGTGAGTGCCCTCTGAAGCTTTGCATAAATGTAAGATAAAGTCCAGATATAGTTCTCTCCTGAGCATTTAAATGTATTCCTGTCAGCTTAGAGTATTCCCCTCCTACTCCTACACACTATGATGAAGGGGATAGAGAAATCTCATTGTGAGCACAAACCCACTATCTGTTTTTATCCAGACAATTTTTATGCAACAGCTTGCCTGTTTGGACTGTCCATCTCTAGGTTTAATCCTCCCCAGCTCTCTAATCCATTAACTCTACTCTTTGGGTCTTGATATAGTGCCCCCATAGGCTTCTTATTTTGAAGGTGGGTTGGATGGATGTCTCTTGCTCTGACTCATGTGTGGATTTGTGCCTGTCTCAGAGCCATTGACAAAGCTATGGTATTTCCAGTAGTCACGTATGAATGTGAGAGTTCGGCTATAAAGATGGCTGAGTGCCAAAGAATGATGCTTTTGAACTGTGGTGTTGGAGAAGACTCTTAGAGTCCCTTGAACTGCAAGGAGATCAAAGCAGTCAATCTTAAAGGAAATTGACTCTGAATATTCATTGGAGGAACTGATGCTGAGGCTGAAGTTCCAATACTTGGGCCAGCTGATGTGAACAGCCAACTCACTGGAAAGACCCCGATGTTGGAAAGATTGAAGGCAGGAGGAGAAGGGATGACAGAGGACAGCATGACTGGATGGCAAGCCTGGTGTTCCATAGTCCTTGGGGTTGCAGAGTCAGACCTGATTGAGTGACTGAACAGCAGCCAGACCCATGCAACACAGCTCTGGGTCAGAAGGACTTCCATAGCCAACCTCAGGTGTGTGCTGTCCAGACTGAGTCTGTGATATTAATGTATTTCTAGGGCACAAGACTGCAAAATCAGTTTTCACTCCAGTCCCAAAGAAAGGCAATGCCAAAGAATGTTCAAACTACCGTGTAGTTGTGCTCTTTTCACATGCTAGCCAGGTAATGCTCAAAATCGTTCAAGCTGGGCTTCAAGTGTACATGAACTGAGAACTTCCAGATCTACAAGGTGGATTTAGAAACAGAATCAGAGATTAAATTGCCAGCATCCCCTGGATCATAGAAAAAGCAAGAGAGTTTCAGAAAAACACCTACTTCTGCTTCATTGACTATGCTCAAGCCTTTGACTGTCTGGACCACAACAAACTGGAAAATTCTTAAAGAGATGGAAGTGTAAGGCCTCCTTACTGTTTCCTGAGAAGCCTGTATGCAGGTCAAAAAGTCACAGTCACAACAAGAAATGAAACAACAGACTGGTCCAAAATTGGGGAAGGAGTATGGGAAGGCTGTATACTGTCACCATGTTTATTTAACCTACATGCAGAGTACATCATAGGAAATGCTGGACTGAGTGAATCACAAGCTGGAATCAAGACTTCCAGGAGAAATATTAGGAACCTTAGATATGCAAATGATACACTTTAATGGCAAAAAGTGATGCTTTATTCTTTTCAGCCTTTTTCTCTGTTTCCTTTTGCATATTTTCTGTTCCCATGTTTTTGGGTTTACTGTTTTTTCTGTAGTGTCTTATCAGATCTAATCCCATCTACTGTTATTTAATAAAATTTGTGTATTGTCTTTCTCAGCCTTAGAAATTTGATTTAAAAAATTTTTAAAAATATATATATATATATTTTACTTTACAATACTCTATTGGCTTTGCCATACATCGACATGAATCCACCACAGGTGTACANTACTGTTATTTAATAAAATTTGTGTATTGTCTTTCTCAGCCTTAGAAATTTGATTTAAAAAATTTTTAAAAATATATATATATATATTTTACTTTACAATACTCTATTGGCTTTGCCATACATCGACATGAATCCACCACAGGTGTACATGAGCCTATGTCACCATGTTCAATCTTTCTTCTAACTTTTTAAACATACGGAATATAGTCATAAAGATTCTCAACGCCCTTGTCCACTAGTTTTCTCATCTCTCTCATTTCTAAGTCTTTCAATTAATTGATTTTTTCTCCTCCATCCAACCAGTCCATTCTAAAGGAGATCAGTCCTGGATGTTCTTTGGAAGGAATGATGCTAAAGCTGAAACTCCAGTACTTTGACCACCTCATTGGAAAAGACTCTGATGCTGGGAGGGATTGGGGGCAGGAGGAGAAGGGGACAATAGAGGATGAGATCGCTGGATGGCATCACTGACTCGATGGACGTGAGTGAACTCTGGGAGTTGGTGATGGACAGAGAGGCCTGGCATGCTGTGATTCATGGGGTTGCAGACTTGGACACAATTGAGCGACTATACTGAACTGAACTGATAGCTTCTATTTTATGTATGCCTATGTGTCTTTTCTTTCCTGGTGGCTCAGAGGTTAAAGCATCTGCCTGCAAGGCGGGAGACCCGGGTTCAATCCCTGGGTCAGGAAGATCCCCTGGAGAAGGAAATGGCAACCCACTCCAGTATTCTTGCCTGGAGATTCCCATGGGTGGAGGAGCCTGGTAGGTTACAGTCCATGGGGTCGCAGAGTCGGACATGACTGAGCGACTTCACTTTCATGTGTCTTTGCATGCATTGTACTTGTTGATTGGATGACAGATATCATGACATTTACCGTGTTGGGTGCTGAGTATTTTTGTATTCCAGCAATGTCTTGACTTTTGTTCTGAAATATATTTAAGTTACTTGAAAACAGTTTGACCCTTTGAGGCTTGCTTTTATCTTTCTTTGGCAGGACTAGAGCCAACTTGATTCTAGGACTAATTTTCTCCACCACTGAGTTTAACACCATTTGAATGCTCTACCTGATGTACCATAAATTATGAAATTTTTCACTTCTGGCTAATTGGAACATAAACTTTTCTCAGACATGCATGAATACTGGAGATTATTCCCTCAGGAAGTTTCATCATATGCAGGTGCTGATCAGCTGAAAACAAAGAAGGACTGTCAGTAGCTCTCAAAGCCCTTCTGTATGATTTTTTTCTTTCAATATTCTACCAGTGAAGTACAGCTACCTTAACATTTTTGGGTGCTACACTCTATTTCTTAAGCTCAGGAAGACACTTGAATCCAACATAGTTTCTGCTCCCTGTGTTGCCACATGAAAAACCCTTCAAGCAGTAAGTAGGGAACAATCCTAGGCCCATTTCCTTTGTCTCTCTTCACTCACGGTCACTATTACATACTGTTTGATATCCTCTATCTGAAAATTACTGTGTTATATATTTGGTCTGCATTTTTTTTTTGCATTTTTTAAATTGAAGCATAGTTGATTTAGAATGTTGTGTTAGCTACTGGTGCACAGCAAAGTGATTGTTTTATATATATATATATATATTTTTTTTTTTTTTAATTATGGTTTATTTCNTTGATATCCTCTATCTGAAAATTACTGTGTTATATATTTGGTCTGCATTTTTTTTTTGCATTTTTTAAATTGAAGCATAGTTGATTTAGAATGTTGTGTTAGCTACTGGTGCACAGCAAAGTGATTGTTTTATATATATATATATATATTTTTTTTTTTTTTAATTATGGTTTATTGCAGGATATTGAATCTACTTTCCTGTGCTATACCGTAGGAACTTATTGTGTATCCATTCTGTGTGTAATATTTGCATTGGTCTGATAATTTTAGTTGCTTCAGACTCGGGGGTAATCTGGTCCCTTTTACCCTATCTTGTCCTGAAGTAGAAGTACTTATACTATATTTAGACTACACTGTGGGGAATAATGATCTATAATATCTATTAATACTTATAGTCAGTGTCCTTCGGTGTGTCAATATCATAGGGTTTGCTATGTGATGCGATTACTACAAGGATGCATGCTATATCCATATGGATATATAGAGACTAAATGATTTGGGTGAGTTGACCAGTCAATTTAAACACTTATTTCATCAGAAACTAATTTTCCTTCTCTTTCTTTAAAATATTTTATTGAATTAACCAAGATGAGCATTTTTCTGAGTATAAGTTTAGTCTAGTTGTCCTATTTTCACCAAGAGATAGGGATGCTATAAACTGTGTACATCTTCCACTTCAGTATAAAATAAAATATGTAGTGTATAGCAGAATTGGTCGATGTTATCTGTGACTAAAAATTACATAGTATTTTAAACAGAGCACAACATTTCATGATAGAAAAGGGGAAGAGTAGATATGGGAATAATCAGAGAACAGGTCTTAGAAGAAGTAAGTTTTAAACCAGATAATACAGAACGGCTAGAATTAAACAGGTGCATGTGCATGTGTGAAGGGTGGGTTGGGTGGAGGCAACTGGGGCTCAGAGCAAAGAAGAGCTCTAATGCTAAGGAAGCATAAAGACAGTTACTTTTTTTCTTGGGAAGCTTCAGCTCTTTTCTGAATACGGTCTACATGTACAGACTATCACAAAGAACTTTATAAAACGTTTACTATAACATTGTTTATAATTATAAAAAATATGGTCATGACCCAAATATCCTTAAAATACTTGACAGTCATTCTTTGAAATATTATCCCATATATCTGTATATGCTCATATATTTAGAAAATTGTCTTAATATTTGTCCAGGAGGAATGAGCAAATTGAAGAAGACCATGGGCAGTATCATTTTTGGAGTCTGTACTTTATAAGAAATATCGGTATTAGGAGAGAGGGCAGTTTTTGCTTTTTATTTTATACCCTTCTTTACTGCTTGATATTTTGAAGTTACATATTTTATTTAAAATAAATAAATACTTAAAATTCCATACTTAATATAAATAAATTCAACACTTAAAATATTCGATATTTAAGATAAATAGATTTAGACTAAAATGCTCTTTCCTTCAGTTAAACTAATGAGAATCTAAATCTAAGTCAGTCACATTTGTTTCTTCTTGGGTATATTCTGCTCTATTTACCAGCCAGCCATCCAGTCAGTGTGTTTATATGTATTGACTCAAAAAAAACTCAGCATGCTATTTCCTCTTCCTTTGTAAGTCTACACCTGTGAGCATTTATGGGGTAGCGTTGTGAAAAGGCATCTCACTGTAGTTTCCCTGGTTCACAAATCTGCTTGTCTTTTTTCTTTTTCTAATTCAGTCTCAAGACTGCCACCATATTCTTTAGTGCTGTCTTTTTTAAAATCTTGATTGTAATTCTATTCTGTTTCCCCTTTCCTAACCTATGCTACTGAACATGTATGGGAGAGGGTATGTCAATACCGTTCCTCCCTGCTCTGGATCTACAAATTGAAGTGACAAACACCAGCTATTACCTTCTCTGAACAGGCAGGTTGGCAACAAACAAAAGATTTTATGGTATGCTGCAGGTCTAGTAAATTTTTTTAATATATATAGATATAGAAATATTTTCATAGCACATAGTATGTATTAGCTGTTTTCCTTGCAACAAATAGCTATTATAGTTAGATGATAATTGTGTGTATGCATGTGTACGTGTATTTCCAGCTCACTGTCTTCTGGCTTTAATTTTTGTTGCCTGGAATAAAAATTATGAACTCTGAAGGGCAGTGACTCTTGGTGTGTTTTTCTAAAACAGTTAAGTTCTGCTTGTACTCTCGGCAATTTTCAGTAGCTTTGAAAATATGACCCAGAAAGTGTTTTGGAATAAAATGTGCCCAAGAGAATTGTGTTTATCCTATTCATTTACTGCTCATGGTAAATTGTTGTCTTATCGTGATCTTTATAAACGTACTGCTCTAATTGTTCTGGTTTGCATCCTCTTAGATTAAGCATTATATGAGAATAGTGGGTGAAAAGGATTCACACAATAGGGGAAGTGTGTGTGTTTGTGTGTGTGGGTATACAAATGTTGAATCCCACAAGTATTCTGATACTTCATAGATTTGCATCAGTTATTGCTGAATTAAATAAGACCTCTGAGGTGATGCACTAACAAAAATAAGCATGTGATGCCCTTTTCCTCAGTGTCCCTTTAGGGTTGCCTGATAGGATCTCACTCAGCCAACTATCATAAACAGAAAAATAAAATTCCTTTCTTTAGAAGAAAAAGAGTTCCAGAGTCATAGGACCTTCAGCTTGATCATATTGTTAAAGTATATCCTTTTGCAAACGACAGACGTTCAGGGCTGTGTTTTCTTGTCTGAGAAAGAGGAAGAGAGTCCACGTTCTGCTGAGTGGAGGACGCTGTCTTCATGGGTGTGTATAGACTCAAAAGCATTAAAATGGCTTTCACAAATCAAAATAGCTTATACATATTACATAAAACATTTCAAAACATGGAATTCATATTTAGCCCACAAAGGTGTCAAATTATCATTTCTTCTTTAATTTTTTTTTTTGAAATAAGGTACTAAGGGGATTTGTAGTTTATTTTAGAATATGAAGGGAATTCTTTTATACTGGAATTTTATCAAGATGAGAAAAATGTAAAATTATGCCTTCATTTAAATTCCACTGGAAATCAAAATAATCACTTCTGAAGAGTCCATAAACAATGCTTATCAAGTTATTAGTTTATTGTACCCCTCAAAATTAACATTATTGTTACTGAGTGATTTTCAATAATTGAGGAAAGGCAAGTTCTTTACATATTATTTACAAAGAATGATTTAGACATTGTCTTAATATCTTTTACAGAAGAAAAGCATTCTCCATATCTTTCAAAATTGTTAGTTGGCTTTATTTTAAATAAAAATTAAGGCATGATGTTGTTTCTTATCTAATACCCAAATAATATACATCTCACACTCAACAGGTGATCAGAAGATCCATCCAGTCTCTAATGGAAACATACTTCAAATCACTAACTATAAATGTTGAAATAGAATTGTATCATCAAACATAATCTCTTAATTCTACGGATACAAACTAGAATTGTTATATTAATTTGCCTGGAAAATAGTACTACATTCTTATATAGAGGAGACAAATATCCTTTTTATGAAATTCTCATCTACAGGAAACAAACACCTGGTTGTTCAAAATGCCACAAAGTGAGAATTTAGTTTAAAGAAGTTGCAGGTGGGTAGTGCTTCCAGAAACCTGGGAAATACAAATCAAATTAAGAGTTAAGCATTATTAATGAGGCCTCAGAGATTCTCATAAATGAAGCTCTAATAAACATGAGCTTTAAATCAAAATTTGTAAAGCACATAAAAACACAAGGGACCTAAAAGACTTCAGATATTGGAGTAATTAGATACAGAATAGAAATATATATGTTTAATGTGATCAAGGAAATCACTGGAGGAATTGAGAATAAAAGTAGGTCAATTAAAACAGCCAGTTAAACTGGAGAAAACAAAGGTAAATAATTACTATAAGTTAAATGTATAGTAATGAAATTATAAATGAGACAGTGGGATGAACACAGCTAATGAGTGACTTAGTAAAATTTAGATTTGAAGAAGTTACCAGTAACACAAAAGAGGGGTAAAGAGACACAACACATAAAAGAGAGATTGAAGGACATCACAGAGTTAGAATATTCACTGGATCAGAGTTCCAGGACAAGATACTAAGGAATGGGGTTGAGGAGGCATTTGAAAATATAATAGCTAACAATCTTCCAGATGTGATTCTGGGTGCACATATATACAGATCAAGACAGATCAAAAGAAATCAAAACCTAGAAAGACCTCAGTGGAACTGTAGGTCACCCAAAACAGAAAAGATATTTTAATAACTAGAAAGCACAAACAGATTACCTAACAACAATGAGAATGACAGCTGGCTTAGCAAAAGCCACAGCAGAAGCAGAAGCTGGCGTGACTGCTACCTTAAAACTGAATGATGTTTCTAAAATTGTATACAAAGTGAAAGTATATAACAGTTTTGAAGACAAAGGGACCTCAAAAGAAAATAAACTCAAGAAAATTCTTTTTTTTTTTTTTAATTTATTTATTTTTAAATTTAACTTTACAATACTCTATTGGGTTTGCCANCACACCTGTTTTAATCACACATAAAGCTAGTACTGCAAATCCATATTCTATTAACTGAGAAAGAGGCTACAAGAGCCCACGGGATGCAGGAGAGTCTGTATCAAAAGGGGGTTTCTTTAAAATAACATAATCCTGAGCTGGTTTCTAAGAAGGGGAAGGGGAAAGAAGAAGAAGAGCATTTCAAGCAAAGAACAAGGTGCATCGGGGGCTGAGGCTGTCATGGGAAAGTCTAGCATGAAGGCAACAATAAATACAGATTTATTTCAACACCAGAGTTCCTGGGTGGAGCCGAGGGCCTTGTATTTTTCAGAAGCTCCCTGGAAGGTTCCCACGTGCAGTCATTTAAGGATTCATTGGATTAAACCAGGGATGCCCAGTTTGGAATCTCCCAGGAAGCATGAAAGCAATGCTGAAGCTCAAGCCCCAGCCACAGAGATTCTGATTTAATTGGTCCAGAGCGAGGCCAGGCACTGGGATTTGTTGAGGCCTCCCAGAGATTTTCTAAGGAGGGTTAGGAATACAGTATCCAGGTAGCAGGCAGGGATGAAAATGAACAGAAGGTCAGGATAATGGCAAAGGAGGTTCATGAGATGGAGTGTGAGGGATTCAATACAGACACTTGACAGCCTGGTCAAATACAAGTATTAACTGAAATTGTGTGATTTTTTAACAAGATTTTTTAAAATTTGACTTTTATTTTATGGATTTTGCATATATCACCTACTTCCAAAAAAGGTATGATCATAACAAAAATAATTAACAAGAGGGAAGACAGACCTCATTATAAGGTTGATAAAATGTAGTGATGGAAGAGAAAACTGGATTCAGGGTTTTAGAGGATATGAGACAAGCCTCTTCCCCTGTCTTGGGCTATTCAAGCCACCAGCCATCCTTCCACAGGATCTAGGGTGCTTACACTTGTAAGTTCCATCCCTCACTCTGACCCTGACTTGGGGGTCCCTGACTCAGGGTCCTGGTTGGTCCTCCATCTTTGCACTCCCCATGGGAGATGCTGCAACCCTCCCACTGAGGAGGGGCTCAGCAGATCCTGGTGAAATGAATTGTTGACCCAGCTCATCCCTAACAGGCAGCTTTTCCAGAGAATGACAGAGAATATGGATTATCTGCATGTGAAGATTGTATGCCGTGTTAACTGCAGTGTCTGCCAGTTAAAATGAGAATGGCCATTCAGGCAGGAAGACTCTTCGTTGCAGAAAGTGTCACAAAGAACAGAGAATTCAGTCCTGCTCCTGCCACCAAGTCAAATTTCTGGGTGAATCCGCTATAGCATGTGTTACCCCTAAGAGTCACACGTGTAGGTGTAGTATACATGTGGACGTCCACGTCCATGTGTCAGTAAATCTGCTCTATCTCCGTGTTTCTAAACTCTGCTTTTCATTGTCACCTCCTCTAAGGAGACTTCTTAGAAATGTTTTCCTCACTAACCTCCTCCCCGTGAAAATTTAATACCGCAGATATACAATCTGTTTATATGCTGCGTGTATCTGTGCTTTACATAAGAGGGGGAAGATTTTTCACCCCTGAAGAACCAGTTTTATACTCCTTGGGGAGATATTGCCCTCATTAAGAATGCATGGCCTATACGTGCATCTGTGCGCATGCTCGCACACACACACACACACATGCACACACACATACATGCACACACCACAAGAGAGCTGGCTCCTGGGGGAGAAATCTGCAAAGCATTTTGAGCACTTGGAGAGGACGCCTCTACCCAATCACAGCCAAAGCAGACAGCAGCCCTTGTGCAGGGGTTCTTATAGGAAATGAACACCAGCCATCAGAAAACCAGGGAACTCTAGCAAGTTCTGAAGCTCCCCAGGCATGATTTGATCTCTAGATCTCCAGATCTTCAGAGCTGGAAGAGATTTTACAGACCACACGAACAGAAAATATCTGCGTGTGTTTATTGCTTAGTCGTGTCTGACTCTTTGTGGCCCCATAGACTGTAGCCTGCCAGGCTCCCCTGTCTATGGAATTCTCCAGGCAAGAATATTGGAGTGGGTTGCCATTGCTTTCTCCAAATCTGACTATTTATAAAAAGAAAATACCTAAAATTCTAATTTTTGCATTGCCATTGCAAACCACTATATTCACACATCCACTTTAAAGGGAAACAAAACACATTTGGGACAAAAAAGAACCATTAGGTATGGTCACCAGAGAAGGCAAGATTTTACTGAACAATAAATCAGTCTCTAAGTATCTATCTAACGTTTAAATTATGTGCAAAGTAAAGGTCAATGACTCTGCCATCGAATGTCTTATAGCCCAGTTTTGTTGTAACTTAAACCACGTGTTGGCATCACTGACTCAATGGATGTGCATTTGAGCAAATTCCTGGAATAGTGAAGGACAGGGAAGCCTGGCGTGCTGCAGTCTATGGGGTCACAAAGAATCAGATACAACTGAGCAACTGAACAACAACAACAAAACCACATGTAATATCTGAGGAGTAAGAAGGCTCTCAGGAATTACTGTAACCTGTTTCTACTCAGTGAAAAGGCTTTACTTTGGTAGTACAAAGAGGGATGCGGAGGGAGGAGGAAATCATAGCGTGATCTACTTGACCCCCGTCTTCTCCAGTGAGTCAGATGCTTCCACACTCATGACAAGAACTCCATAGGATCCAGATCTACATTTTTGTCAGTCTCTATTAAAATCATCCCAAAGTCACTGAGAACTTATCAAAGAATACTGATGTTAAATATCCTAACAGCAGAGTCTAAGCACTTAAACTAGGTATTATAATTAATGTCATAAAATCATTAAGATATAAAAGAAGACTCTGTTGCACAATCTTTCCTAAGGAAATACTGATAAGGGCTCTTGGTAGCAAACCACAGGGCTCACTGTAGCTAAATTAAGCAGGAAAGGAAACAGGCTAGAAAGTCAATTCCTGACTTCTGCCTTAAAGAAGCAGGGCCCAGAAAAAGCATACTCAAATGGTGCAGAGTCACAGCAAAGTAAGACAAATGTCCCTTACACATGTCGATACTAAAATCATTGAAAATACTCTCCAAAATATAAACATATGAATAGTGAGCAAAAGTAGCCTTTGTTATTACTTTGTTGGCATTCGAAAGAACCAATTTTCTGCCAAACCATGGTATCCGAAATTGTTGAAAAAGAAGTCCTTGAATTTGAGGAAATAAGGCATACACACACAGAGATACACACAGATACACACACAGACATGCACAGACACACAGACGCACACAGACATATACAGACACATAAAGATACATACAGGGACATCTACAGACACACACAGACACAAACACACGTAATGAAATGGGCCAATGTGAAAGTTATCAAAATGAGTCAACAGTAGCCAGAGACCATAAGTGGATTCCATGAATTTACACAGTCTGAACTGAGGCCAGGATCCAGCCAGCCCCGGAATGCGGTTCCATCTATTTCATAGTTGAAAAATTCCCCAGAGAGGCCAAGTGTCTTGGTCAAGGGCCCAGGGGAGTCAAGGGCAGAAACCATTCCAAGTGTTTACTGTTAGGAATGCTAGCCTTATAAAACAACATTCTCCTTTCTCAGGAGAGTCACTTCCTGGAGCAATGGTACGAGGCCTCGTCGATCGGCATGTTTGTTTGAACTGCTTACGTGTCTCATGTGGTGCGCAGAATTGGTTGGGAAATGCGGTCATGATTGTATTTTTACCTGGTGATGCGCCTGGGCAGACCTTGTAGCACCTGCTCATTGCCAGGCGGCTGTGTCCCGGCTCACAGACGTCACAGCACTGCCCAGAGAAGCAGCATGTGTCAGCAGCATGGGGCTTGGTGGAAAGCAGGCCAAGTGGTAAACGTCAAGGGGATCATTTGACAGAACAACACCCCAAGAGAAGGGCATGAGACACAACGCACGCTGGCAGGAAGGGGGAAAGGGCTCTCTTTCCACATGACTCTCCTGCACAAGAACTCAAGTCCACAATCACAGAAAACTCTTCCTGGGTCTGGTACCAAAGTCTAGAGCCTCAGTTTCCAGGAATATTTCATCACATGCAGAACAGATATATTACTAACGTGGATTCACCCAGAAACATCCTCCAAGACATTCACGTGTCATCTTACAGCTCCACTCTGGATGGCCAGATCTCAAGGCTTAGTGGCAAGGAGAGTGACAGGTAAGTGTGGGCACCTCCCTGGAAGGCAGCCCCTCCAACCTCACCTTGTGACAGCCTCTACTCTGGACAATACACCTTGGGCAGTTCATTTCCTTGTCAGCCTGGCTCCTAGGTCAGGGGTCAGCCTACCACTTGTTTTTATAAATAAAGTTTTATTAAAACACAGGCATGCCCATCAACTACATATTGTCCATGGCCGCTTTCTTGCTACAGTGACAGAGTTGCATAGTTGTGATGGAGACTGCATGGACTTCAAGGCCAAAAATATTTACTATGTGACCCTTTATGGAAAAGGCTTGCTGACCTCAATCTAGGTTAAGGGAGCTCTAAGACCCCTCACCGGGGAAGGCAATGGCACCCCACTTCAGTACTCTTGCCTGGAAATTCCAATGGACGGAGGAGCCTGGTGGGCTGCAGTTCATGGGGTCGCACAGAGTCGGACACAACTGAGCGACTTCACTTTCACCTTTCACTTTCATGCATTGGAGAAGGAAACGGCAACCCACTCCAGTGTTCTTTCCTGGAGAATCTCAGAGATGGGGGAGCCTGGTGGGCTGCCGTCTATGGGATCGCACAGAGTCAGACACGACTGAACGACTTAGCAGCAGCAGCAGCAAGACCCCTCACCAAGTAGACAATAAACTGCTTGAGAGGGTCCCTTTGAAATCTTCCATCAGGCCTCCCACTATGCTCAGTATACAGAGAATCTATCTAAGAATCAATCTATCCAAGATTCTTTCAAGAAACACTGAGCTGAAAGGGATCTTGACTATCATGTCATCCAATCCTCTTAGAGATGAAAAAACCCTAATGACCAGGCCAAAAGCCTAGAGGGACAGGAAGCAGAAGCAAACAGAACCCTTCCTGAATTCCACTGTATTGCTGAAACTCAGTATATATCCAGTAAATATGGAATAAGTGCAAAGATACATACAGATCTATACAGCAGTATCCGTAGTTGAGCATATGGTGTATGTCAAACACCATATGGATATACACATTTCAGTCTTGGACCTAAAACGTTGGAAGAAAAATGGATATGTAAAAATGTGTATGTACATTATAATTATGTATAAATATTATGATAATGTATGTACATGTGTAAACATGTGTGTGTGTATAAAGTGAAAGGAAAGGGAAGTTGCTCAGTCATGTCCAACTCTTTGCAACCCTATGGACTATAACCTACCAGGCTCCTCTGTCCGTGGGATTGTCCAGGCAAGAGTACTGGAGTGGGTTGCTATTCCCTTCTCCAGGGGATCTTCCTGATCCAGGGATCAAACCCAGGTCTCCCGCATTGCAGGCAGATGCTTTACCATCTAAGCCACCAGGGAACCGTGTGTGTGTAAAGCAATAATAAAATGATGGTGCACACGCTCCTTTGTAGGAAACAGCCAGCTACGAGGAAAGGCTCTATCTAATCTGTGACTTCAAGGTAACCATGCCAGTTGGATACGGTCCTCCTTGTTTGAATCCACCTGAAGGAAATCAGGACCAGCTCAGGGGACAGCCATGTCATGGGTGATAGTTGTCGTCCATCCCTGGCTTCATTTTCTAGCTCTTTGCAGACCATCCTCCCCTCATGTCCTTCATCCATGAGGTGCATCTGATAACTGCTCTTTTGTCGTCCTCAGCTGATATCCGATCACACATCGAGAGGTACGCCTTCACCCCAAACTGTTAACCAGCCAGGCGTTCCCTCTGAGGACCTTTTATCTCCACACTGGAATGAAAGGTGCCTCACCCTTGATAATGTAGTTCTTGGCACACAAGTCAAAAAATGTTTTCTGAAGAGCATCAGGCCTCGATAAGCTCCAATTGCCCTTTACAGTGACCTAAAGTGGGAGCAGGGCCAGAGGGATAGGCCTTGGGCTCTCTCCAGTGTGCCCTTGTTCTCGCAGTCAAGAGAAGCTCCTGGGGTCCTGATGGGGTGGAAAACAGGGGGCCTTTCATCACCAGCTCCTCAGAATCTGCCCTGGCAACAGGTCTGCTGGGAGGAGATGTGGATGGCTTCTTCTCCCTTCTCTACCTCATTATCCAGCCCTGAACTTAAACCCAAGCCCTTATCTGCTTGTGCCCCAAAACTCAGCTCAGTGCCTTCGAGCCCCCTTAATTCCAGCTCCCAGTAGGCTTGTACTTGCCCTTGGTCCCAGTTCTCCTGCATGTCCAGTGGCTGCCCTGCCCGCCCTTCCATCCCAGACTTCAAGTTCTGTCTGTGCCTGATGGTATCTGCCTTGTGTATCTTACTCTCTTCCAGACTCGGGGCCAGGCACCTGGTCAGCCTCACTCAACAGCTGCCACATGGAAAAGTGCATTGTGAGCGTGTTTGACTTTAATTTTGTTCCTTTTCATTACTAACCTACAAGATGTGGTTTTGTAGTCAGTCAGACCTGGGTTTGAATTTCAACTCTACCACTTTCCATGGGACCCCAAGTTAAGCCTTAACATTTCCAAGCCCTAGGTTTCTACCCCATGGCTTTGCTGCATTAGGGATACTGAAATAAATGGAGTGGTGAGTACAATGTCTGGAGCACAAGAGATGCTCAAACAACTGAGTTTATTATCAAAGCTTCCCACCATCTTGCTGCTTTTGACCATGTCATGTGTCTCAGAATGACTCAGAAAGGACTGAGCATCCGTGAGGCTGGGCCCCCATGGAGTAAACTGCAGCCAGTAGCTCATTTCTTCCTCCTCACTTCAGACTGCTATGTGGCAATATAACAGCCTACCCTCTCTGGGCCTCAGTGTCTTCTTATCAAAAGTACCATCAGGCTCCTCAGAAGCTGCTGGAATCTCATGAGGACTCAGTGGAACCCACTGAATTCCAGGAGAAACACTGTTAACTTTCTTTTGATGTAATATTGTTCATGTTTGGAGTGCCCTGGCAAATTGTCTGCAATTATTTTCATTACAGGACTCTACTGTAGCTCTATAAATGAGTCTGGTGTAGTTGCTAAGTCGTGTCTGACTCTTTGCGACCCCATGAACTGTAGCTTGCTAGGCATCTCTGTCTCTGGGATTCTCCAGGCAAGAATACTGGACTGGGTTGCCATTTCCTTCTCCAATAAATGAGTCTAGTTCTTAGTAATGGAATAAGGGCAGAGTAACTGGGATAAACATAGGTTTATCTCAAGACAAGGGGTCCCTCCTTGCAGAGATGAGTTTCAAAGCTTACCCTAGAATCCTGAGGCACAATGGCTGTCTGTTGACAAGGTGGGCAGAGTCTGCCTTGGGTAGCCATCCACACGTATCACACAGCAGGAGCTACCTCTCCTCCCGGCCTGATAAGTAACAAGCTTAGCGCACATGCGGCTCTGTCTCTGCCCCTCCTGATCCTCTTCCTCCTGCCTCCTGATCTGATAAAGCAATGAGAACCAATGTGGCAGCAAAGGCTACAGTGTCCAGATATAGGCCATGCAGGGTAACACATTTTAAACAGGACCTCTGGAAACAGACCTTAAAGCAAAGAGGTCAATGGAAGGGTAGGAACTGATTGACATCAAAAGGTAGGAGTTGATTGACAGCAGAAACAGGAAGAAGATCTGAGAACCAGTGGTGCTCTAGACAGCTCTGACTTCCCTGTGTGATCACTGCCCGGTTTCTAAATGTTGAGATCTGACTTGGCTTTGGACTGTTCATTGTGACCTACGGAGAGTTAAGGGAAGGCAAAGTCATGGGCATCCTACTCCAGCTGCCATTAAAAAAGCGTCTCTTGACTCAGCACAAGCACGTTCTCTTCACACAGCTGAAAGGGTCTGGGTGCGATGAGGCAGCAGGGAGCACAAGTCCCATTGCTTCAGGATGGGTCCTAGCTCTGAGGCCTTGGACAGGGGATCAGTCTCTCTGAGCTTCACTTGCCTCATCTCTAACTTGAGAGTAATAATAGCAATAATAGCGTCCCCTTCCCCATGGAATTCAAGGAGCTAAATAAGCAAGGGCTTCAGAACAGCATGGGCTTCCCTGGTGGCTCAGACAGTAAAGGATCTACCTGTAATGTGGGAGGCCCAGGTTCGATGCTTGGGTCAAGAAGACCCCCTAGGAGAAGGAAATGGTAGCCCACTCGAATATTCTTGCCTGGAGAATTCCATGGACATAAGAGCCTGATGGGCTACAGTCCATGAGGTCACAAAGAGTTGGACATGACTGAGTGACCAACACCGTCACTACACAATCAGAACAGTGCACAGCCGTGGCTATCATTATTCAGTTTCCAAACTTATTCTGACTTTTGAAAATGCAGAGACAACCATGGGACCAAAGAGAACTGGGGAATGAGGGTTGATTTTTATCCCTCATAAATCAAGTCAGCTCTTCTCTGTTTCTCCCACTTTCCTCCCCTGACATCTGGTCCCCCATGAATTCCTGACATTTTCCACTTCAAGTGCATTATATTAAGGGCATGGGGATGAACAGCTGTACCAAAACAAAACAAAACAAAACAAAACAAAGCCACAAACCCATGACTGCTTTTAATTCCGTAGGCCATGGAGCAGGTTTAAAGTCAAGGGTCAATATTCAAGATGACTGGAATATAATGCACATTGAGGTGACCTAGGAACAGCTGGTAGACTCACTTGCCCCTCGGTTTCTCTCCAGTGCCTATCCCAATCCTTCACATTCCCACCGTTAGACTCCCTTCTCTGGATCCGGGGTGTCCATAGGGACCCTTGTTAGGACATGGGCAGGGCTTGCATAATGGACTATGCATTGGAATCCTGGAGCACCAGCCAGCTACAGATGTCCAGGACCTCCACCTCTGAAGACTCTGATTCATAAGCGTGTGCTGGAATTTGAAAAGTGTCCCAAGTGAACTATGTAATCATGCAAGGCTGGGACACCCTGTTCTGGTCAAGATCACTCCAGCCTGGGGTCAGGACCTCAGCTCTTGCAGAAGAATATGCAGTACAGGCCCCAGAGAGAGTCACCTTGTCTCTCATGCGGATTAAATCTCTTCCTTTCTCCAAGGGACTGCTTGTGGATAAAATCATATACTGTTCTTGTTCAGGCTCTCAGTCATGTCTGACTCTTTGCAACCCCATGGACTGCAGCACCCAGGCTTCTCTGTTCTTCACTATCTCCCAGAGTTTACTCAAACTCATGTCCATTGAGTCAGTGACACTATCCAACTATCTCATCCTTTGTCACCCCCTTCTCCTCCTACCCTCAATCTTTCCCAGCATCAGGGTCTTTTCCAATAAGTCGGCTCTTAAGCATCAGATGGCCAAAGTATTAGAGCTTCAGTTTCAGCATCAGCCCTTCCAATGAATATTCAGGGTTGATTTCCTTTAGGATCGACTGGTTTGATCTCCTTACTGTTCAAGGGACTTTCAAGAGTCTTCTCTAGCACCACAGTTTGAAAGCATCAGTTCTTCAGCACTCAGCCTTCATTATGGTCCACCTCACATTCGTACATGACGACTGGAAAAACCATAGCTTTGACTATATGGACCTTTGTCAGCAAAGTGATGTCACTGCTTCTTAACACGATCTCTAGGTTTGTCATAGCTTTTCTTCCAAGGAGCACGTGTCTTTTAATTTCAAGGCTGCAGTCACCATCCGCAGTGATTTTGGAGCCTACAAAAAGAAAATCTGCCACTGTTTCCACTTTTTCCCTATCTATCTGCTATGAAGTGATGGGACTGGATGCCATGATCTTAGTTTTTTGAATGTTGAGTTTTAAGTCAGCTTTTCCACCCTCCTTTTTCACTCTCATCAAGAGCCTCTTTAGTTCTTCTTCACCTTTCTGCCATTAGAGTGGCATCATCTGCATCTCTGAGATATTAGATGAGAGACTCAAAAATGCTTCTGAAACTGTATGGACACAAAAGGAACCATTTTAGGCGAGTCTAGGAAATCAAGCCAGGAGAGGGAACAAAGGTTTGGCTGGAATATTGTCAATGTCAGGTGGAAGGAGGTAAACTTGATATAGCCGGAAGAGGAGTAGATATGACAGAGAGAGTATTCCAGGAAGAGTAAGTTCAGCGTATCAAACACGGTGGGCTTACCACGTGGCTCAGTGGTAAAGAATCCACCTGCCAATGCAGAGGACACAGGTTCAATCCCTGGGTCAGGAAGATCCCTTGGAGAAGGAAATGGCAACCTACGACAGTATTCTTGCCTGGGAAATCCCATGGACAGAGGAGCCTGGCAGGCTTCAGTCCATGGGGTTGCAAAAGAGTCAGACATGACTTAGAGACTAAAACATAACAGCAAGAATCAACCATGGTGGGCAGGAGGAGAGAGAAGCTGCTGACAGGATGCCATCTTAGGGGCCGATGAGATGATGTAGCAGTAGGGAACGAGGAAATAAATCATTTCTACGGTAGAGATGGGCTTGTTGTTTGTCAAACCTACTTCACCTTTTCCTGAAAACGCAGTGGGTAACACTCACGCTCCAGCCTATGGAAAATGGGTGGAAGTGATTCGGCCACTTCTAGGCAGGGACCATGCAAACTCTGTGTGTGGTTCTCCATTCTTCCCTGTGATGCTCCATCTTTTCCTCTGTTGATCCAGTGCAGAGACCAGCAGAGGAGCTAGCAGCCTTAGTGGAGGGCAGGACCACAGAGAAGTAGGAGCCAGAGGAGGGGAGATCTTTCACCAAACTCTGCACTGAGCTATTCTGTGAACAAGGTGATGAGTGCATACTGACCAATAAAAACAATATCTTAAACAATGAAAGCTCTAATTTATAAAAGGAGTTCATGTTCTGATTTTATTTGATCCTTGCAGAAATCCCATCAGACAGATCGTATCTCTGCTGTATTCCTACAGTACTCCTGGGAGAAGAGGTCACATGACCTTCCCCATGTGGCATCTCTCTCTCCTCAAAGTCCTGTGGTCCAGCCCTGCCCAGAACCCTTTATCTCCACAGGAAAAATCTGAGGCATTTGTGATAAAGGACCACAGACATATAGCTCCTTTGGTTTCCAAGGCAAAAAAAACAAAGACACAGTGGACGCTAGATTTTATGATATGACTATAAAATGACAAGAACTCAAAAGTGAAAATGAATAAAAGGCAGGTGAGGTTGTCCCTCCCCCCAGCCGCCCGCCTGCTGTGTTTCCTGGCCCTCTGCTCCCTGTCAGCTTTAGGAAGCAGAGGTGGACAGGGAGGGGAGGGGAGCTTTGGCTGAGTCAAAAAGTCTTTATCAGTTGCCATGCCAACCTCACAAACTGAGTTTTTAAGCAATAGTAACTGGGACACGGTTTTCACTTCCTCTGTGTTCTAGCTAATGGGTTCCCAGTTGGAGTCCATTCACTACACACACTCCCTCCTACATTTTCTGGGTTATCTCTAGTCTTATACTTGATTCTTACCCGCTTACTGCAGAATAATGATGAATAGAAGTAGAAAACATCACCTTGAGCTCCATGGAGGTTAGCATGGGGTATAGGGTAACCAGTACCAACTGTTACACCCCCAAGCACAGGGAGATGAACTCCCATATCAGAATACCTCTCTGGGGCCAGCCATGCCACCTACAGAAAATTAAGTACTTCTTCTTTTAAAATACAGTTGTCCCACAAGCGGGAGGTTAACACATGCAATCTTTTGCATTTTAAACAAAAACCCAAATCACTCAGTTTGCCCCATGATCCAACTCGAACTGTCCACCCTCCCCGCATCTCTTCACAGGCTTTGCCACAGCCCAGCAGAACACTGAATTCTTCTAGACACTTCCTAACCCCTTCTTGCCTCTACAGCCATCATTGATGTGGTTTCCTCCGTCTGAGATGTCATGTTTATTTCCTCTCTGCTTTGTCATCACCTTCGCTAAACCCTCCTGTGCCTCGTTTTTCCCTCTCACATGGGCATTTGCTAAAGCACAGCCTTTACCCACTTCCCCAAGCTCCCACCTTCAGGGAACCCATTCTTTCAACAGTAGGAAGGAAGTACAAGTTCAAGCCCGACCTTTATCTCATTCTTAGCCCTCGTTTTCCAGCACTCCAATGCCCATGCGCCCTCCACTTTGGCCTGCTGTCATCTCAAACAGAACAGTTCTAAAACCTGAAGATTCCTCTCATTACCAAGATTGCTCTCAGCTCCATTCCTCATGGCTCTATTTCTACCCTAGATCCATCGGGTTTCTGAGTTCAAAGGAACCGTGAAGCTCAATTCATTCATCTGCACTCAATCCACTTACAGCAACTTAGACAATAATGGTCAAGACCACCACTAGCATCCATCATTCCAGACATGGAAACTAGCCTCTCCAGAGAACTGACCATGAATCTAAAGCTTGAGCCTCCCTCCTGGCTTCTTCCAGGGCCAGTACTCACCCTGTAGCCACATCACACTTTCCCAGCGTGCTCCTCCTTTTAGCCCTGGCTTGGGTTCATGATGGCCTCCCCGCAAGCAACACTGGAGAAGCCGCCTCCCGGCCTCTCAAGGCTCTCCTTATTCATAACCACCTTGAACACAGTCATACAAGCAAAGGCAAAAAGAGCAGCAGCTCATGTGTCTTCTCACGACTTTTCCTTAAGCCGATAAAGCACACGTATCCCAAAATGTTAGACAGTGAATTTATCTGAGAAGAGGGCATCGGACCAGATGACTCCACAGAGGTTTTTCCCAATCGAAAATTCCGTGATTTTATGATCGTTGAGCCCATCTTACAGAAGAGGAAGTTTCTGGCCTTAAAGAAAGTCACACAACCAGCATATAGTGCAGCTGGACCTAGAATCCAGATATTCTAACTTTGAACTCATTAGTCTTCCCACCACATTATGCAAAGCAGTATAGGAACCATTCTAACAAAGCAGGGACCAAATCAAGCTCCTGTTCTGGGTAGAACCCTCTGGTTACTCCGCATTACTCACAAGGGGTCAAAAATCACTTAGCTGTCATTCAAAGCCCTTTCTCACCATTGTGTTTCTTTCTCTTATTTCCAACTGTGTCCTTCCATATGCCACTGTTTTTGGCCAGCCTTGAATACCCCACTCCCAGGCACTCAGTGACTACTCATCACTCTTCAGAGACAACTCAGGGACTTCCCTGGTGGTTTAGGGGCTAAGAATCCACCTTGCAATGCAGAGGATGGGGGTTTGACCCCTGGTCGGGGAACTAAGATCCCACATACTGCGGAACAACGAAGCCTTCGAGCCCCAACTAGAGAGTCTGTGTGTCGCAATGAAGATCCTGCATGCCATAACTAAGACCCCACGCAGCCAAATAAATAAATAAACGTATATATGTATGTGTATTTTTTAGAAAGTTCAACTCAGGTCCTACCTCCCCGAGACTAGACCTGGAGACCTCATTTGAGCCACATGCATCCCTCGTTTCATTGCCTACCACGTATGTGACATGATGTTGGCATTTTTACTCCTCAGCTTCTAGTTCACGGGCTGCTAAGACACCATCATCTCTGATCTCCCCTCCCAGCTTTCAGCTGTCACAGAGCCTGGCACAGAGTAGGTGGCTCCACAAACATGTTTGTTAATTGGTTAACTGATTGATGGATTGTTTTCAATCTCTTAACTCTCCACATTCTTTATCTTACTAATATTTCCTCCACACCCCGCTTTTTAAATGACTTGTCACGCCTATATCATTAAAAAAAAATTATAGAGGAAGAGAGGCAAGTTTAAAAGAGAGGTCAAAAGCATTCCTTTCCTCCCTTTTCTGGTTTATTTAGGGTCAATCTTGGATGACTCATGCAAATAAGCATATTTCCCTCAACCGCTTCCATCCCAAGAAATGCATACTTCCAGTGGGGAGTCAACTTTCTCTTGCCCTTTGGATCCTCCCCCAGGTAGGTTCAACCCTATTTACCCACAAGCTGGGCCAGCTGTTCTCAATCTTTGATGAATCTGAGGATCGCCGGGGGGAGACGTCTGGGATTCACCCCAACCTCTTGAATCTGAATCCCTAGGGACAGGGCTGGGCAAACCTGTATGAAGAAGCTTTGCAGTGACTTTTTTATGCCCCAAAGGTTGGGTGCCAGTGGCCTAGCCATTGTTCACCATGAGCACTGCAATAAATATAACTCAAAGAACCTCTCCGTGCTAACAGAGCCAGAGGGGCCCTCTCTCCAGAGGTTAATAACTCCATTGCTTTTTACCAGAAAGAGTTCATTTTAGTTCTGACAGCAGATTATCTATCTTATTTACCCTTAAGTAGTTCACATCTCAGATCTAAGACATTCCTTGAATAAATATATGAATTTCCAAAGTAGGTTGTCACTCAGGGTGCTGGCAGATACTTCCCCGGTAGTTGGAGCTGACCCCTCAGAATGCCAGCAGGGTCAGATCTAAGATGCCCTGGGTGGAGGCTCACCTTCAGGAAACCCATGATTAATCACTTTGCATCTTCATAAAAGAGACAACTGGGGATGACTCCTGGGTAATAGTTTTTAAAGGTGCCAGATATCGAGAGTCTATTACGTTTTCCCAATAGTCTAGATAGGTAATATGTATACGTGTGTATGTGTTTTCTAGGACAGTAGCCATGGCTAGGCAGAGCTTGAAGGTTGCAAGCAAATGGGAACACTGCATAGAGGTTTCAGGGGTCCTCTCGGAACTAAAGGACCTGAAACTCCAGAAGCTTCTTTCCTACTGAAGGGTCAAAATTGTAGCACCTGCAGAAGAGCCCGGGAGGCTCCACCTGGAACCCAGTAACAAGGAGGGGATGAAACCCCGGAAGTGACACCCCCATGGAGCTGAAAGGGAGGGGCCAGGGTAGCACTCCCAGTGATTTGATGCATCCTAGTCCAGCCCCTCGAGCTGTGTGGGAGCAGCTACCAGAGGAATCAACGCCCCTTGAGCTGGAAGAATCTGACCATTGATCAGCGATCTACACTCTCCTGGGGTTACTTTCCTCCAGACAGTGGTTGGTGGGGGCCTCCAGCTCTTGGAGCAGCAGCCCGGTCAGAGGTGATCAGATCCAGAGACCACTGTGCTCCGGCTCCCAGCACTGTGTCTCTGCACCAGCAACTTCTGGGACACATTAAGGAAGGAACGTGCTAGGGCTTGGCTTCCCACTTTTGGGGCTATCCTAGGCCTGCAGAGGAGGCCTTACCCAGATTACACATCTCTTTCAATGCTCACAGCAACCCCAGGAAATAGGTATTGCTATTATCAGCATTGCACAGGCAAGACAACTGTGGCCCAGAGATGTCAGGCAGCCTGTCCTAGTTCACACAGCAGGTGACCTTCAGGGGCACCGGAAACTGCATTCTTCTACTGCATCTTCTATCTCCACTACCATGGGCTCAGCATCTGAATTTCAAAAGAAACCAAGAATTAAAAGCTTTTGACTTATCTGAACCCATGGCCTTTTTGCCCTGGGTGGAGAAAGCTACTCCAGAGAGACAGCTCAGGTAAGCAGGGAGGCAGCGGCTGACACCACTGGCCATGGGCTTTAACATCTTGAGATCCCCAATCCTCACTGTCACCTGAGACTTGTATGAGCTGACCTTTGACATCGGTACTCCCAGGGATGTGTTACCAGGTAAGGACTCACCGCTGACACAGCAGGGCAGATGGATTTGCGTGTTGCATTACTGTCCAAAGAGGAAAACCAGGAGAAAACAGTGGCATAATGTGATCAAAGGAACTTCAAAACCTGATAAACCCATGACTGGCTAGGTGACCAGGCAGCCAGTGGGCAGCTGGGGTCTGAGAGGTAACACAACAAAATTTGATCCCGTCTGTTCTGGAAGTCAGATGACCACACCACGGGTCGCCATGACTTGACTTGTGCTCTGCACCACTGTCAGAGCCTTCTGGATCACTCCATAAATGAAATGACTAGTCATTTCCATCAGACAATCAGCAGGCCTCTGTTCTGTTTCCCCTGGGGGCTGAATTGATCATTATTTACTAGACCGACCCCACACACAGACTGTTCTGGAGTCCTGCAGATAAGGGCTTTATGGTCCGTCAGCATCTGTTCACTGCAGCACTGTCGGCTGTGAGCTTTCTAACAACAGCTCTCCTGATGAGAATGATCAGGATGACCTGAGGCTGTTAGACGTTCTAGACATTTATCCACACTAGCAAAGCCACCGAGCTCAGTAGTGGCTAAGCTGCCTGCCGAGAGACCTGCCTCTGATCAGGACTCAGTGGCTTCGCACGAGAGCTCCACAACAGAGTTGCCTAGGGGTGGGGGTAAAAACACCGCTTTTGGGTCCCACCTACAGAAATTGTGATGTAACTGACCAGGGAGCAGCCTGACATCAGAAGCTTTAAAAATCGCCCCCAAATTATTTGATTCTGTAGCCAAATTTGAGAACCACTGGTTTCTGGTGAAACTCAAGAGACATTTCTTTCAAGCTGGGTGGCTCTGGCGACTTTCTACCTCTGGGGTCTAGGGCGGGGACTGAAGGTGGAGGTGTAGATACGGAAGGAGGAATGCCGTGATCTAACTACACAGCACATCCTGTGTTTGTCTTCCCAACTCACTTTCTGTTTTGCTTTTATTTCCTTGTTCTTTTTTCTTTCAATAAACCACGCTCTCTGCCTCTATCAACTCTAACCTGTTGTCCTCCCTTTGTGATCAAAGTCCCAGCTGTGTATGATCTCATTTATTCTCAAAATAGCCCTGCAAGTGAGGAAGCAGCCAGGCCATTGTTCCCTAAGGCAAATCAGGGACCTGCAGATCAAGAAAGGTTTTATCTGCCATTGGCCTCATATCCTTATCGAAGTCAATGTGTTCTCAGCAGTTTTCAACTTACACAATGCTTTCCTCTATTTGTTCCCGTGGCATCCTCGCAGCCAGTCTGTGGTGACAGTATTTTCATAACCAGGGTGACCACACGTTCTCATCAACCCCAGGTGACACCTGCTGTCCCAGTCTAACTATTGGAAGTACCTCCTTTCTCTCTCAGGAGTTTGGACAATAAAAGATAAGGGCACTTTATTTATAATCACCCTCTTGTTTTAAGAGGGGGGATGCTGAGATTCATAGAAGTTATGGAACTTGTTCAGAGTCACTTGGCCAACAAGAGCCAGAGACAAGATTTGAACCCATTTCTCTGTCCCCTCTGCCCCATTCACAGGAATGAGAGCTGAGAGACTCAAACCTTTCTTCTTATAGATGAAGAAATTAAAAATGTTGGGTCAATGATCTCTCTTTTTTTTTAATTTAAATTTTATTTTTTTACTTTACAATACTGTATTGGTTTTGCCATACATTCGGTCAATGATCTCTTAAACTTCCCCATGAGACGGCTTCCCTGGTGGTTGGTCCAGTGACTGGGAATCTGCCTTGCAGTACAGGGGACATCAGTTCAATCCCTGGTCCAGGAGGATCCCACGTGCTCACATGCCTCCGAGCAGCTAGATCCATGTGCCGCAACTACTGCGCCTGTGCTCTAGAGCCTGGGAACCACAACTTCTGAGCCCACATGCTGCAACTACTGGAGCCTGTGCTCTGCAACAAGAGAAGCCACTGCAATGAGAAGCCCTCTCAAGGCGATGAAGAGTGGCCTCCACTCCCGAAGCTAGAGAAAGCCCTCGTGCAGCAACAAAGACACACCAAAGCCAAAAAAACCCCAAAACTTTTTAATTAAATAAATAAATCTTTTTTAAAAATCCCCATTAGAATGTTCCCTGGAAGGGAAAGACTTGGAGTACAGAGCAGGGATGGGTGGGAGCCTTGATAGCGTTCCATGAACATATTAGAATGGACTGGAACCGGAAATGGCAACCCACTCCAATATTCTTGCCTGGAAAATCCCATGGATGGAGATCTACAAAATCCCTGGTGGGCTACAGTCACAAAGAGTTGGACATGACTGAGTGACTAACACATTAGAATGGATTCATAAATTGCCAGTAAGTATCATCTTAGAAACACTTGAAAGACTGACTTGGCAAAAGAAGGTACAAGGCCTGACATATGGGTATTTGAGAAAGAGTAAAAAAATTTAGAGTCTAAACTGCTAGTTGATGGCTGGATCTGAATGCTATTTACTGCTATCTACTTCTGAACATTTCACGGATGCTCTTTGAGCACTTGAGTTTTTCAACCATAAAATGGGATGAACCATCATCCTTAGTTCCCGAGGTTGTTACAGGGAGAGCAAACTGCAGTTGGCAAAGTGCTCTCTCAGCATCATATCTCAAGAGGACCTTGGGGACCACATGTCTTTTGTTTTCATCACTTTATACCTGTGAATCAAGGTTCATGGATCAATGAAGCTGGGGATCCTATGAGATAAGGTATGTGAATGTGCTTCCTAAGTCCTAAAACGCCACCATTTAGTATGATTAATAAGCAGCAGCAGTGGTAACAGATAATGATCACCAATCGATTTGGCATAGAATCCATTGTATGTCCTTGAAACTCTCATGATAATGAAGGTTTTGAGTGACACACAGAAGGCTTCCCTGGTGGCTCAGTCAGTAAAGAGTCTGCCCACAATGAGGGTGACCTGGGTTTGATCCCTGGGTTGGGAAGATCCCCTGGGGAAGGAAATGGCACCCGACTCCAGAATTCTTCCCTGGAGAATTCCATGGACAGAGGAGACTGGCGAGCTACAGTCCATGGGGTCACAAAAAGTCGGACACAAGACAGTGACTAACTTTCGCTTTCACATTTCCCAGGGGACAGGCCAGGTTGGAGGGGGGTGGGTCTCTTCGAGGGAGTGTTGAAGATGACCACATCACAACACTTACTGGGTGAAGAGAGCCTGCCTGGAAGGCTTCCTAGAAACCAACCTCACTGGGCCTGCAGAGATCACCTCGGATACCTGAGCCCTTCCACAAGGCCTTTCTTCTGATGGGAATCCTAGAGCTATGAGACACGATAAATCATGGAAATACCTGATTCTATAAATCAGGACATGGCTGGCTGCCGGGGCTGTGTCTTTATTTCACAATTATTTTTAGCCTTTACTTGCCCTTGTAACTGATCACTACTAACCAGAAGCTCAAAAAGGGGGTGGGGGGATCAAAAGAGCTTTTCTATCTGATTTTTTGTTCCCCATCAACTTGGTTTCTGTGCTGACCAAGAAGGCCTGCCTAGCTCTTTCCTTCCTTTTAGGAAGAAAAAAAAAAGACAACACAGGTACTTTAGAATTCTTGTGGGCACTGGAGGCTGCTAAGTGAGCTTTTTATGCAAATGGAGAAAACCTCCAAGTTGCCAACCTGAAACTCAGAAGGTGCAGGTAGAATGGGCTTCTCACTTAGGAGTAGGGCAAAGGGCTCTTTTGGTTCTAAAAGAGTCAATTTGTGTTTCAAATTGCTTTCAGGAACCTGACACTGTGAAACTACCTGCTCCCAGGGAATCTGAGAAAGTCCTAGAATAGCTTTCTTCAAGAAGAACAGCAAGACTCCTTGCTCTGTGAAAGCTCTCCATATTCGCTCCCTAGAGCGCAGGCCTGGATGCCGGGGGTTGGGGCAGCCCTGGCCAGCTCTGAGTCCAACACTGCCCAGTCTGGGAGGACTTTGACCTCTTTCATTACCTGGGTCTGCCAGAGAGCCTGAAAATCCTTCCCAGAGGGGTCCCAGAAACTAAATGAGGGTGACAGTGATGGAAGCCACATTTGGGGGAAGAGAAATGAGTCCAGAAAGTTGTCTCACTAAAAACCAAATGTAATGTCTATGCATAATTTTGCAAAATAACCCCCCAAAATGTAAAGCCCAGCCGAAATATTTAACAAAACTTTGTGGTAGGCTGGGCCAACTGAGAGTATTTTTCAAGTGTAAGATAAGTCACAGCTCGTTCATTTTTTAATAAAATAAAAATTACCGAAGACCAAAAGGTTGCTATCAGTGTCATAAAGATCTTAACACTTCCTGCGAAAATCTATTTGTCTATTTAGTTTGTAGATAAGGATCCTTTGACCAAAACAAATTTAAAAGGCATGTATATTTCCATACATTTCCCCGTGTATAAAGGGAAATATACATGTCTTTTAAATTCAGCCAGAACAGGCACCAAGTTCTCTTCCCTTCTCAGTTACCTGTATATTTCTAGGGAAACTGCATTCTAAGATGTTTGAGTTTTTTTTGTTTTTTTCCCCCCTTTTGTGAACGTTCTCAGCGCTCAGGCAGCCTGCCGGCGGCTGCCCCTCCCCCAAGTCCTGGCGACTCTGCACCGCCCTGGAGACAACTCTTCTGTGCTCAGGTTTCTCGGCTTCTGGAGGACCTATCAAATGTTTCTTTCTTATTACAGTGGAGGACCGGGAAACGGTGCATCAGCCTTCATCCTTCCTCCTCCAGGTTGCAAAGGAAGTGTAGCAGCTTTTGACGTTAGACTGTTTCGGCGCAGGGAGCGAGGGGACTTAATGAATCCCCCCCCAACCCCCCAGCCCTGTGCCCGCTCCTCCCAGTCTGCCTCAGGTCACCCTTTGCATTTCCTGATACAACCCCGCGGAAACACGCTTATGGCACTAATAATAATGTGGGCGAGTGGAGTGTTTGCTTTCCGCCTTACAGATCACAGAACAAGAACACATCTTTGTTCCCTTTTGCTTTTCTTTTAATAGAGAAAGGAGGTTTTAAGAAATGTTATTTCTACTTTGCCAAAGATCATATTATCAGTAATGCTTTCTTTCCCCCCTCTTCCTTCCCCCCGCCTTTTTAGAAGAAATCTTCATGGGTCCAGCAAGGTTCCTGCCCTCACGCTGCACCCGAAGATGCCCTTCAGGACAAACCAAAATCGCGCCTAGGCAGGGTGACCGCCGGTCCTGCGGCAGGTTTGACAAACTCTCGGAGAAGACAGCCACTTGCCAGAATGCACCTGACTCCATCCCGCCCGGCAGCCCCGAAGCGAGGCTCGGGTTTGCAGAAAGGCCACCCCAGGGACCGCCAGGGCGAGGCTGCGCTCCCTGGGGAAGGTCGGGCGTCCCAGAGCGCTCGGCGCCGGGGCGCGTGAGCCGCGATCCCGGCTGGAGGCGCAGCAGGTGCGGCGGCGCTGGGACGCCGACCTACCTTCACGAAGAGCTCGATCTCGGGGTCCCGGTCGTCCCCGTTAGCCGTCGCCGCGTCCGTCATGCCGTCGGCGCCCGGGGCCAGCGTCCCGGGCCGGGGAGGCGCCACCTCTGCGGCGCCCGGGCCAGCGCTCCTACCGCTGCTGCTGCTGCTGCCCGGGGAAGGCGGCGGGGGGGGCCTACGGAGGGCGTTTATTTTTCTAGTTTCTTTAGTCTATTTCCCCAGCCGGTGACAGCGGTGCCTGAGGGATTGGTGTTCCGGGAGATCGCAGGGAAAGAGAGAAGCCAGGAGAGGGCAGAGGACGAAGCGGACAAGGTGGGCTCGGGGATGGGCGGCAGGTCCCGGGAGCAACAAGTGCCGCGCGCTGGGAGGTGTCACAGGATCCGCGCGGGGCGGCGATCCTGCGGCCGCCGCCCGCGCCCAAAATAGCCGGCGCCGCGGGGCGGGGTCAACCCGGCGGGCGGGAGGGGCTCCGGGCGAGCGCGGCCCCCGCCCCGCATCCCGGGCCCCGCGGGGCGCGCCGCGGACCAGAGCCGCTACACCACCGCTGGGAGAGGAGGATGTTCTGGGAAAGATAAAGGGGGAGGAAGTGTGAGAGGAGGCGGGGGAGGATGAGACAGAAAAAGAGATGGCTTTAAGCCTTACGTTTCATTTAACGAAGCATCAGCTCCTCCAAGTTAACTCTCCTACCAGCCCTCTCCACTAGGAAACCCCTTTCCTGCCTTAGGGATGCTCAGAGTGGGGAGGAGCTATGGGGAGCCGGGAAGAGAACGGAAGGACCCTGAAAACTGTGCATCTGCCATTCTCTGGCGGGATAGGTTAGAGGAGGGCTGGGAGAGGGGGAGGCAGGGAAGGGCAGGGTGCTGGGTAAGGCAGAGAGGCGAGCCTGCCAGGTCAGGATCCGTGTCCTTTAACCTCTGGGATGTTTTGCTTTCCCCTCCTTTCATTTTGTTTTATTCTTTGGCGCTCTCTCTCTCTCTCTCTCTTTTGGTTTTCTATTTTTATTTTATTTCTGTTCTCCTTTTTTAATGGCATATAATACCCATATAGGCTTCCCTTGTGGCTCAGCTGGTAAAGAATCCTCCTGCAATGCAGGAGGCCTGGGTTCGATCCCCGGGTTGGGAAGATCCCTGAAGAAGGGAAAGGCTACCCACTCCAGTATTCTGGCCTGGAGAATTCCATGGACTATACAGTCCATATACTTTGGCCACGTGATGCAAAGAACTGACTCACTGGAAAAGACCCTGATGCTAGGAAAGATTGAAGGCAGGAGGAGAAGGGGATGACAGAGGATGAGATAGTTGGATGGCATCACCAACTCGATGGGCATGAGTTTGAGTAAGCTCCAGGAGTTGGTGACGGACAGGGAAGTCTGGAGTGCTGCAGTCCATGGGGTCACAGAGTCCGACACAACTGAGTGACTGAACTGAACTGAATATGCCTATGGAAAAATATGCATATCATAAGTGGACAGTTCAATATATTTTCACAGTCTGAACTCATCCATGACACCAGCACCAGAGAAAGAGGTAAAATGTTAACTGCTCACCCAGAAGCTCATCCTGGTCTCTCCTTTCTAGCTCTCCTCCCTCTCACGGCTGTCACCCACCTGGGGTTAGCTTATTATCCCTACTTGTAATAACAGCACAGGTTAATCTTGCCTGGAATCTTACAATAAGCCTAGTATATACTCCTTGGTGTCTGATTTTCTTTGTGTTCACCACTGCATTGGTGAGATTTATTCATCCTGCAGTGTGTAGTGGGAAACCACCCATTTTTGTTGCCACAAGTTATTTATCAGTTCTCCCTCTGATAGATATTTGCATAGCTTTCAGTTAATGACTTCCATGGGGCTGCTATGAACATTCCATCAAACATCCTTTCACAATATGTGGACACTTTTTGTTGGCTGTATACTCAGGAATGGGATTGCTTGTTTCTAGAGCATTAGAATGTTCTTTTCGAATAAGCACTGCCAGCGGGTTTTCCAATGTGGCTGTACCAATTTACATTCCCATCCTCTGTTTCTTTTAAAAACAGGTGCTAATCTGGAATCTGGTCAACTTCTGTTTGTGTTCTTTGCCTTTTCTAGCTGATTCTATCTGTGCTCTGTCCTGCCTGACTTACAAATACATATTTTTCCATGACTTTCTAAGAAAAAAATTAATCACTTAATAAAAATAAGTAACAGTAATTATTAGGTACCAGCCAAAAAATGCTAAATACTCTACATGTCTTACCTTATTTCATCTTTATAGATAGTGTTATTGTCCCAATTTTACAAGTGGGAAAACTGAGGCATATTTATTAATATTTAAGTAATTTGCCCCCAGTCATTCAGCTAGGAAATGATGGAATCAGGATTTGAGCCCAGACAGACTAAGCCTATGCTCTCAACTATTCTCATCACCTCTCTCAAACTTCATGCACACTGGGTAAGGCACTTTGGGAAACAAAGGCACTGTGCTGGTCTTAATGGAAATTAAAATCTATTTCAGGAGAATATGCCCATGTAAAGAAAAACTCAGACTGCCACATGAATTGGGTAGATGAAAGGGCTATGTAAGTCAGCTTGCCAAGAGATTGTTCATCATCCCTGGAGTGGCCAGAAAGAAAGAGCTCATAGAACAGAAGCAACTTCCTGAATGGCAGGCATCTGATCGGCAGAGAAGATGGCAAGGTGTCCTGACCACCGTTTATGACAGGTTGTTTCCCCATAAACTCCAAGTGCGAATGTCTCCTGCTCGCCGAAGGAAACAGTCACCAGCCCAACTTGCAACCCTCATGGTACCCTGCAGCTTAATCAAGGTGGGGCTTAATTGCTCTCCTCCTCGGTTTCCGGCTTACATCACCAAAGCCTTTAGCTGTCACCTTCACAGCTGTGCATTCCAAGCCAGTGACTGCATACTCTGGGAAAGACAAGGTTACCGAGGGAGACTGCTACCTTCACTGCATGCTGCACAGACTCATCACTTTCCTGTTCTGGACTGTGGACAATATTTGCAATAGTAATTGACAGAGGTAAATGAAATTTTATGCCAAAGTGCCTTTGAGGGCTTTTTAATTTTTTTTTTCCTGAATGAAGATGCTTTACACATGTGATTATTTTCTTGGCTCTCAGCTTAACAATATGTGGTATGACCTCTATTTCCCCCTAATCCCAAACCTAGCAAAGTTAGATTAAAAAAAAAAAAAAAAACATTATTTACTTATTTTAGCTTTGGCTGCATTGAGTCTTTGTTGCTGCACACGGGCTTCCTCTAGTTGAGAGCGGGAGTTACTCTTCCTCGCGTGGGCTTCTCATTGTGGTGGCTTCTCTTGTTGCAGAGCACAGGCTCTAGGCATATGGGCTTCAGTAGTTGCAGCACGCGGGCTCAGAAGTTGTGGCCCACGGGCTTAATTGCCCTGAGACAGGTGGGACCTTCTCGGGCCAAGGATCGAACTTGTGTCCCCCTGCCTTGCAGGCGAATTCTCTTCCACTGGACCACCAAGGAAGTCTGAGAGTTAGCTTTTATTTCATCTTCTCCAAATATCTACCACCTACTAAAAAATGGAACAATTCCCTTTTAATTTCTAGATCTCTCCCACATGGACATCCCTGTAGATAACTGAGAGTTTTGATATTATAAACTTTTATTTAATAAAAAATATTCTGCTCTGGTTATAAAATATTTCTAGCATATTTCTAGTTTTTATCTCCACATTCTGCTTCATTTCACAATAATAAGGCTTCTTTTTTTTTTTTTATAAAATGACTACCCTTTTACATCAAAGTATAATTGGTTAGGCAATTCTAACTTTCTTCAGAGAAAAGCACTTCTCTGACCATATAAACTGTACTTCTAGTAATCATAGTTTCACAAACTTGTTGCAAGTTTTGGATAAATCCTTATTAGGCAAGCACTTCAAAAACATATTCAGTGCTCACTTTAGCAGCACGTATACTAAAACTGGAGAAACACAATGAAGATGAGAATGGCCCCAATGAACGGATGATGTGCACATCTGTGTAACACTCATATTTTTGTATGATTGTTGAAATAAAATTTCATCTGACTTGGTTTTCAATATATTCGTATTCAATTATATGACATAAACATGAAGGCAAAGGAATTTATATAGCTGTAATATCTCTATACATCACTTCAAGTGGCAAACTATGAACTCTAAGCAGATTAAGAAAAGTCAGGTATACATATGGTAACCACTCCTAAACAATAGCTATAAAACTTACATGAAGAGATATGATTTTTTTAAAAATATATGTAAGTTAAAGTGTAATGGCAAGAAATACTCAAATAATCTAAGGAAAGAAAAAGAAAGCAAACAGAAAACTCATCATCCAATGGCACATTTAAATCTAACCATTTCAATACTTAAATTTAAATGGTCTAAACACAACTAAAAGTTGGAGATCGGGGATTTCCCAGGTGGTCCAGAGGTTAAGAGTCTGCCTTGCAATGCAGAGAATGTGGGTTTGATCGCTGGTCTGGAAGGATCTCATGTGCCACAGGCAGCTGAGCGCATGTATGGCAGCACATGGACCCCGGGGCCCACACACCACATCTAGAGAATCTGTACACTGCAAGGAAAGATCCCACACGACACAAGAAAGATCACACATGCTGCAACTAAAACCTGACAACACAGCCAAGTAAATAAATACTTAAAGCTGGAGATTTTTGGATTGGATTAAAAACCAACCAACATCCAACTATGTGCTGTCACAGAATCTCACTTCAAATGTAGGCAGATGGGGAAATAATACCATGCAACTGCTAATCAAAAGAAAGTCACTATATAAACACCAAACAAAATAGACTCCAGAAAAAAGAAACTCATCATGGATAAAGAAGAATATTACACAATGATAAAAGAGTCAAGTCATCAAAAGCTATAACAAACCTAAGTGCGTATGTACCTAATAACAGAGCTTCAAGATACATAAAGCAAAAGTGATAAAACTGAAAGAGGAAAAAGACAAACATGCAATTGCATTGGAGACTAAAACCCTCCTCTGTCAGAAACTGAGAGCAGAAGAGGACAAAAAGTCAGCAAGAGTATAGAAGACATAAAAATAACACTATCCAACAATTTGACCTAATAAACATTCCCAACAACAGAATACATGCCATTTGCAAGTGGGACAGTCACCCTATTAGACCACGTTCTGGGTTATAAAACAAACCTTAATCTTTTTAAAAGAATGAAATCTTACCACATATATTCTCTGGCCATAAAATAATCAATTAGACCAATACTGATGGATGTGAGTTTGAGTGAACTCCAGGAGTTGGTGACGGACAGGGAGGCTTGGCGTGCTCCGATTCATGGGGTCGCAAAGAGTTGGACATGACTGAGCGACTGAACTGAACTGAACTGAAGATTTATGGAAAGCCCTTAAATGTTTTAAAATTAAGCAATACATTTTAAGAAATTCACTGGTTAAGAAGCCTCACAAATAATTAGAAAATATTTTGAACTAAATACAAATGAACACTGCTGCTGCTCAAGTCAGGTCAGACTCTTTGTGACTCTATGGACTGTAGCCCACCAGGCTTCTCTGCCCATGGGATTTTCCAGGCAAGAATAATGGAGTGGGTTGCCATCTCCTCCTCCAGGGGATCTTCACGACCCGGGAATCAAACCTGAGTCTCCTGCATTGGGAGGTGGGTGCTTCACCACTGAGCCACCAAGGAAGCTCACAATGAACATAGAATCTATCAAAATTTGTGAGATTCAGGTAATTCAGTACTTAGGAAGAAATTTATATAAGAAGTGTTCTTTTTAGAAAAGAATAAAGGTTTCAAATCAATAATCTAAACTTCTATCTTAAAAAATTATAAAAAGAATAGCCAGCTAAACACAAAGCAAGAAAATCAGGGAACCCCGCCTCCACCCCTGGTCCATGGAAAAATTGTCCTCCATGAAGCTGGTCCCTGGTGCCAAAAATGTTATAGAAGATCAACACAATTTATAAACTTCTAGCTATATTTACAAGATAAAAAGTGTATAAATTATTATGAAACCACAATCATCTTTACAAGGATATCAATATCTTACCCAATGCCAGGGCATATCATTAGTTTCAAGCTCAAACCTTTAGGTACCTAATGATATTTAGTTGAATCCACTCTTTCTGCCCAAGGTAGCTATTTACATAGGAATCGGTTTCTTTCACCCTTACATTCTCTACAGAGGATCTTTCGGACAATCTCAAGGGCTTTGGTTTCAAACTGAGGGGACTGGCAGATTTTGATGACAGCTACTAAAAGCACCAGTCATATTGTGTCTTTGTGGGAGGACCAAGTGAGTGTAGCCAGAGAGAGGTGAGTCCTTCCACTTGCATGAGGTCACAGGTTGGGCTGTGCAGAGGATGGGGTGGGTTCCTAGTTCTGTTCCTTTATAAACTAACATTTGGGTGTGCCCCACATTGCCAGTGATCTTTGTCCTCACAGCAGTCTGCCTACCTGTGCTCAGCAATGGGAGAGGCCAGGGAGTAGGCTGGACTGAAGCCAAGAGTCCTTGTCAACAACTGTCATTTATCCCATTGGTTCATTCATTACTCATCCTTCCACCAGGGCTTTGGGGATGCCTTGCTCTTTCTAGAATCCTTTGATGCAGTGTAGGTGAGCAATGAGCAGTCTTAGTGCTTGCACTGTCCCTCCATGGAATTCCTTCAAGGGTTGAGTCATGTCTTCCTCACAACAATAAAAGCTCCTTGAAGACAAGAATCCTCTTTTGCACTACCCACAGAACATAATGGCCCCTTGTTATAAACTTGCAAACAAACTGATAATATTTCCATACAGTGTACATGCTCATTAAATAATGGTCGATGGAATCAGTTAATAAACAACTGTGTGTTGTTTTTTTAGCTGCTCAGTTGTGTCTGACCCTTTGCGACCAAATGGACTGTAGTTTTCCAGGCACCTCTGTCCATGGGATTCCCCAGACAAGAATACTGGAGTGGGTTGCCTTTCCCTTCTCCAGGGGATCTTCCCAACCCAGGGATCAAATCCGGGTCTCCTGCATTGCAGACAGATTATTTACCACCTGAGCCACCAGGGAAGCTCAAATAAACAACTGGCACCTCTTTTATTCACATCCTCCTCCTCCTTTTGGACTTCTGTTCATATCATGCAAAGGCTAACTTTAGTGAAATGGGCCTTACTGTGCAGAGACTTTATAATTATTCTAACTTTTAGCTGAAACACAGGAAAGGATTCTGTAACAGTAATACTAGTCGACATTTACTAAGAGACCACCATGTGTGAGAGGGCTAAATCTCTTATCAGCTCACTTTATCTTCATAATAACCCAAGGCAGTGCTATTAGTCTCATTTCACAAATGAGGAAGCAAAGACTTAAAGAGGTGAGGAACTTGTCCAAGGTCACATAAATAATTATAAACAACATAGCTGGTACTTTGACCCAGGTCTCTCCATCATTAAAGCCTATATTGTTAACCACCAGGATTCACTAAGTATGTGAAGTATGATGTTGTTGGACGAGATTGAAATGCTGATAGAGATTTAGAAATGGCTTATTGAAATGGTAGGATCAGTGACTGGCTGATCTTAAATAAGGAATGACTGGATTTGGGGTCTCTGGAACCATAAGAGACACACAGACATAAGCTGAAAAAAGAATAGGGACCAAGAGGTGACCAAGAATAAAAAATACCCATTCATTGGAAGGACTGATGCTGAAACTCCAATATTTTAACCACCTGATGCAAAGCACCAACTCCTTGGAAAAGACCCTGATGCAAAGTTTAAATAATACTATTTATGAATATACATAATGCAACCAACATATTGACTGATGCATAAAAAAAGGACAAAAGAGCCCTTTTGTTTATAAGGTAGTGCTACATCTCAGTCAGTTTCTCACTTGATCTTTCACTTAACAAGATAGCTACTATCAGTATTCCATTTTGCAGAAGAGGAAGCAGATACACATAGGTTAGTCAGGAAACCAACCACAAATCTCTAGAGCTGGGGTTTGAATCTAGATCTGCTTGACTCCCAAAAGTCTACTTTTAGTGACCTCAATAACTAAGCACTATTTAATTATTTTATTATTGTATTTAAATGCATAGAAACGTGAAAGAGGAAGAGAGAAACAGAGACAGAAAGAGGAAGTAAATGCCCAATTTAGAAGTGAAGGCTGAAGATCAGCTACTAGAACATTCAAAAAGCAATGCTCCCAGATAAAAAATGGAATTTGTACTCTGTAATTACCCTGACCCATGTCTGATGGCCTTCATCCTTTGTCTGATTGTCTCCTTGTCATCGTATCAGCTCTTTAAGCTACATAAAGAATTATTTTCTGAAAGGCAAAGTATATTATCGAGAAAATTATCAATTCTTTCTTGGAAATAGGCAGAACTGATCAAATTGAGTTGCTATTATTATCTTTAAGGATCTCCCTGATGGCTTTGCAGGTAAAGAATTTGCCCGCAATGCAGGAGATGCAGGAGCTGTGGGCTCCATCCCTGGGTTGGGAAGATGCCCCAGAGGCAGAAATGTCAACCCACACCAGTATTCTTGGGAGATCCAGGTTTGATCCCTGGGTCGTGAAGATCCCCTGGAGAAGGGCATGGCAACCCATTCCAGTATTCTTACCTGGAAAATCCCATGGACAGAGGAGCCTGGGAGGCTGTAGTCTATGGAATCACAAAGAGTCAGACATGACTGAACAAATAACACTATTATTTTAAACACCGTCTGTCTTAAAAGTGGAAGCAGCAATAAAAGTCAGTTCCTCTCCTAGAATTCTAGGAATGTATATGTATGTGAGTATTTTCTTTCTTCCCATATAGTTCCTTGTATATCTCTTTCTCTACTTTAGGAACTCAGAGAAATAGAACATAATATTTCTGTGCATAATTACCTGGTCACAGCTAAGCAGGTACAGAAGAAATTTATTTCTTCAGCACAGTAATAAGTGATTCTCTTTAATCTATATTTAGAGGGGAAGATCTAATTCTATTTTTGTCATATATTTTCTCCAGTCTTGTGCAATCTTTTATAATCTGCCAGGAAGATTAACCCTACTCCCACAAAACTTGGACAGAAAAATCCAAGAGTATTACCTTGAATTGTTTCAATTTCCTTCTTCCAGGGAGAAGACAGAAAACACTTCAAATACCTCGCTTTAGTTAAATTCAGCAAATATACCCTTGTTGGCCTTTCTGTGCCAGGCACTGCCTTTAATACTGAGGATGAATTTTTGAAAAAGACCCAGCCTCTGTCCCAGAGAACTCACAGCGCCTAAAACAAGTGTATGTGTGTGTAGGGGATGCTCCCATTCTTCAGCCCTTCTAGTTGAGTAGATATAATGTGTTTGTTGTTGTTGTTCAGTTGCTAAGTTTGTGTCTGACTCTTTCGTGACTACTGGCTAGGTTTCTTTGTCCTTGAGATTTTCTAGGCAAGAATACTGGAGTGGATTGTCACTTCCTCCTCCAGGAGATCTTCCTGACCCAGGGATCAGACCCATGTCTTCTTCACTGGCAGGTGGATTCTTTACTGTTGAGTCACCAGGGACCCCAAGGAACATAGAATTGAAGTAGATCTGATAATACCGAGAAAAGATGCTCATTGCCTACATTTTTGTGACCAGACAGCACTTGAATCTTTACCAGTTGATTCATAAATGCGTCCTCTTCCATTGAAATAGTCACAGCCAGGGTTACTTCATGTTCACATTCCTTTATCTATTGACTACTTATTAAACACCAAATACTCTTGGAAACACTGGACGTACCTCGGGGAACAGAACAGTTGATCATATCCCTCACGTGGTGGGTCTTGCAATTCATGGTGGGAAATGGAATAAACATATAAACAATAAATAGATATATAGTTATAAAAATGATCAGTATTATCTGGGTTACAATGCTGAAGAATCACAGTGAGGAATAAGGCAGTCTCTTTTGTAAGGTGTCCCTGAGGTAGGCATCTATGGGAGGTGACATTTAAGCCCAGACGTGATTGATAAAAAGGGGCCAGTCATGTGAAAGCTGAAGGGAAGAGAGAAAGGAACAGAATGTGTGAGGGCCCTGAGACAGAGAGAACAAAGCATTTAATGTTGAGGAACTGAAGGTCTAGCTTGAAATTCTCCATGCTACCCCCTGTGTAATATGGTGGGGTCACATTTTCATCTTTTCCTAGTAATTACATTATGCAACCTTTGTAATGTCAATGCCTTGGAGTTGAAACTCTGCCCAGAGGTTTTCATTCAGGGCAAAGTTCTAGCATGAAGAAATAATGACAGCTCCATCGACTGTATATAGAATTTGCAGCCAATCGCTGTCTGTATTGCTCTGTAATGATGCATAATTTCCTCAGTTAAATATACTTTGTAAAGGTTTGAAATACACCTCTATATGAAAGGCAGACATTAATTTAAGACTCCTTTGAAATATCCATTTTTCACCTCAAGATCCTTCCTACTTGTGTTCTGCTCACTGGCTGCAGCTATACTAGGCTAGGGGGTATCTCAGGTGGCCCTCATGGCAAAGAACCCAAGTGCCAACGAAAGAGGTATAAGAAACACAGGTTAGATCCCTGGGTCTCAAAGATTCCTTGGAGGAGGACATGGCAACCTACTCCAGTATTCTTGCCTGGAGAATCTCATGGACAGAGAAGCCTGGCGGGCTATAGTCTGTAGGGTTGCAGACTTCGATTTTGCAGTCACAGTCGAAGTGACTTAGCATGCACATATGCATACCATGGGGAAGATGGTAAATCCAATTCAAAAGGCTGATATTTTATCTGACTGATTCTATGTTTTTAAAAAATGCATTGAAATTGATTTAATTACAGTGAAACTCTTTTTTTTTTTTTTTTAATCTTGCTCTTTTGGAATCTTGTAAACTAAACCATTGTTATTTCTTCCTCTCATAAAATCAAGTCTCTGAGTAAACAGAGCTGAATATGGATCCAATCACTGGTCCTCCATCAACACAGCACAGGGTTATTACGTCACTAGACACCAGACTTAATGCCCTTAACTGAGCCTCCCAATGTTTAGGGCCCAAAGGGACAAACACTGACCTAACTTCTGTCTTCCTCACCGCACCCGGCTCCCCATGGGAAGTCATCAAATTAAAGGGCAGAGGGATGCAAAACAGCCACGCCAAAATGGTCTGGCCACGTTCACCAGTCAAGGCCAACTCCTCTGCTCCTTCCGTCTGGTCTCAGGGATGGTGTGGATCCAGCCAAGTGGATGCTGAAACCACTCAGCACCCTCACCCCCATCCTGGGAGGCTCCCGGCAGGCGGAGCTGCTCACCACTGGGTGATCATTTACCCTGCGGTAAATAAGGCCGAAGGGGGTTCTGTCTGCATAATGAACAGTACTGACCCTCTGCATGCATCTGTCACTGATGAAGACAAAATATCAGAACAATATAAAGGGAAGAAACTTGCTCACACTGTGCACACATATCCACAGCTCTCATTTGTTGACATTTGAAGATCTGTTTGCAAATAGATGGGAAAACAATGGAAACAGTGACAGACTTTATTTTGGGGGGCTCCATAATCACTGCAGATGGTGACTGCAGTCATGAAATTAAAAGATGCTTGCTCCTTGGAAGAAAAGTTATGATCGACCTAGACAGCATATTAAAAAGCAGAGATAATACTTTGCCAACAAAGGTCCGTCTAGTCAAAGCTATGGTTTTTGCATTAGTCATGTATGGATGTGAAAGTTGGACTATAAAGAAAGCTGAGCACTGAAGAATTGATGCTTTTGAACTGTGGTGTTGAAGACTCTTGAGAGTCCCTTGGACCACAAGGAGTTCCAACCAGTCCATCCTAAAAGAAATCAATTCTAAATATTCATTGGAAGGACTGATGCTGGAGCTGAAACTCCAATATTTTGGCCACCTGATGTGAAGAGCTGACTCATTGGAAAAGGCCCTGATGCTGGGAAAGGCTGATGGCAGGAGGAGAAGGGAATGACAAAGGATGAGATGTTTGGATGGCATGAGTTGGAGTAGGCTCTGGGAGTTGGTGATGGACAGGGAAGTGTGGCGTGCTGCAGTCCATGGGGTCACAAAGAGTCAAACACGACTGAGCAACTGAACCGACTTTTTAAAAACACTTTTATGTTCACTGAAAAACTGAGCACTAAGTATAGAGTTTCCATATACTCCCTGTCCCAACTCACACACAGCCTTCCCATTGTCAGCATTCAGTGCCAGAGTGGTGCATTTGTTACAGTCAGAGATGCTACATGGATCATCATTATCATCCAGAGCCCATAGCTGCCATTAGGGTGCATTCCTGGTGTGGTACATTCTATTGGTTTTAACAAGTATATGAAGACGTGTATCCACCACCGTAATATATAGAATCTTCTCATTGCCCTAAGCATCCTCTGTGCTCCACCTATTCATCCCTTCCTCCTCCTGAGCCTCTGGATCTTTTGACTGTCCCCATCGTTTTGCGTTTTCCAGAAATGTCATGTAGATGGAATCACACAATATACAGCAGCCTTTTCGGATTGGCTTCTTATACTGAATGTTATCCATATCTTTTCATGGCGTTCATTCTCTTCATTTCACCAGCAATGAGCACAGAGCCTCACAGAGAACAGGTACTCAAATGGCATTTGTTGAGTAAATGAATTGATTAAGGAGCAAATGAATGAGTGTAGTTTCTGCAGTTTACTTGGTGACTGTGGATGGAGAACTACTCAGTGCTAGCTGTCCCTCAGGCATCATCAAACAATGATAACATTTGCATGGGTCCTCCAAAAGCATTTCTTATTTTATCATACCACCAGTCAGGAAAAGTAGAATAGGTATGTTTCTCATTATCCCCGTTTTAACATGATCAGGAAACTCCGGTCCAGACAGGTAAGATAAGTCATGCAAATTGCCTGCATTGCAGAGTGCCCGAGACAGCACTGGCCCCTGGAACTCTCTGAGGTACTGTGATGTCTTCATCCTGTACAATGTCTCCCCTGAAGTTAGGCTCTGGGCCATTCAAACTAGCAAATATTCAACAAGAAATTAATTCATGTGGATACAGTTGACAGGCGAGGGCTAAAAGCCACCCATTTCCAATCTTACTCAGGGGAGCCCATCTTCTCACAAAAAAGAGAACCCCAATTTTCCTTTCACCAGGAGCAACCTGCTGCTGGGCTGCAGAATTGAGCTCTGGGGAAGGAAACTTGAGCAAGGATCCGTGAGCAGCTCATTCTCTTTCAACAGCAAAGAATGAGCCACTAAGTTTCCTCCACTCTTTTTAGAAAGGAAAAGAGCCTCAAGGTTCTGGAACCAAATTCACTGTAGATCTGCAGTGTAGTGGGCTGTCAGAGGGACAGTGAACTTCCAGGAGTGATGCCTGGTTGTGGGTGAATCATGGGTGAAGATCATGAAGGTCCTTAGTGTGAACCCCAAGGCTACCCATCCTATCCATCCAGAGTTCCTTCATGCATTCCCAGATCTGAGCTCTCTGCTTTTATCTCATCCCTGACAGCCTTGTGCTAACATGTAACTATGCTGCGTAAATCCCATGGGCGTCCCAGTTTCCTTAAGGTCAACATTTCCAAAACATCACACAAATAATCTTCCCCCAAGCCTCTCCTTATCCTGTATTTTCTTTCCCCGCTGGTGACATCATCATCTGTCCAGTCACCCAAACCAGAAACCAAGCCCGTATTTTTGTTTAATTCCCCCATCATCCCAAATCCAATTAGTCACCAAATCCCTACTCTCAAATCTCTCCACTTTTCATTTACATGGCCACAGCTGCATTACCACCTGCCTGAACAGCTATAGAATATTCCTAAGTGCACTCCACCTTGGCCAGCCACCCTCCTTGCCGTCAAGTCCATCCTTCTTCCAGTGCTGGAGTGAGCCATCTACAAGGCCTATAGGGTCACACCAGCCTTTGCTCCAAACCCTCCAGGGGCTCGGTGTAGACCAGAATGTGATGGATTATGACCGGCCTGCTCATCTGGACTCAGCGGGCCTCAGGCCCTCAAGATTCTGGGAAGCCTACGATAGTTGATTTCCTACATACACATCCTGCTATTTCCTGTCTCCCATTTCTTAATACTTTTGTACATTTCTTCACTCAGCAAACTCTTTCTCATCCTTCAACTTGTGCTTCTGTGACCCATTATGCAGATCTCTCTTCTTGGTCTACTCCATTGAAACTGTTTATGCATCTGTTGCCCCCTAGAGCTAAGATCTTCAAGTACAGGAAAAATCTCATCACTTTTTGTCTTGTTCTCATCATCTTACTTAGCACCTTACACATGCACAGCCCCAACAAATCTTCAGGTTTTCAGAAAGCAGGGTGATGTTTCGTATCTTTGTTTCCTCATGCCCAGCATGTGGCTTACGTCTGGATCTATCCGTCCATTTGGTCAACAAATCCTCATTAGACTGTAATTTCTGACACCACTGTGCTCTGCAGAATGTAAGATGCTCTTCTGGTTCTTAAGGCCTTACACCTTAAGTAATATAAGCAGTGCTTTTAAAATACTGAGCTGTTGGTTCTGGTTTGTGTTTATTTATTTTGGCTGCTCTGCTCTGGGCCTCTGTTGCTGCGCACAGGTTTTCTCTAGTTGCAGTGCGAGCAGAGGCTGCTTTCTAGTAGCAGTATGCAGGTTTCCCAATGCCGTGGCTTCTCCGGTTGCGGAGCGTGGGTTCTAGAGCGAAGCCTCTGTAGTTGTGGTGCACAGACCTAGCTGTTCCCTCGCATGTGGAATCTTTCCATACCAGGGAGTGAACCCACGTTCCCTGCATTGGCAGGTGGATTCTTTCCCACTGGACTTCCAGGAGAGTCCCTGATACCTTGATTAAGTGGAAAAGGGCTCCCTTGCCCCTCACCTCCCCCATGACATTTACTCTTTTTAACCCACAAGTATTTGCTCTTTGCCTACAGATGCAATACTGAAAATAAGAAAACACAATGTGTGAAAACAGAGGTGAGCCCTGACTCTGGGTAGAAAATATGAACAGTTAGCTCACAAAAACAGGAACCCAGGAACTAATAAATACAAGAAAACGTCTATGACTTAGCTGAAAAATGGAAATTGCACTGAGTGATTCTTTTCTCTTATTCAGTTAATAAAATGTTTGAAAGAGTCACAATAAAAATTGTTGATAAATATGCAATCTGAGTAGGGGGTAGAAACTGGTACAGTCTTTTTCGTGGGCCTGTTTTCCATCAAACTTGAAAACAAATTTGAGTCATATAAAGACCCAACAGGACCACTGATAGGAAATTCTTATGTGAGTAAACAGTGTTGATTCAAAGCTGTTCTTTGCATCATTATCTGAAATACGGAAAAACTGGAAGCAAACTAAATGTCCACCAGAAGGAGATTGGAAACATTTTGCTGCATCCACATAATGAAGGCTATCACAGGATAGACATTGATAGTATGACAGGGAATGATATCCAGGATATGTTGTTAAACAGAAAAAGACTACAAATTGTGGAAAAGTACATGTATTTGTTTTGTTTTTGTAAAAATATATGTCATTTTGTATTACATTATTGTCTGGAAGGCTACACACACAACTAAAGTGATTATTTCAGAACAGTGAGATGAGGGAGAAATTTTTCATTTTCACTTTTTACAGTTTTTGCTTTGTACATTGCTTGAATTTTTTTTTTTCTTTCAGGCATGTCAGGAGACTGTCGGAGCTCCCTCTGGCCATGTGGGTCCCTCATCCCTCACGTTTGTCTTTGGGAAACCACTTCCATCTTCTACAACCTTGCCCTGGATTCGGGACCCTCCTCCTCCACAGACACCTTCA
>SJYV01021633.1:994934-1074401 GCA_006410875.1 Neotragus pygmaeus | reverse complement strand
GGGGGGTGGGGGGGGGTTCCTCTGAGCCCTTTCCGCAAACACTGAATCCAAGGGTAGGACCTGGAAATCTCTGTTTTATAAGCTCCCCCCATCTCCCCTTGTGATTCTCCTGCCCACGGAAGCTCAGGAGCCCCCATAGCAGAAAGGGAGAGGAGAGGAGAGTGTGGGGACTGGAACTTTCCAGCTGCCTTCCCAGTTTCCTGTCTTTATTCTGAACACGCAGGAAGACCCACCCTGTGTCCTGACAGTGTCAGCCCAGGAAGCTTCAAGTCTGGACTCTGAAAGTCCCACACAGACCCTGGAGAGAGAAGAGAAAAGAAATGCCAAAGCGCAGAAAACTAACATCACTTTGTAAAGTTAAATTTCTATCCATGGATGCATTACTTTGTAGATTTACCCACATCTTAGGGGACAACTTGCCTGAATGATCCTTCCTGTGCTGAATTCCATCACAATAGCCAGAAGGACTGATCACCACCAAATATTTAATAAGAATAAACTTTTAAACAATCAACATTTGATCCTTAAATGGCATCTGAAGAGCCAGCTTTGAGAATAAGCCCAGTGAATGATCATAAAATGCTAGGTTAACACATCACTTTGCCGACAAAGGTCCATCTAGTCAAAGCTATGGTTTTTCCAGTGGTCAGGTAAGGATGTGAGAATTGGACCATAAAGAAGTCTGAACACCAAAGAATTGATGCCTTTGAACTGTGACGTTGGAGATGGCTCTTGAGGGTCCTTTGAAAAACAAGGAGATCAAACCAGTCAATCCTAAAGGGAATATTCAGTCCTGAATATTCCCTGGAAGGACTGAGGCTGAAGCTAAAGCTCCAATACTTGGGCCACCTGAGGCAAAAAGCCAGCTCACTGGAAAAGACCCTGATGCTGGGAAAGACTGAAAGCAAAAGGATGGGGGGGAGGCAGCAGAGAATGAGACAGTTAGACAGCACCATTGACTCAATGGTCCTGAATTTGAGCAAACTCTGGGAGATGGTGGAGAACAGAGAGGCCTGGAGTACTGCAGTCCATGGGTCACAAAGAGTCAGACAGGACTTCGAAGTTGAATAACAACAATACAAGAGGCTATGTATTAGTTTTTAAAGGCAACAGTGACATCTTAGAGTAAGAAGACCCAAGGATAGAGCCCTGGGACTGCAACTCTCCACTTGCTAATATAACAGAAACAAACAAATAATCAAATGTACTAATGGAGATGGTGCCAGAGCAACTTCTCCCTGTTCTGGGGAGTCTGGATCATAAAATACTAGAAGCTCAGGTTTGCCCTTGGGGAGAGCCTTCTTCTGTTCTCTGGCTCAGTGGTTCTAAAACTTGGCTGCATTCAGGGCTTGTCAAAATATTTATTCCCATTTCCTATCACCGGAGACTCGGCCATAGTCCTTGATATAGGTTGTGGTCTGGGGCACTGGGATTATTCTTAAAGCTCCTCAGCTGACATAACATGCAGCCAAAGCTGTCATTGTTTTAGTCGCTAAGTCGTACCTGACCCTCTGTGATCCCACGGACATTAGTTCACCAGACTCCTCTGTCCATGGGATCCAGGAATTGAACCCACGTCTCTTATGTCTCCTGCATTGGCAGGCAAGTTCTTTATCACTGAGCTACCTGGGAAGACTCTGCAGCTAAAGTTGAAGCAACCACTTTTAAGAGAATCTTTTTAGTCCCACAGAATGAAGGTAAGACCTCCCGGCCAGGTATCCCTGAGCCAGGGGACAATTCTAACACGGGTGTTTCAGGCTGAGCTGGTGAACACATTGGGGAATTAAAAAAAGGTAGTTGTAGCCCATGCTGGAGGCACTCCATGTCACAGCCTAGAAACCCGCCCCCATTTTCTACTGTAGCTTCATCAGACAGTTCAGTGTGAAGACAATCCCACCTCAAGGAATGTCTCAGTCCTTCTTTCAGCAATTCACCTTTCACCATTCTGTTTCAGATCTTCTTGGAACAAGAGGAATTCTCAGCTGTGTGGCATGCTGTGTGGGCTCAAACTGTGTCTTTTGAGTTAAAGGAAAGCGTGACCAGTAGAGTTTGGAGAATTGCGGTTGCGATGGCTATGAGGCTTTGCACGAATCATTTAACCTTTCCAGTTTGTAGTTTCCTTATCTACGAGTAGGGCTACTCATGTTTAAGGCGGACTCTTGTCCTTCAGCATTAAGTGACATAAAGAATGTAAAAGTACTTGATTAGAAGTAGGTCCTCAACACATTAAAAAATTTACTTCAAATTTATCTTACTTCAAACCCAAATAACCCTGGAAGATAGCTAAAGCGGTCCATGTTGTGGGGTATAAAGAGAATCCAGAAAGTGACAGGTCTCAAATTTCAAAGGGCGCCCATGGCAAAACCAGGTCAAGCACTCAGATCTCCTGGCTCCTAGCAGTCACTTCCTTTTTCCTAGTTTGTTATTGATCTATGACCTTTTCCTCAAAAGCCAGCAGGAATTTTCAACTTATTGGCTAATATTGGAAGAAGAAAAAACAAAGACAAGCTAATGAAACAGAATATTTTCCTTCAAGTAAAAGGCACTTTAAGTGACAAGTACAGTCATTTGGTTTGAGATGTATTGTTTAAATAATGTACTGTTTAATGAACACCTGGCTGATGCTTCAGTTCCTTTTAAATGATGTAACTCGGCCTCAACTCCCCTCTCAGTTCCTCCAGCTCTTCCATTCTTCGGGTCTATTTGCCTCTGGACATTGAATCTCTCAGACTTGTGTTTGAAAAACTAGTGTTGATTTACTTTACATCAAGCCTGTGCTCCGTCTGTATCTACCTGGGATTCTCACTTAGGCTGACGTAACTGGTCAGTTTGCACAATTAGTCAAGTCACTCTAAGGGTCACTTGTCTGATGGGGGCACCAACCAACCCGATGGTTGCGTCACAGTCAGAGTCAGCTCCTTTTTTAGCCCTTTATTTGAGCTTCCCTAGTGGCTCAGAGACAGTAAAGAATCTGCCTGCAATGCGGGTCGATCACTGGGTTGAAAAGATCTCCTAGAGAAGGGAATGGCTATCCGCTCCAGTATTCTTGCCTGGAGAATTCAAGGGACAGAAGAGCCTGGCGAGCTACATTCCATGGGGCTGCAAAGAGTCAGACATGACTGAGGGACTAACACTTTCACTTTCACGAGTCCTTTCCACTCAAACAGCCTTGCCTATGTCCTCCCTGAGTTCAAATGCTCCAGTTCCACCTCATCAGGAAGCCTCTCTGACCCTTTCAGTCTACAGTGATTTGTGCCTTTTGAAACTCAGAGTTACTTTTATTGTTTCACTTGGTTTTTATTTAGCATTTGGCGATTTATTTATTTTCACCCTTACTGTTTAATCCTAAACTGTTCTATTATTGGTTTTCCTTTAGCTCTATAAATCTTCCTCCCCAAAAAGATTGCAATGCTGTTGAGTTTAGAGTGATGTCTTAACCGTTCCTTTTATTTCCCCATGGAGCACCCCCAGTGCTAGAATCATACTCAGGAAGTATTTATTAAATAAATGAATGGATGGTGATTAAATTCAGTGGCATCGCAGAAAACCAAGTATTTATTGATGGATTCCAAAAGGTTCAAGGTTTATAAACCGTATGTGTTTTACAGTACAGAGTTGTGATAACTTGTTTTGAAAATAACACAGGAAGCCATATTCTTAGGAACCCCTGCCCTCCAAATTCTGCCTATCCTTTAAAATTAAAAATAAGACAACAGTTGAAGTCTCCACAGTGTATTCTATAAAAGCAAAAAAAGTGATTTTAAGATTCCTACAGAAGAACAAGTGGGGAGGGAATATAAAAAAATTTCCATTCTTAGTATAACAACTCTAACCTCAGGTCTTAACATTAAAAAAATTATTGAGATATAGTTTACACATAACATGTATCATCTTAATTTTGATGTACAACACAATGATTCAATATTTGTGTATATTGGGAAGATCTTAATATATTTTTCAGATGTTATATTTTATCTCCTTTGCTTCCCTCATGAATATTTAAGGGATTCCTCCAAAAGGAGAACAGCCCTGTCATTCTGATTGACAACTATTAACTATTCCTCCCAATTCCTTACTCACAGTGGTGCTAAAAAGCCCATTGCAAATGGACATCCAAACCTCAGTTTGGTTCTAGAATCAAAAACACAAGCTTTTTGATCACAGTTTATCTACTGAGTGGCATGCTTGACCAGTTTGAAAGAACTTCAGTTGTAACTCTGAGCAGAAAGTTCTGAGAGCCTGGTACATGGATCATGCTCACTAAGAAATTAATGAAGACACAGGACTAAATAAGTAAGCGGATGGACCATCCACAGAGCTGTCAGAGGGCTCCCTCGTGCTTACTCAGTTAGGTCTGATTCTTTGTGACTCCATGGACTGTAGCCCACCAGGCTCCTCTGTCCAGGGAATATTTTCAGGCAAGAATACTGGAGTGAGTTGCTATTTCCTCCTCCAGGAATGAAGTTAGATATCAGACATGCTAATTCTAAAGTGAACAGTACCAGGAATTCACCTGGTGAAATTCCTTCATTTTCCCGCTGTCAGTTTTATTAATGNATTTTCAGGCAAGAATACTGGAGTGAGTTGCTATTTCCTCCTCCAGGAATGAAGTTAGATATCAGACATGCTAATTCTAAAGTGAACAGTACCAGGAATTCACCTGGTGAAATTCCTTCATTTTCCCGCTGTCAGTTTTATTAATGGCAAAAAAATAAAAAATAAAAATCGAAGCCCAGATATTTGGTCTATAGTTAGGAAATATTAGACTCAAAATATTTTTTGAATACATGAATGGATGTTGAACTCATCTATTTTTGCTGTGACTGCAAAATCTAGTCTCCAAACTTAATGATCCTGCCTTTAGGAGAGGTGCTGCCCACCCAGGTGGAACCTCATACTGCCAGGTTCCTTTAGTACCCAGGAGCAGTGCTCCATCTTTGAGAGAAAGGGGGCAGACAAGGGTGGTGTGGGTTGACTCCTCAGAAGCCCTTCTCTGGAACCATTTTCCAACTTACAGCCCAGTCTTGCTTGCTGCTCCTTGCTAAAGTCAGCACATAGGCATACCAGACAATGCAAAAGAAGGGAGCTTGGAGAAAGGGAAATTTACTGGCATCAAAATTCCCCTTCACATCACTGTGGGCTTCCCTGGGGGTTAAGATGGTACAGAATCCGCTTGCAGTGCAGGAGACCTGGGTTTGATCCCTGGGTTGGGAAGATCCTCTGGAGAAGGGAATGGTTACCCATTCCAGTATTCTGGCCTGGAGAATTCCATGGACAGAGGAGTATAGCAGGCTACAGTCTATGGGGTCGCAAAGAGTTGGACATGGCTGAGCAACTTTCGCTTACTTTCGCATCCTTGTGTTATAAAAACGTGGCTACAGTGGGGTGAGCTGTTTATCTGAGTGAGAATCCACGTGCTAGGTGTTTCTTTCTCCCTCTCCCAAAATGGCTCATCTAGGGGTCTTGCCTTTCTGAAATATTTTGGCTTTAAACAAGATGTCATTCTTTTTACTAATTTGAATGCTGTTTTTAAGTAATACAGAAAACTGTTTCAGATTCTGAACAATTTACCTCCCTAGACTCTGCAGTTACAGCAAAAGTTGATGAGTTGGGAAAAGGAAAATTCACCAAAATTAGTTGTATTCTGATACTTAGGTGATGAATATAATAATGCTATAAAGTAGGTACTTTGGTGATCTCTGGAGAAGGGAATGGCAATCCACTCCAGTATTCTTGCCTGGAGAATCCCACGGACAGAAAAGCCTGGAGGGCTACAGTCTGTGGCGTCACAAAGAGTTGGACATGACTGAGTGACTAACACACACACACACACACACACACACACACACACACACACTCTGGTGATAAAAATACCACTTAACGTTTAGATAATAATTTCACTCCAGATGAGAAAATTTCTTTGAAAGGAAAAAATCTTACAAGAAAAAAAAGAATATTATGAATAAATAAGAAATTAAAGCTTATTCATGGATGGAAAGCCAAATATCCTTAAGATAACAAACTCTATTCATATGATAACAATTTAAGTCTTCATAACATTTTTTATATTATGTTTTAGATTTTATAAAATCTGAAATACTGGTTTTAANATAAATAAGAAATTAAAGCTTATTCATGGATGGAAAGCCAAATATCCTTAAGATAACAAACTCTATTCATATGATAACAATTTAAGTCTTCATAACATTTTTTATATTATGTTTTAGATTTTATAAAATCTGAAATACTGGTTTTAAGATTCCTCCAGAAGAAAAATGAGGAAAAATATCAAAATATTTTTTTTTCTTAAAGGATTGATAAAGGATTTAGTTTTTAGATTATAAAACAAGTGAAAATTACCAAAACTATGTGATATTGCGTTAAAAGCAACAAAAATATAGTATAGAATAAATATTTCAAAAGTAGATAAAATTATAAGAATTTATTCTATGGACAAATGGAATACACAAATGCAAGGAATAATTATTATTTACTACATAGGGCAACCAAGTCACAGTGAGGAGAACACAATAGATTCACACCTTATAATAAATTTTGGTTGAAGTAAAATGATTAACATAAAAGGAAAAATAGAAGAAAATAAGCATATTCTTTCCAATTAAAAAAGGAAGAAACATTGTTGACAATAATATATAATTAGACAGCTGAAGAATTGATACTTTCGAACCATGGTGCTGGAAAAGACTCTTGAGAGTCCCTTGGACAGCAAGGAGTTCAAATCAGTCAATCCCAACGGAAATCAATCCTGAATATTCATTGGAAAGGCTGATGTTGAAGCTGAAGCTCCAAAACTTTGGCCACCTGATTCAAAGAGCCAACTTGTTGGAAAAGATCCTGATGAAGCCAGGAGGAGAAGGGGACAACAGAAGATGAGATGGTTGGATGGCATAACTGATTCAATGGACATCAGTTTGAGCAAACTCCAGGAGATTGTGAAGGACAGGGAAACCTGTCCTGCTGCAGTCAGCGAGGTTGCAGGGTTGGACATGACTGAGTGACTGGTCAACAACAAGAACATAAAAAAACAAAAGGACTTAAAAGATAAAAAATGTAAGTGAGAAAATTATACATTATAAATGTTGAAGGAAAATCCTTACCATAGAAAATAGAAAATTGATTTAATTATTTAAGATCAGTATTCAGCGTTCACTCAAAATTAAGTCACAGGAAATAAATGGAGGGTTTACACACAATGAAATGCAGACAATAAATCACAACAAGGAAAAATGTTTCGACTCAACAGCAACTGAAGAAATGAAAGTAAAAGAACTTTGAAACACCACAGTACATGGACTAAACAAAGCACCGGCATTGGCTGTTCAGAGAATGGGCTTTGGAGTCAGACAGATATAGACACGGATCAAGATCTTGTCACTTTTCAGCTGTGTCTTTGATCAAGGGTCCTAAACTCTCAACATCAGTTTTCTAATCAGTAACAAGAGGCTATTACTTACAAGAGTTACTGTGGGACAAAACCATTAAGGTTGATGATAATAATGGTTCTGTTTTTGCTTGTGTTGGATATCGTGATGATGATGGTAGTGGTTGAGACATTGGGGATAGTGGTCATGATGGTGGTATGGTCAAAAAAAATGTTAAAATTACCATTTTCTGTGGATAAATCGGAAAAATTGAGTATTAAAATTTTAATGCTATTGGCCTTGTAATTTATTTTGCAGTTTTTCTAGGAAGCAATCTAGCAATATATAGTAGACAACATAATATATGGTACACTTTGATACAGAAATTAAACTCTTGGGAATATACATCAGAAAAGTACCTCCCAAATTAAAAATGATCTGGAAATGGTGTGAAAGTGAAAGGCATTCAGTCAGGGCCAACTCTTTGCAACCCCATGGACTATACAGTCCATGGAATTCTCCAGGCCAGAATACTGGAGTGGGTATCCTTTCCCTTCTCCAGGAGATCTTCCCAACCTAGGATTGAACCCAGGTCTCCCACACTGCAGGCAGATTCTTTACCAGCTGAGCCACAAGGAAGTGGTATAGCAGTGCTATTTAAAACTGTGAACAACCCAAAGCCTCAACAACAGGGAAATGACTAAACAAATAATGACACATCAAGATGATGGAATAATATTATGCAACTATTTAAAGTGAAACATAAAGAAATATGCATATTTAAAAAATCAATATTAGACCCACACAAAACTATGTGTTTAGTCAGTGTGCTTCTAAAAAAGAAAGGAAAAAAAAATAAATACATGTGCGTAGAGCTCAATAAAGGTTTATGAATTATGCTTTCCCCTTTTTACATTCTTGCTCAACAGATTTAATTTAGGAAGGGTCGTGATTGAACTCAAGGTATACCTCACTCCAAATAACTGGTCCCTAACTGGCTGATTCTGGAGTCCATTTACCACCTCTCTTTCAGTCTTTATCCCAACTCTCATTTTATTCTCACAGCAGTTAGAAAGAGCTTTCAAAGCCAAACAATATTTTGTTTCGACCAATGACCGCCCCCCACAACCATTGCCAAAAGAGAGATTATAAGAAACCTAGTAGTATTGATCTAAATGGGCTTGCGTGGTGGCTCAGATGGTAAAGAATCTGCCTGCAGTGCAGGAGACCCAGATTCAGTCCCTGGGTTGGGAAGATCCCCTAGAGAAGGGAATGGCAACCACTTCAGTACTCTTGCCTGGAGAATTCCATGGACAGAGGAGCCTGGCGGTTCTCTACAGTCCAGGGTTCTCAAAGAGTTGGACACGACTGAGCGACTAACACACATGTTCATCTAAGTATGTATCTATTCATTTGAATTAATTCAAACCTAGAGCTGAATTAATCACAAACCTAGAGTTAGGTTTGTGATTGAATGTAAAAAGCCCACAGATGTTGCTAAGTTGTGAGATTGGGGGGTATTGATTTCTCTGGGCCTCCATTTTTTCCACTAAATAGTAGTGACAATATTAGCAAATTGGTAATAATAACAAATGGTAAAGAGTAGCAAATTCATTGAGCTGTTGCAAGGATTGTGAGGGGTTCCATGTAAAACATGGCAGAGTGCCTGGCACAGAGTGTTAATGCTCACTATTATTTGTATCGAATGCAGTCATTGCTATTCCAATTGTATGTACTGTTCCAGAAAGTGTGGAAAGCTCTAGACCAGAAACAGAAGCACTGAGCAACCAACTAATTTATACAATGAGAGGGTTAGTTCAGGTCTATGATTCTATGGTTTGGGAAAGAACAACGTTTTCTTTGTTTTTGCCTCATGTCAGGAAGAGTAATAAACTCAAGAAATATAAATGAAAATGGACTTCCCCTAAACTCTTACTTTTAAAAAATTAAACATTGCTTTCATAGAGTACGAAAATTTACCTTAGAGAAATATCAGTAACCTCAGATACACAGATGACACCACTCTTATAACAGAAAGCAAAGAACTAGAGCCGCTTGATGAAAGTGAAAGAAGAAAGTGAAAAAGTTGGCTTAAAACTCAACAGTCAGACAACTAAGATCATGGCGTCCAGTCCCATCACTTCATGGCAAATAGATGGAGAAACAGTGGAAACAGTGAGAGACTTTATTTTCTTGGACTCCAGAATCACTGCAGATGGTGACTGCAGCCATGAAATTAAAAGATGCTTATTCCTTGGAAGAAAAGCTATGAGCAACCTAGATGGCATATTAAAATGCAGAGACATTACTTTGCCAACAAAGGTCTGTCTAGTCAAAGCTATGGTTTTTCCAGTAGTTATGTACGGATGTGAGAGTTGGACTATAAAGAGAGCTGAGGGCCGAAGAATTGATGCTTTTGAACTGTCGTGTTGGAGAAGACTCTTGAGAGTGCCTTGGACTACATGTCCAACCAGTCAGCCCTAAAGGAAATCAATCCTGAATATTCATTGGAAGGATTAATGCTGAAGCTGAAACTCCAGTACTTTGGCCACCTGATGCGAAGAACTGACTCATTGGAAAAGACCCTGATGCTAGAAAAGATTGAAGACGGGAGGAGAAGGGGACGACAGAGGATGAGATGGTTGGATGGCATCGCCGACTAGATAGACATGAGCTTGAGTAATCTCTGAGAGTTGGTGATGGACAGGGAGGCCTGGTGTGCTGCAGTCCATGGGGACACAAAGAATCGGACACACCTGATCGATTGAACTGAACTAAAAGTTTACCTTGCTTAAATATTCTGAACATTTTCTTAGCTGACTCAATGGTAACACAAAAAAGACTGTATTTCCTCTTGAAATGTTACTTATCTTTGAAATAAATAATATTTTCTTTTTCTAAGTTAGACTTAATACTTTTTTTCCCAATAATTTCCTGCTTAACTTGAGTTTCTATACCTCCCATTTTTATCTAGGGGTTTTGTATATGGTTTTAATTTTTTTTTAATTTTTCAAATTTTTCAAAACAAATTCAATTTCAGTTCCATCAAGATAGAAACAAGGGTGCAATGAGCACTTAAGAAGCAGGCAGATAACAAAGGCCTTAGGAACGACAGAGCCTGAATATCCACCCAGGTGTTTTTCCTACTCTCCATCCTCACTACAGGCATGCCTCTGAAAACCCCTAGAGGGCGCTGTTCTCTTGTTATCACAAATAGGACCATGAAGAAGAGTGAAGTATCGAATAGATAGTGCATCATAAAACAGAGCCTGTTCACGCCCAAGGGGAATGAGGGTGTGGAGTCTAAGTTTCTATTTCCCGGCTAAGGATGCAGAAGTCCCAGAGGAACAAGGTGCTTGGCCAAGGTTCCTCTATTTGTTAGTTAGTTGTTCAGTCTCGAAGTTGTTAGCAGCAGAGACAAAGCTAGAATTCAGACCTCAATCCCAGACCTTTTCAGCTCCAGCACCTGCTCCTTTCGACGGGAAAAACATATTATCTATCAGGCGGGAACCTGCACACACAGTTCTGGTTGCACATCTCTCTTGCCTTATAGTTTTCCTTTCCAAGGAGCATAGTTTCTGATTGATAGGCAAGAATATATTTTAAAAGGTATAATTCACTGGGATTTTTCTGCCCTGTGACTCTACCTGGCCGGCCCCAAAATCGCTCCTAATGATTTTCCTCATTAGCACTAACAGAGCTGGTTGCCGTTTACTGGGTGGGATGGTGACGGTGATGGGAATATCAATGATGGTGGTGAGGGCTTACATATACTGGGCACCTTCCGTGTGCCAGTTACCAGGCTAGATGCTTTATATACCGCTCTAGAAATGTACATAAATTTGGAAATTTCATGCCATGATTCTGAATTCTTTGCCTTCATTATTGTTATGAACTTTCAGGGCACAGGTAAAATGTAAATGGATTCATACTGCACAACTGGAGAACAGACCTATTTGTCGGTGCTAGGAATCTAGATCCCTTCGGTGACCCGAGTGAGCACGTTTTGGATTTAGGATTCTCTCATTAAACAGTCGTCTATATATCCTACAGGGTTTGTCTTTGAGGGACCATAAAGGTACTGAAGGTGTAAAAGAACATCTCTAGCCATTCCTAGCGTTACAGCACAATGAATACAAGCTATGATCTAAGTTTTATCCTATTGGAGCTAAAGAAACTGTGAGATCTTCAGTTGGAATTCAAAATTGGTCTGGAAAAAAAAAAAACACTGGACCATGAAAATCAAATGCAACGCTGTCTCCTAAATCATCAAGGTTGTGGGAATTCATCTGCTGAGTTTGACAGCTTCACTCTTGGGCACTCAGCTTCCCCAGAAATCACTCCCTGATGGCTCAGTCAGTAAAGAGTCCACTCACAATGCAGGAGACCTGGGTTCAATCTATGAGTTGGGAAGATCCCCTGGAGAAGGAAATGGCAACCTACTCCAGTACTCTTCCCTGGAAAACTCCATGGACAGAGGAACCTGGTGGGCTACAGTCCCTGGGGTCCCAGAGTGTAGGACACTACTGAGCGACTCATTTTCACTTTTCAGCTTCCCCAGAACCCCACTGGCACCTAGCACACTTTGCATAAATAAGTAACTCTGAGGTTGCTGACCTAGAGCAGTAGGGAGGCAGCTGCCTGCCCTCCCCGCACCCGGCCACCCCTGCTCTCCTCTGAGCAAAATGCCCTCTTACATTATTAATGCTGCTCCCAAGACTCTGTGTCAAGTTTCCACAAAGTTTGCCAGAGTAATTAGCTGCCTCTTTCTAATAGGCAGTTTCAAGAGGTCAGAAAATAAACAATTTTGACAACACTATTGTTAAAATGTAAAAATCTCGATTCAACATTCTTCCTTTTCAGGAAGCATTGGTTTCTATAATTTTACCACCTGGTCTGACACCCTGAAATTTATTTAATACAGTAACAATCATGTTATTATTATTTCTCTTGCTTCCTTTCCTTCCTTCCACTCACAGATGTGAAACATGACTCACCCTGACTCAGAGTGAGGGTGACCTCATGAAGTACGCACAGAGTGGGGGTCTCCAGGGGGCCATTTTCCATGACTCTGGGCACCAAGAAACCAATAGTCTTCTAGGCAGCAAGATAGTCTACCACTCAATGTTGGGATCTTTTGTGTCCATTTATTTAATGCCATTGGGTCCATGGTTCTCTGTTTATCAAACAAGATAACCTAAATAAAAAACACTATGCCAAATAAAACGTATTTCATTTCATTATTACTTAAATTTAAGGTAATCCTATTTTCTTTTCCAAGGAATGTATCTAATATTTAAAAGTTAGTAAGCAACTTATACATTGGAAATAATCTAAAAACTAGAGATATAAAGAAGAAAAAACTGGCAAGTGCTTATAAGTTGACTATGCAAATACAATCCCTGTTAACAATTCTCTTCCTTCTCTGTGTTCTACACCAAGTTTTTTTTTTATCTTTTTACATGTTACGAAATTGAAATCATACTGTATTAGCAATTGATATGTATCAAGATCCCACTATCTTCCACATCTTCTTCTTCCCTATTAAACAATATCCATGAAATGTCTACCATGGCCTAGTCATTAGAAGCGCTGAATAATTGTGCAAAAAATATAAATGTTTGGTATTATTAATATTATACCTTAACTGTATACAGACAGGTATAGACACTATGGGATAGGTACGTGGGAGTAGGGAATGGGAGACAGGGCTGAGAAGTTGATGCTAGAATTAGTCCTTAGTCTTCTGAATTGTCTTCTCTATAAAGACTTTGAGTGACCTTCAGTTTGCGTTTGCATGGAAGGTAAAGAAACAAAGTGGACTTGATTTCCAGAGAGGACTCTTGCCTCGCTTCCCAAGAAGGGTACCAATTTTCTTCACTCTGACTTGTAATTTTGCCCGTTGGGACTGTGATTCCCTCCACTGTGCCATGAGGACTATCTCCAAGGCTCCTTTCTCTCTGATAGCCTCTGCTGCCATCTTGTCTGTCTCACTTACAGACCTTCCTAGTCAAGGTAAAGTAATCAGCAAGACAAGCTCATAAATTGTACCCCTGGAACAAAGGAAACAAGATGAAAGATTAATACAAAACAACCTGTGACCCTTGTCTAAACATTGCCAAGAGAGTGAAAGGTCAGAAGCCTCTTTACTGTCTGACCACCTGGGATTGACTGCCTGGCCCAAGATTAGACGTTCTACATCAGCCCATGTGGTCATCAGTGTGATCACAAGAGACTCTCACCGCTTACCAGAAAACTGTGTCTTCTGTTTTCAGTTGAGTGTATTCCCCAGGCAAGGCCATTTGGAGCAAAATCTGTTGGGCACAGTGGTAAAGAATCTGCCTGCCAATGCAGGAGGTGCAGAGACAGTGTTCCATCCTTGGGCGGGGAAGATCCCCTGGAGAAGGAAATGGCAGCCCACTACAGTATTCCTGCCTGGAAAATTCCACGGACAGAGGAGTCTGACAGTTCATGGGATCGCAAAGAGTCGGACACAACTGAGCGCACACATACACACACTCACACACACACCATTTAGGGTGGCTTTAGTAGTGATTTTCTTAAGCAGCAGTGAGAGATCTCACTGCTATTTTTATTTATTTATTTATTTATTTTAAATTTATTTATTTTTAAATTTAACTTTACAATACTCTATTGGGTTTGCCATACATCGACACGAATCCACCACAGGTGCACACAATCTCACTGCTATTTTTAAAATGGATAATCAACAAGGTCCTACTGTGCAACACAGGGAACTCTGCTCCATGTTACATGACAGCCTGGATGAGAGGGGCATGACGGCAGTGAGATCTCTCATAGAGGAGGCTTTGCTTCCTAACTGACAGCAGGGATTCGGGCGGGAGGCCCCTGTCCTTACCAAGTATCTGGAGCAAGTGTGGGATCCATGATGGCCAGCTGTCATGGATGTGACTGTTGAAAGATCAGGGCAGAGACAATGTGGGTCTATATATTTGGTTGGTATAGGAAGAACCTTAGCACCCTGTGACCTAACCCACACAGTTTTTATTGCGTTGTTATTTAGTAGCTAAGTCAGGCCCTACTTTTTGGCGACCCCATCGACCATAGCCCACCAGGATTCTCCACCCATGGGATTTTTCCAGGCAAGGATGCTGGAGAGGGTTGCCACTTCCTTCTTCAGGGGATCTTCCTGATCCAGAGATTGAGCTTGCATCTCTTGAGTCTCCTGCACTGACAGGTGGATTCTTTACACTGAGCCACCAGTGAAGCCCATATTGTGACATTAACAAAACTCAAAATCCTTGACACCCTCCCTGCCACCTTGCATTACTCACTTCCAAGTCTCTGAAAAGACCTACCGGAGTATTCACCTGCTCTTGTTTTTTTTTTTTTTTTTTTTTTTNTAACTAATTTCATCAAGAGACAAGACATTGGGTTGACTAAATCATCTCAAGCAGATTTCATGGAGACTAAGTGTTCTTTTCTTTGTCATCAATTAGTTTTGGTGTGCTGTATCAATAGCTTTAGTCAGAAAGATTAAGATGTATTGATTCCACTATGTGGGATGTTACAGTTTCTATTTCCAAAATATTGGGAAATGCTGGGTTAAACAAAGTTCAAGTTTTCTTGACTGATTTTTTTCTGCTTTTTTAGACTGTTGCGCACTGTGGATTTGCAAGAGGAGGAAGGAATAGGTCATGTTCCTCAAACTTCTTTAGCCAGAGGATCTGTTTTTGGGTGGAGTATGTCAAGGATATGTGTTCTGTGGGATATAATTTCAGAAAGAATTCCCAGGCTTAGGAGATCACACTATGACTCTTGCCCACACATATCTCAACAACAAACCATCTTTGAGCCACAGAGATGTCAGCAGGCTGTTTATTTAGTTGCCCTTTAATCTATCTCCATATTTCTTTGGGTCCCTGTGAGTCCCTGTACCACACCCCCATGCAGAGGCCCTGTTCTGGTTGGCATCCTGAGATGTTCAACCATGTCATGTCATCATGCCTCCTAATGGGAGAGAGGGCCCACTAATTGCTGAGACTGAATCATCTCATTTTAGGGCAGAGTTAGTAACCGATCCCAAACCAATTTGCCACTCTGTTAACTTTAGAAATTAAAACACTAATAGGTGCATGGGCTTTCCAAACACAGGGATAGTATTTCAATACTAAATAAACGTTGTTGCCGGGGAAAGGGATGTTTTTTCTTCTATTTCTTTGCCACTAAAGGAACATGGGCTCTAGGGCTCTTTGGCTCAGGTGGAAACAAATATATTTTAGGGAGAATGGATTCCACCAGCAGGTCCCCATTTCTCTTGGAATTTTTTAAGGTCAAGAAACTCCTCTTGACATTTACAACAGATTCTTCAACTTGCAGCTCTATCCATCTCAAACTATTCTGGGTGTGTGAGTCACTCAGTCATGTCTGACTCTTTGCAACCCCATGGAATATAGCCTGCCAGGTTCCTCTGTCTATGGAGTTCTCCGGGCCAGAATAGTGGAGTGGGTTGCCATTCCCTTCTCCAGGGGATCTTTCTGACCTGGGGATTGAACCTGGGTCTCCTGCATTGTAGGCAGACTCTTTACCATCTGAGCCACAAAGGAACTTTTCTAAAGATAACCAAAAAAGGAGAAATAATAAGAATAGCCTTCCCAAATCACATATATTATATATGTATGTGAAATTAAAATGTATATCTATATTTGTATACAAGCATATGTATGCATGGGTGTATGTATATATACATAATCCCCCCCATTAAGGAATCTTTGAGGTAAGGGTTAGAAATTCTGAAAATAGAAAATACTAACTTCAAAACAATGTGTCTCTCCCAGCCATCAACAATGGCCCTTTTTCTGAACTCCTAGAACACTTAACTGAACAGCCCTCCTCTGCTCTAGTGTTTGCTGTTACTCTCTCCTCTGAGCACTTGTGTTACTCTCTCCTCTGAGCACCTTCAGGGTGGAAATCTTGCTCCCACTTGTGGGTCCCTCAGCCCCTGGGGCAGCAGCAAGCTTGTACCAGAGGTTGGGTAAATGTTTGTCAGATTAAGTTATGTTGAACTTGGAGACCAGCTTGCTAGCACTCACTACTATTTTCTCCATGAGATTGGAGACAAATTCTTTAACCTCTCTGGATCACAGTTTCTATGCATCTCAAACAAGCACGTTGAATCACATGACATCCATGATCTTCCCCTAGATCTCAATATCCCCAAGTCTGTTTCTCTACCTCAAGGTCTTCACCAGCAAAGTGAGGATAAACTCTGATTTAGCTCTGGTACAGACAGAGAAGGGACTTCCCTGGTAGCTCAGCTGGTAAAGAATCCACCTACAATGCAGGAGACCCTGGTTTTTTCAATTCCTGGGTCCAGAAGGTCCCTTGGAGAAGGGAGAAGCTGCCCACTCCAGTATTCTAGGACGTCCCTGGTGGCTCAGCTGCTAAAGAATCCTCCTGCAATACGGGAGACCTGGGTTTGATCCCTGGGTTGGGAAGATCCCCTGAGGGAGGGCATGGCCAACCCACTCCAGTATTCTTGCCTGGAGAATCATGGAAGGACAGAGGAGCCTGGCAGCCTGTAGTTCATGGGGTCACAAAGAGTCAGACACAACTGGGCAACCAAGCACAGCACAGATGAGAAAGGGTTTCTCTCCTCTTTTCCTAAGTGTTCCCTGCTGTGACCTGTGACTCTAAACGTAGGATGAGGTCACCAGCCCTAGGATATGTTCAGAGAATGTGCAAATGTTCCTTTTCATGTTCTTCCCTCGTGGCTTCCCTGGTGGCTCATATAACTGACCTTCCCTGGTAGCTCAGATGGTAAAGAATCCTGCAATGCAGGAGACCCAAGTTCAATCCCTGGGTCAGGAAGACCCCTGGAGAAGGGCATGGCTAACCCACTCTGGTATTCTTGCCTGGAGAATTTCACAGACAGAGGAGCCTGGCAGATCGCAAAGAGTTGGACACAACTGAGGGACTAACATTTTCACTTTTTTTTTTTCCCACATTCTAACCCTCATGACATGGTGACTGAATTTCACCACCACAACAATAATTCCTGTAGTTGTTTTGTGTCTTATATTTTATAAATACTATCTCATGTATTTTATCTTTTGATACTCACAACTGCCTCACAAAGTAGGAAGAGAAGATATTATTCCCAGAGATGGAAATGCGTCTCAGAGAAGTTGACTAAAGGCACGCAGTAGTTACGCTTGTCTGAATTGAGCCTGGGGGTTCTTTTTCCCTGGACTCAGTCTCTGAATTTAGACCTCATGACCAGGAAGTAAATCTGTAACTTGGGGGAGAGGGGTGAGGGTGATACTTAGGACACGTCCTTTCAACCCCCTTCTGCAATCAGCAAACATTGTTAATGCCTCATATATTTCAGTCCCAGAGCTGGTATAATGCCAGTACATTAATCCAGTATTTTCCACAGTGTATTTCATGAAGCATGGTGTGATTTCACTGAAAAAAAAAAAAATCTTGCAGTCAACTAATTGGGAAATACTCCATCTACACCCTCTCTTAGAGCTTTTCCAGTATGTATTTGCAAATGAAAAGGCTGAGAAGTTCTGCAGTAAACAGCCCTAGTCAAACACTTGTAAATTCAATAGTTTCAAAGCTATATTTAGAACCTTTGTGCATGAAATATTATTGACAGGCTTCTGCCCACAGACCTTCCTGAGATCCTGCTGAAATAACAGTATAGATCCACGGAAGGGATAATCTCAAAAGCATAAGGGAAATGAGACAAGACTACTAAGGGACATGGAATTTAGACAAACTTCTGGAGGTGAGAAGGCAGCTGGGAACACATTGACTGATGGCACAGAACAGAACAAATTATAGCAGAGAGGAAACTCCAAGGGGCTGCAGAGGAGGTGGGAGCCATACACTCTACCAGGACCCCAGTAGGCTTGAACTTGGCCAAATCCACAGGGAGCGGGAGGTGCGGTGTGGGGCTCAACTGGAGTGACTTACTAAACGTCTGTCTTAGAACAGCTGTCTCAGTGGAGTTTGCCTCCAGGCTGAAGATGGAAGATCCTTGAGACTTCCCTGGGGGTTCAGAGGTTAAGACTCTGTGCATCTAGTGCAGGAGGTACATATTCTATCCCTGCTTGGGGAGCTAAGTTCCCTGGGGAGTTTCTTCTCCCCAGGAAGCTCTCTGAGTTGCTGGGGAAAGATGCTTCCAGTGTGCATGTGGAAGTGCCCCCATCCTTCCCTTTTGGGGCACTTGGAGATCTATTTCCTTTCTACTCCTTGTGAAGTGGCTTCCTCCGTCTCTCTTCCCTTGTAGAATACCATGGAAAGATCCTAAAAAGGCATACGTAGAAAATAAAACTAGAGTTATGAAGAGCTAAGAATGTCACTATGAAAAACGTAACAGAAAGGTTGGAAAACAAAGAAAATCTTTCAAATGCTGCCTGCCATATCAGTAAACAAAGGATGTTGCAGCTGTCACTCCATGAGCCACTGCAGCCCTGAGGAGACTCAGGATGGAGAAAAGCAAGACACTGGCCCTCAACCGCTAAGGTGCATGTGAAGGGAACGATTTCAATGAGCCCAGCCTCTTGCAACTTCCTGGCTGGAGAAAAAGACTAAATTCATTCACTTGAGGTATCTGGGCTGGTTTTTTTTGTTTTGTTTTGTTTTTTTAAATTAATGGTCATCTTTTGAAGTTCTGATCACCTGATTCTTGTTGCAAAAACTGTATATTCTGGCTCCTCCCTTATTTTTTCAGAGCAGTCCCCCAGAGCTACCTGAAGAGGGTATCTTCTGGGCCAAAGTCCTCAGAAAGTCCATGGAATAAAACATAACTCTCAATTTTTAGGTTGTGCTTTTTTCACTTGACAAAACTGAGAAAAAGAGAGAGAGATAACATGAGAGAAGTAACAAGGAGCAGAGGTCAAATCTAGAAGGACAGCGCCCAACTAAAATGAATTACAGAAAAAAATAGAAGGCAGGGCCATGCCTGACACGTGATGTACTCAGCACATTCACCAGCCAGAGCCCAAACAGGCGAAGTTCCTGTCCTGGGAGCCAGTCAACCTTCTGTTAATAATACGGACTCTTTACGACCCTGTGGACAGTAGCCCACCAGGCTCCGCCGTCCGTGGGATTCTCCAGGCAAGAATACTGGAGTGGGTTGCCGTTTCCTTCTCCATAATAATAGGGCAGACCAGCTGTAACAAAGTGCAATGTCAGGAGCATAATGCAAACAGGGGATAAGGAAAGAGAGCAGCAGAGTTCTGTTGTGTAGAGTGAAGATGATATTTGAGAAGCGACACCGCAGAAAGTAAGGAATTGAGCCTCGTTTAATCTATGTTTGCTGAATGAAGGAAAGAATGAAAAGAATGTGGCTAGACCAGTGATAACAGCCCTGAGAAAGGCAGCCCTCACTGCTCTCACCTACAACTGAGCAGTTCCACTCAGTAATCCCAGAGCCCTGTCCATCATAATTAGAAAGCAGGCTTCGATCGCACCCAGAAGAGCCACTGCAATTGTTGAGACCAGGCATTTGTGGCTTCGGGGGACATCCCACCTGTCCGACGATGTGTTAGGAGACCGAGGCAATGCTTTACCACAGGCTGGATTGCTTCTCTCGGCAAATGGTCTTCCCAGAGGTCCTGAGAGCTGGGGTTTTATACTGGGGCTATTTTTAGTTGTCCGCAGAGGCTGCTGGGACCTATTGCTTCAGGAAGGGCTGGTGAAAACTTTACCCAGGGGAGAGACATTGCCTTCTGTAATCTTAGCCTGAAGAACTCTCTAATGAGATGTGAGGATTTACAGCCTCTGAGAACTGGATGCCTCTTTCATGAAACAGAAGATGAGGTAGCCCTGCTCTGTACCCAGCAGTCAGCAAGAAATGGGCCAAAGTTATTTTGGTCAATGGGGTGGTAATAGTTCCCATTCAAATCTTTTGCCAAATAAAAAGGACTGTTTTGCTATGAGACTGATTGATACTTGGACAGTCTTGGTTGGGGGCAGGTCCGGAGAAGATGCCCCTCACGTTGAGTTTTCATGAGCGCATCCCAGGGAGGGTGTATGTTCCAAACTGCTTGTCCTTTTCTTACCAGTAAAACAAGACACTGATGGGCATTCAGGAAAGCAGTTTGTAAGGTCTGGTTGGGAGATTCTGAGCTTGGTATTTAATCTGCCAGTGTTTCCACCTCCTTCTCTACTCCAGGATAATAAGGGCAAGGCTGCCTGTAAAATCTACTGCTGTTGAAATCATCTTCCCAAAGCACAGCTCTGACCTTGCAAGTTCCTAGTTTTAAAACCCTAGATACTCCCTGCTACAGATGAAATAGTATTTAAAAGTCCTAGGTGTCATTTTCGGAAAAGGCAATGGCACCCCACTCCAGTACTCTTGCCTGGAGAATCCCACGGATGGAGGAGCCTGGTGGGCTGCAGTCCATGGGGTCGCTGAGGGTCAGACACGAATGAGTGACTTCACTTTCACTTTTCACTTTCATGCATTGGAGAAGGAAATGGCAACCCACTCCAGTGTTCTTGCTTGGAGAATCTCAGGGACGGGGGAGCCTAGTGGGCTGCCTTCTATGGGGTCGCACAGAGTCGGACACGATTGAAGCGACTTAGTAGTAGTAGTAGTAGGTGTCATTTTAGACCTTCTATATTCCAGGACAATCCCAAGTTTTAATTTTGCTTCTCCTGTGCCTCCACCTTCAGCTCTTCTTGTGCTCCAATGAAGCTATATCACTGAATGTTCCCTATAAAGGTATTTTCCACCTCCATGCCTGTGATGGACTCCATATTTGTATACTCCCCACATTCATATGTTGAAACCCTCGGTTTTACGCATATGAACCTTGCCTTCTGTAATCTTAGCCTGAAGAACTCTCTAATGAGATGTGAGGATTTACAGCCTGGATTAATACATCCTCATAATAATCCAGTGAAAGATTAAATTGCCTAAGTCTACATAGCTAATAAGAGACAGGATGAGGATGTGAATCACACAGTCAAGCTCCAGGGTTTCTGCTGTAACCACTAAGCAAACTGCCTCCCAGTGGCATAGGATCGAGAAGGATGATGTGCTTGCTGAGACCTAGCATCTCATCCTTAGTCCCAGGTCCCATCTGCCACCTGCGTGCCTACGTTTCCTTCAGAGTTTGAAGTCTTCCTCTTCCATGAAGCCCTCCCTCATAAGTCCAGCCCTCTTCCATTTCTGAATGTGTTCAGTCCTTATTTGATAATATGTATCATGTATTCTTGCAACTGATTCTCTCAATTCTCATGTTAGTTCTAAATACTTTACAGTGGGTGTTAATCCTTCCTTCTAGCCAGCAGGTCAGAGCCTCACCAGTGAAGGTCCCCAGCTTAGACTGCTTTTCTATTGCTCACAACACCTGCACACCAAGTGCAGAGTACAGACTTCATAAAAGACTCATCAGCCTGTTTGTTTGGAGATGGATTAAAGGGATGTACAGGGAGGAACAGGCAATTGGCCTGAACTCATTCTTGAAGTTACACATTGTTTGTGATGGATCAAGAGCTCACCACACTTACAATAAAATCATTCAACCTTCACTCTCATATCTTCTCAGTAAGCAGCCCCCTTGCCCCACCCCAGATAATCCCCTCTGCTTTAATGTGGCAAGTTGTTTTGACTGAGGAGAAGGACCTTGATCTCTGTGTCTAATTTCCAGACTTAATGCTATTTGGTCCAAGTGGCTGATGGAGCACCATCTTCAGTCCTCAAAGTTACTGCTGCTTTGATGGATAACACTTACCACAGACCCTCAGTGAGCCTGGGCATGGCCAGTGGATACTGACAGCTTTACTGAGATTCACAAGCTCTACAATGAGCTGTAGAGCTTTTCCTAGTCAGTTGCCATTTGAAAACAATTGGTTCATATGAACTTACAGCACAGATACTATCTATTGAGGAGAATAACTTTCACTGGTAATTTATTTATTTTTGGGGTAGGACCACTCTTCTTTTTTCACTAAACCCAATTGCTGAACCTTTTATTTTTAGACAAGGGAATAAAGACCCAGGGCAGGGCCTGTGACCTCATAGCTGATGAGTCTTCATGCCGCATCTGAACCCAGATCACCCTACAGTAGTACTGTCTTATAGAACTTTCTGAAATGCTAGAAATATTCTCTAGGTGTACTTTTCAATAGAGTGGCCAGTAGCCACAGAAGTCTGACTGGCACTTGAAATGTGGATAGCATGACTAAGGAACTGAATTTTTAAGATTTTTTGTTTTCAGCTAAATTAATTTAAATTTAAATGCCACATGGAGCTGATGGCTAGTGTTTTGAACCACACAGTTCTAGAAGAACCAAAACAGTTAACAGAGGGTTGCTATTGTAAACACAAAAAGACTATCCACCAAATCCTTTCCTTTCTTGCCACCATAAGAGAACAGGACACAAATACTTCTGTAGATAGGAAAAACATGCAGTTGGACTCCAATTAACAAAAGGCCCGCATGTCAGTTACTCATTACCACCTTACATATTTATCCTGCAATTGTTATCACTGAAACCTCAGAACATTAGTGGTTTCGTAAACAATGCGTCCTCTTGTTTATGTTAGCTGTTGCTGTGTTACTGTTTGCACCAAGCTGGGCAATAATGAGGAGCTGGCACTTTTGCAAACCCACAGGCTCATGAAAGGATGCAGAGAGCTCTGCTCATAAAGCATAAACATGGGGCATGGATTCAAGCCCAGGTTTCTAATCTTTGTCCTCACAAGATTACACAGAATACTTGGTTTCAGGGCTGAAAACATGTTTCACTCACAGGGAGTCATCTCATATTTTTAAGGGAGTGTCATTTGGTAGAAGAGCTGCCAGTCAGTGAATTTTCCTATGGACACAATACAATTTATACCCAAAATCAACCTGGATTCTTCAGGCCTGGGTATTGGAAGATAGCTTAAAAATAGCATTCCCTGTTATTAGTAGTGAAGTCCTCTTTTCCTACGGGTTTTCAAGGGAACTCATGGAATCACCAGAGGCTTGAATGGTAAGAAGTTAAAAGATGAGAATTTTGACTTTTGTTGATGAATAATTAGCTGAGACATCTATTTTCCTGTCCCCTCATTACTCAGAATTTAAAGTGCAAAATAAAGACAACATAGTCTTAAAAGAAAATGGAAAGATGGAAGGTCAGCAAGCAGTTTTTGACTAAAGGCCAACATATCTGCAATAGCTAACTCCCATATCACTTTAATATCATTATCATTAGACTTTAATCTAGTTGAACTTTATGACTATATGCCAAACTCCAATTCAGACTTGACTTCAAGGGGCCAATATTTGAAAGAAAGGAGAAGCAACTCAAGTGAACTGAGGATCTTAAAGTCAATTTTGACAATCTCCATTTTGGACAAGATGGAAGAAAAGGAAACAGATTTCCACTTAACAATAGAAACTTTCTTTAAACAACAGGTAAAGCAGACAAACTATGTGCAGTGATGGTTTTCAGACACTGGAGACAGGTAACATAGAACCCCGATAGAGGCTGATTCTCTCTGAGTTGAGGAGACAGCAGAGTCTGATATTTCAGAAGGTCAAGGCAGCTAGAATTCATAGATCTAAACAACAGAAAGGATGGAGGTGCAGAGAGAGAGACAGTGATAGAATTAGAGCTAGATAGATAGGTAGATAGATGCAATCCATATTTTTAACCTGATGGAAAATAAGCTCAAAATGGATCTTAGAGTTAAATATAAAACCCCAAACTGAAAAACTTCTAGAAGAAAATATAGGAGAAAATCTTTGTGACCTTGGAGTAGACAAACATTTCTTAGAACAGAAAAAGCAGAAACCACAGAAGAAAGAAATCGATACATGGACTTCATCATAATCACAAACTTCAGTCTTCAAAACACACTTATGAAAAGGAAAAGTCTCTCTAAACTATGTGAAAAATACTTATCTGATAAAGAAATTATATCTTGACTATACAAGAAACTCTTAAAATTCAATAATATTAATATGATGATGTTAAAATAACAATAATAAGCAAAATATTTGAACAGATACTTCATCAGAGAAGATGCAACAATGGCTAATAACCACATGAAAAGATGTTTAATATCATGTCATTAAAAAAAAGTAAATCAAAGCTGCCACGAAAGATCACTATACATTTATCAGTACGCCTACAACTTAAAAGATTGACAATACCAAGTACTAGGAAAGAAGCAATTAGAAATCTTTCATAAATTCTCCTAGCCACTTTGCAAAGAACTTGAAAGATTTTTAAAATAAGGTTAAACATTCACTGACCATATGCCCCAATCATTTCACCTTTAGATATTTGACCAAGAGAAATGAAAACACAATCAACACAAAAGCTTATATGTGAACACTTATAGTCATTTTATTAATAATAGTCAAAACCTGGGAAAGAACCCAAGTATCCGTCAACTGCTGAATGAATGAACAAATTGTGGTGCAGTCACACAATGGAATATTACTTAGTAACAAAAAGGAACCACCTACTGATGTATGTACTGATATGGATGAATTCAGAAACATTATGCTGAGTGAAATAAACCACACACAAAAGGTTACAGAGATTAATTCAATTTATACAATACTTTTGAAAAGGCAAAACTATGATGATAGAAAGATGTGTGGTTTCCAGGATTCAGGGTGTGGCTGGGAGGGGACCTGTAGCAAAGGGTCAATAGGGAATTTTCTTAGATTATGGAGATATTGCTTATCACGATTGTGATGACTGTTATACAACTGTATATATTTGTTCAAAATTCAAAGAAGAGTGCACTTAAAACTGCTGAATTTAGTGTATGTAAATTATGTCCCAACAAAACTGACACTCAAAAAAGGAAGGTACATACTAGGATAAATAGTATAGTACCATCTGTATTAAAAGGGGGAAAAGATAATTTCAAATATATGAACATACATATATTTGACAGGATTCTGTAAAATGTTTCAGGAAGCATAGAAGAATAAAATAAACAGAACAGAATAAATCACCTCAGAAAATGGAAATGGAATGCCTGAGGGAGTGAGGTGGAAGAGGGACTATTTTTTATACCTTTCAAATTTTAAATCATGCAAATTGTGTGTGTGTGTGTGTGTGTGTGTGTGCGCGCGCGCGCGCGCGGGCGCGTGCGTGCTAAGTCACTCAGTCTTGTATGACTTCGAGACCCCAAAAGACCATTGCCCTCCAGGCATCTCTGTTCATAGGATTCTCCAGGCAAGAATACTGGAGTGGGTTGCCATGCTCTCCTCCAAGGGATCTTCCGTACCCAGGTATCAAAGAGATCCAGCATCTCTTACGTCTCCCGCGTTGGCAGGTGGGTTCTTTACCACTAGCGCTGCCTGGAAAGTGCTGTGCAAACGGTAAATGTATTCAAAAGGGGAGAAGAGTCAGTTGGGCTCCAAAACCTGTTACTGTTCAACATAAGTTGAGTCAAAGTCCTGTTTTTATGTGAGAAAGAGAGGTAAAAAGATAATTATCACATTGTTTTGGGTTGAATTACGTCTCCCCAAAATTCGTATGTTGAATCCTAATCCCCAGGGCCTCAGAATGGGACGACATCGGAGACAGAGTCTTTACTGAAGTAATCCAGTCAAAACGTGATCATTAGGGTGAACCTAATGGGGTCATTATGGCGATCCTAATGGGGTCATTATGGCAGACCCCTAATCCAATATGACTTGCGCCCTTATAAGAAGAAAGTAGGACTCAGACACACACAGAGGAAGGCACAGGAGGAAGGCAGCATCTCCCAGTCAAGGAGGGAGGCCTCCGTAGAAACCAACCCTGCCACACCTTGATTCTTGCCTTCCAGCACCCTGGAGAATTCTGGAAACTTCTGACCTCCAGAATTGTGAGAAAATGCATATCTGTGTACCACCAGTCTGTGGTACTTTGTTATGGCAGCGTTAGCAGACTGGTACACGGAGGTAAGATCCAGCCTCGAGGGGCCAAGAAAAGCTTGGGCAAGGGCCCAGGGTCATGAAATGGCATGAAGTGTGTAAGGAAATAGGGTTTTCAGGTGGCTCAGTGGTAAAGAATCCACTTGCCAATGCAGCAGCTGCTGCAGGAGACTTGGGTTCGATCCCTGGGTTGGGAAGATTCCCCTGGAGAAGGAAATGGAATATTTCCACGGTACCCACACCAGTATTCTTGCCAAGATAATCTCATGGACAGAAAAGCCTGGAGGGCTATAGTCCATGGGGTTGTAAAGAGTCCGATGTGACCGAGCACGCAGGTGCAGGGTAAAACAAGTCAACATGTTTCAAGGCAAAGTGCGAGTGGAGAGTAGTCGGTGATGAGGTCTTGGCTAAAAGCCTGATGGGGCATGAAGACCTTTAGATACATTCTCTCATGCCAGCCTTTTTCCTGGGGGCGGTGGGGAGCCACTCCATAGCCAGAAACAGGGAATGGTGTAGTCAGATGCCAATCTGATGACTGTGCAGGGCTTCTTAGGAGGAAGATGGGTCTGGAGGCAGAGTGACCAGTTGAATAACTGTGGCCAAGATGACTGTGGCCAGTGGTGGCCACGATGGAGAGGAGAGAACAATTTAGGCAGTGAAACTGACTGGACTGTTGGGTGATAAAGAAGCAGAAATCTGTTATTCAGAAGTTTTAATTCATATAATTGGTGACATGGCTCACAAGTTGGTAGGATGAGGTGTGGATGCAGGGACTGCCATTAACTTTGCAGTCCCTTTTGAGAAAAAAATGTCTAAAAATTTTCTTGGAAAATATGTGGGTTCTAATTTGGGGGTATTTATCTCAGAATATCACATTACCTTCCTTTTTCAGAGCTAGTATGATCCCTCCATGATGACCCAGGTAATGCACCCTTATGACTCTTTAGCAAGTGTTTCTTCCCACGATTTCTTGAGATGTTGTTATAAAAGGCTTAGAGCAAGAAGCCAACTCCACAGAATGGACAGAGTCAGCTGGACCACTCAACATCATTTTCCCCCTCCCACATGGAAACACAAGGTGTGAGGACCCAAACAGGGAAGCAGAATGCATCACAGAGACAGACAACATCAAGGGACCCTTCTGAGATCACCTTTCACAAAAAAGCATGCATGGAGTTTTAGAATGCTCCTGAACCCCCTGTGTTAGTTGCTCAGTTCAGTTCAGCCACTCAGTTGTGTCCAACTCTTTCTGACCCCATGAACCGCAGCACACCAGGCCTCCCTGTCCATCAGCAACTCCCAGAGTTCACCCAAACCCATGTCCACTGAGTCAGTGATGCCATCCAGCCATCTCATCCTGGGTCGTCCTCTTCTCCTCCTGCCCTCAATCTTTCCCAGCATCAGGGTCTTTTCCAATGAGTCAGCTCTTTGCATCAGGTGGCCAAAGTACAGGAGTTTCAGCTTCAATCAACATCAGTACTTCCAATGAACAACCAGGACTGATCTCCTTTAGGATGGATTGGTTGGATCTCCTTGCAGTCCAAGGGACTCTCAAGAGTCTTCTCCAACACCACAGTTCAAAAGCATCAATTCTTCGGTGCTCAGCTTTCTTTATAGTCCGACTCTCACATCCATACATTACCATTGGAAAAACNACCAGGACTGATCTCCTTTAGGATGGATTGGTTGGATCTCCTTGCAGTCCAAGGGACTCTCAAGAGTCTTCTCCAACACCACAGTTCAAAAGCATCAATTCTTCGGTGCTCAGCTTTCTTTATAGTCCGACTCTCACATCCATACATTACCATTGGAAAAACCATAGCCTTGACTAAACGGACCTTTGTTGACAAAGCAATGTCTCTGCTTTTTAATATGCTGTCTAGGTTGGTCATAACTTTCTTCCAAGGAGTAAGCATCTTTTAATTTCATGGCTGCAATCACCTTCTGCAGTGATTTTGGAGCCCAGAAAAATAAAGTCAGCCACTGTTCCCACTGTTTCCTCACCTATTTGCCATGAATTGATGGGACCAGATTCCATTAACTTAGTTTTCTGAATGTTGAGCTTTAAGCCAACTTTTTCACTCTCCTCTTTAACTTTTATCAAGAGGCTCTTTAGTTCTTCTTCAGTTTCTGCCATTGCTCAGTCATGTCCAACTCTTTGCAACTCTATGGACTGTAGCCCACCAGGCTCCTCTGTCCATGGAATTCTCCAGGCAAAAATACTGGATTGGTTAGCTATTCCCTTCTCCAGTAGATCTTCCCAACCTAGAGATCAAACCTGGGTCTCCTGCACTATAGGCAGATTCTTTACCAACTGAGCCACCTCACCAATTCAACAGACACAAACTTGGTCAAACTCTGGGAGATGGTTAGGGACAGGAAAGCCTGGTGTGCTGCAGTCCATGGGGTCGCGGACAGCTGGACACAACTTGGCAACTGAACAACAACAACAGAACCTCCTCCAGCATATTCAAAATATCTAGCACCCCAGGTTAGGAACGCCAGTAAGAAGGAAATGCCCTGGATGGGAGTGAGGGAGGGCGGGAGTCAAAGCCCTGGGTTTGCTATTCATTTGCCCCCAGGCTTGGGTAAGTTATTTAGCTCCTCTGGTTTTCAATATTCCTGTCATAGCACTAGGATTCTGTTCCCTCTTTGATTGATGCCATTGGTTCACAGAGGAAACTAGTTCCAACGGTCACATCCTAGAAGAGGATTTTTAATAAAGCCAGGACTTGATTATGTCCCCAGAACTCTTACGAAGACATTGTGACAAGAATAGACATCTTTATTCAAACCTGCCCCTTGTTCCATATTCATGTTTCAAGGGACAGCTGGGCATATGCAACAGGTTCAGACTTGCACTTTGTCACAGATGTTCCAAGGATATACCTGATGGGTCCTGATTACCGACATTAGAGCAGGCCCTCCCTAGGGGTGGTGAACAGGAAGCCTCTTGCAGGGTTCTAAATATAAAACTTCCAAGTAGTTCAGCCAGGCTAAGGCAGATCTCACAAACACATTTTTTTTTTAAATTTCAAACTGTACTAAAACAACATCAATCAAAACTTTGTCCTGAATCTATGTTATACTTTACCCTAACAAAACTTAAAGTACCAAGGTACACATTTAGATAACACATAAGTCAGCAACACGCTTGGTCGCTTTTCTCAGAAATTCAGCTGTATGAAATCAAGGATATAAATATTTGGATATACCCAGACTCTCAGCTGAATGAATAAATAACTAAAAAGAAGACAGTCATTATATACAACATATTTACATTTAAATGTTTCACCTAATCTTTGAAACGAAACTTAGTAGATGTTTGTTTGGTCCTGTCCTACACGGTTAAGTGGAAATGCTTTTTAATTTGCTTATCCATCACCCTGAACATTGCTTTGCTCATGGTATTCTCCTCCAATATCATGCTACTCTCAGCTGCCTTCAGGATAAAATCCAAGCTGCCCAGTGTGCCATGTAAGACCATGACTAATATTTTGTAATAGCTTATAAGGGAAAAGAATCTGGGGAAAAAAAAAAAAACCAGATATATATGAATCATTTTGCTGCATACCTGAAACTAACACAACATTGTAAGTCAACTACACTCCAATGAAACAAACAAACAACAACAGAAAGACAGAAGGAGAATAAAAGATATAATTAAGAAATGAGAAGAGTGTACTCCTGGTCCTTCAGCCTCAGCATCTGTGCTGCCTCGATGGGTATCTTCCCTCCACTCCAGCCTCACAGACCTCCTTGCACACACGTGTGCATCTGCTGTGCCCTTGCGTCTGCAGAGCCCATGGCCTGACACATCCCCTGGCACCTCCCCGAGTCACATTTCAGTAAGCAAACCCAGGTGCATGTCCCTCATTTCCGCAGTGGCATTTCTTAATTCCTCGACTCTGACGGGGAATTTTTGTTTGGCTCCAAGGCAAATGGACTCAGTGTGTTGCTTATGAAAACTGCCAGGAAGGAACCGGGAGGTGAGGGGAACTATTCTCCCCGATCTTGGCCGAGGAAAGAGTTTCAAACCCCAGACGGTGACAGAAAAGAAAGGAAACCCTGTGAGTCAAAAAGATTGTAAAACCTGGGCAGTTATCTATCAATGCAGAACTTAGCCATTTATCCACAATGTACGTGCATTTATTCAGTTACAAATTATAGGAACTATAATTATAGTGTACTTATAGTATACTACGACAAGAATACACGGTGCACATGATGAAATACATAGAAATACATAAAATAACATTGAAGAAAACTAGGTTACCTTCAATAGAAATACTGCCTAACACTTTTTATCCTAATTACAGTATTCTAACAGCCTGTGGATTAGGTTGAATAGTCTATTTTGGATACCAGGTTACAAGTTTAACAAATATTTACTAGGGCCTGTATGTCACACCCAAATCGGGAGAGTCTAATCATTATCAAACAGTCTCCTTGAGAGGATAACACATGTGCCAGACACGTGACACTGATATAGAGTTGGAGCCACATGCCCTGGGCAAAGACTGTAAGGGCCTGCATTTCAGAGGTGAGGAAACCGGGGCGCAGGAATGCTTCGTAGTGAATCATTGACCAAAAAGTGTTAGAATTTCCTGACCAGTGCTCTTTCCACAATATTGACATTGTCACCTTAAGATCAGCAAACAGAATATGTATGATGTCTACTAACTATAAGGCTTTGTGCCTAAAATAAAAATTATTATTTTATGATGGTTCAAATTCATCACAATAAACGATAATAACTCAGGCAACCAGTCCATTCTAAAGGAAATCAGTGCCGGGTGTTCATTGGAAGGACTGATGCTGAAGCTGAAACTCCAATACTTTGGCCACCTGATGTGAAGAGCTGACTCAATTGAAAAGACCCTGATGCTGGGAAAGATTGAGGGCAGGAGAAGGGGACGACAGAGGATGAAATGGTTGGATGCCATCACCGACTCAGTGGACATGGGTTTGGGAGGACTCCAGGAGTTGGTGATGGACAAGGAGGCCTGGTGTGTTGTGGTACATGAGGTCACAAAGAGTAGGACATGACTGAGTGACTGAACTGAACTGAACTGAAATATAGAGTATTTACTATACGTCAGATAGTATTCTAAGTGATTTACATGGATTCCCTCAATCAGTCTTCATAACTACTCTCTTAGGAACACAACATTATGACATCGATTTTACCAAACAGAAAACTGATAACTTAACAGAAATTAATTTTCTAAGCCAAGGTTCAACCCACGCAACTTGACTTCAAAACCTGCTCTAAAACATATATATATATTATATACTGCCTTCCATGATCAATGACATCAATAATGTGCAGGACAAATGGTGTTCATTTGTATCCTTTTTCTTTGCAACTGTCATAATCAGAATACTTTTTTTTCCTTTGCATTAAATACCATAATTTTTTCTCTCTTTCCTTCTCCATCTTCCTGTCTATCTCTTATCTCCATCTATATCTCTATTTCCTTCCTCCCCCAGTCTCGGTCCCTCTTGTACACACACACACACACACACACACACACACACACACACACACACAGAGTTAGGACAATGTCTATAAGGTCTTCTAATTTTAGCAGAAAGCAGCAGACAGTTCTTACAATCCTGTCAGCAAATTCTGAACTGACAGTCTCTCTTGATTGCCTATGGCATGGATTCAGCTCTTACTAGAGGCCTTTCTTTCACCGGATCTCAGTGAGTGACCATGAAGAAGTTATTTCTTTCCTCTTATTTTCAAGAACTGTGTTTCTCTGGACTTCCTTGATGGCCCATTGTTATAAGACCCCAGGCTTACTCTGCAGGGGGCATGAGTTCTGTCCCTGTTCAAGGGACTGAAGTCCCATAGGCTGAGTTGTCCAGACCGGGGAGGGGGAAAGAATTGTATTTCTCTGTCTTCCCCAGAGAACAGAGAGTTGCACTTGGGATGTGCTGCTTTCATCTCTTATATCCAGTGTCCAGCATGCAGTATGTTGTAAATATAGGAAGGAAGGTGGGAGGGAGACAGGAAGAAAGGGAAGGAGGGAGGAAGAGAGGGAGGAATATATTAAAGACTGCATGATCCCTGTTTTCTGGATCACATGTTCCTGGAGGAGGAGTTCACAGGTGAAATGGAAATAACATCTCCATTCACCCAGTGGCTCTGGTCTAACCCCCTAGGGTCAGCCTTGGCGCCTTGCTTTCTTCAAGCTACACATCAGACCCGCCAGCAAAACCTCTGGGCTCTCTCTTCCCAACCATTTCAACCCTGCCCTGCTGTGACCATTGTCCAATTCACCATCTTTCCTTGCCTAGATTTCCAGCTGCCTCCAGCCTGTCCTCCCTGCCTCTTCTCTTTCTCTGCTCTAGTCTATCATTGAAGAGGCAGTCAGAATGCTCCTTGCGGAACCCTTTGATGCAAACCCCCTCCTCTCCCCTCCCCCTGCACTTATCACTCAGAGTAAAAGTGAAAGTTCTTTCTATGGCTCATCAGGCCTCAAGGTGACCTGTGTCCACCCCCACCTCTCTTTTCCTTCCTCACTCACCCCACCCCGGCCACGTTGCCTCCTCCCTCCCCTACTCAGCATCAATCACGGTCCCACTATGGGAAGCTGAACAACAGCTCCCAAACACGCCAATGTTCTAATCCCCAGAAACTTCTGTAGCAAAAGGGACTTAGTAAAAGTGATTAATTAAAGGATCTTCATATGAGGAGATTATCCTGGATTATCCTGCAGGCCCAAACTAACAATTTTCCTTATAAGAGGGACCAGAGGAGTCAGATTGGAAGGCAAGGGGAAGCTGGGGACTCCATGCTTCCATTGCAAGGGGCTCAGGTTCCATCTCTGGTCAGGGAACTAAGAACCTCGATGCTGCACAGCATGGCCAGGAAAATAAATAAATAAATAAAGGTGAAGCTGGAAGCTGGGGAGAAGGAGATGTGACCTGGGCCATGAGTGAGAAACGAACACTGTCCCTAGAAGAGGACTGAGCTGTGCTCAGAGACTCAGTCCTGTTGGAGTCTTTGTGACCCCGTGGACTGTAGTCTACCTGGCTCTTCTGTCCTTGGGATTTTCCAGGCAAGAATCCTGGGGTGGGTTGCCATTTCCTCCTCCAGGGGATCTTCTGGACCCACGGGCCAAACCCACGTCTTCTGCATCTTTGCATTGCATTAAGCCACCAGGGAAGCCCTCTCTNTCCAATCTAAGACAGTGAAATAGCTTTCCGTTTCCTTAAATCATCTTTAATATCCTTTATCAGCATTTCATAATTCTCATCATGTAAGCCTTTCACCTTCTTGGTCAGGTTTATTCCTAAGTATTTTACTTTTTTGATGCTTTTTTTTAAATGCTATTTTAAAAGGGATTAGTTTTTGCTTTTCCCTTATGGTATTTTATTGTTAGCGTAAGTAAATGCAATGGAATTCTGTATGTTATAGTTTATCCTGGTGCATTGATTAATTGGTTTATCAGTTCTAGTAGTTTTTATGTGCAGTCTTTAGAGTTTCCTACAGTAACATTTAAATATTTATGTTGGGGAAAAACAGTACTGATATTTGTAAGCCCATTTGAAGCACGCTTAGCTTTATTCCTATATAAAAATAGATTTCAAAACTGTGTGTAGCTACAATATTTTAAATGAGCATACAGTTTCAAACAATTTGTATGAAGCCAATAAAGGTCTTCCTTATTTTATAAAAAGCCAATTCTCTAACATTGTGTTTGTCTTATTGCATCCTCAGTGATGTATTAACTTTCATATTTGCATATAATAAGTCAACTGCATTTTAAGCATTTTCCAGGAAAGAATACTGAATTGAGTAGTTATTCCCTTCTCCAGGGGATCTTCCTGACCCAGGGATAGAATCAGGGTCTTGCGCATTGCAGGCAGATTTTTTTTTTACCATCTGAGCCACCTGGGAAGCCCATTTTAAGCATCATTTCTTGTTAAAATACTTTACCTTAACATATTACAGAAAATAAGACAGTGAAGTTGGTATTCCACACTCAGTGTTATATTGCACAAAAGTTGGGCCCTCAGCAAATGCATGCTGAGTCTGATTCTCCTGCTATTAAATAAAAATTGTGCTTCATATGACCTAATCATCTTTTAAAAGCATTTGCTCATCAAGACATTTAAAAAAAATCTGCATATATGCTCTTTATGAGGCACTCTTAGAGTACTCATTAAAAACTCTGAAATAAAAGGCAAATTAGTCTGAACCAGTCTAAAATATTGGTTATATTAACTATAAAGACTGCAGGTCAGTCTGGATTGCAGCCATCGTGTTCAGCTCCACCAGCTCTGGTAAAAGTGATTGCTGATGTGGCTGGCTCTGAGCCTCGCATGAAAGTCACAAGGAGGGCAGGTTTTATTGCCTCATTCAGGCTGTGCTGTTGCCGAACATGGGAACTTACTGAAACAGATGGGTAAATCGGGATCTCCAGTTACATGCATGTGCACACGCACACATGCTTTTGACATCACTGGCATGGCAGGAGAATATAAACATGAAACATGAGGAGGCTTTGCCGCATTTAGAGCATGTTTAGAACGGTTTTCCGGGAGTTTGACTGTAACTGATTTGACTGTATCCTGCTTCTCCTAATTGCTGGCACTTGTAACTTCTTCCAAGTGCACTCCTTTGCACCTTCTCTCCTTTTCCAAGTGGGTTTGTATTGTGTTCAGTCCGTAGTTGCTTTCCTATCCATGGTTGTATTTTTCTCAAACATAAGTTATTATAGAGCAGAGACTATGTTCTCCTTTAATTTACTTCTATTTGAGTCTGTATTTTAGCGTGGGAGGTCTAACACCGAGACTGTTGATGTGTATATCTGTCTACCTCCACTAGATGGTGTGGAAATTCAGTTTGGAAAGACAGGCTTCCCACCCTGGGCTAGGTGCACAAGCGCCTGGTGAGTTGTGGAGGACAGGCCCACCTCGCCTCCCCATGAAACATTAACAAGGTCACAGTCTCTGTCTCAGTGAATTTTTAATTCATGGTCTTGCCATCACCTTGATGATGTAGAGGGTGAATTTTAACAACCTGCTGAAAGCAGATCTGTCTTTTGGAGACAGATTCACCTGAGCAAAGATCAGAGCCCATTGCCCAAGACGAGAATGTTCACCTGCAGTTTATAAGGAGACGTGTAGTTATCACAGGACCTCAGATGCTTGTTTGTCCTATACTGCTACTGCTACTACTACTACTAAGCTGCTTCAGTTGTGTCCGACTCTGTGTGACCCCAGAGACGGCAGCCCACCAGGCTCTCCTGTCCCTGAGATTCTCCAGGCAAGAACACTGGAGTGGGTTGTCATTTCCTTCTCCAATGCATGAAAGTGAAAAGTAAAAGTGAAGTCGCTCAGTCATGTCCGACTCCTAGTGACCCCCTGGACTGCAGCCTACCAGGCTCCTCTGTCCATAGGATTTTCCAGGCAAGAGTACTAGAGTGGGATGTCATTGCCTTCTCCTATAATATCAAGGGACAATTCTCTGGGCAAAGAGATGTCATTCTCATGAGATGGCTAGGGAAGAGAGTGGTCCTTTCATTCGTAATACTAAAAAAAGAACAACAGGTGTGAGGTGAACCACATTTTGGCAACAGAATATAAGATAGTCTGAGAGTAAGGAGTGCCTGATTGAATGGATTCACGTCTAAAATTAGTATCTCCAGTGGAAAGGAAATTGGGTATCAGCTAAAGAGGTAACAAAAAGCTGTTCCTCACAGGGGAAGATATTAGCTGTCCTTATACATCCAACCACTGCAGGAAGGGGATATTCCCAGTAGCTGGGGAACGCCTCGTTCCTTGTGGACGACCAGTTCCTAAAGTGAAGATACAGCTGAATGTTTCTCTTGCCCCTTCAGTATGTCTGTCTTGTTATTCGAATGCTTTCTACATACTGAACACTTATTGTGACTCTGTTTACTAAGCAAATTACTCTTAGCATAAGTCTAATGTCATCCTCACACTTACCTGAGGGGCATTATTATCTGGTGTCTACAGGAAAGCACAGGCAAACTGGAACCTGTGGTGATGAAATGATGTGTCCATTGCTGCAGGACCGAGAAATGACAGAGCTGGGCTCAGATTCCAAAACTCACCCCCCTAGATTCAGACATGCACGAAGACATAGGCAGAAAGCCAGACTTGGGGCCTGGCATGTAGAAAATTATGAGGGTTGGGCTCTTTTTAAGGACAAATAATGCAAAATCATGATTATAAAACTGAATATTCACTTTGATTGAAGAAAGCTACACGAGAATATAAATTTAGAAGAGCTAATAGCACAGATGTTGCAACAAAGAAGCACATACAATAAGAAACAATGATTTTATAACTATTTGGCTCAGAGTTATACTGCTTTTCCCTTCAACTTTTGGCTGTATTACTCTCTGACCACCTTCATATATAATGATACACCAATAGTTTCTTTGGAGATTGAAAGATAACCCAACACCCCCTCAGGATGGTTGAAAAAACAAAATTATTATTGACAGTTGGAGTATGTTCAGTTCAGTCGCTCAGTCATGTCCAACTCTTTGCAATCCCATGAACCATGTGCTACACTATTTCACACTTGTTATACCCACTGTTTTGGAGTCCTGTTACTGGTTCAGGTACTGGAAACACAAGAATTTTGATCTGTTATATGTGATTCTCATCACTGATTCCATAGTATATGATAATTGTTTATATTGCTCTATCAAGGATATTCCAGACAAGAGAAAAATTGTATTTAACCTAGACATCAATGGGGAGGAGGTGGGGTGGTAGGGAGGGTGGTGGGAACAAACTCTCCCTGGAATCTCCAAAAGGAACACAGCTCTGATGACTCCTTGTTTCAGCCTTCCAAGACTCACTCCCGATTCTGATCTCCAGGATGTTGGAGAATAAATCCGTGTGGTTTGGAGCCACTGTGTTTCCAGCAGTTTGTTAGAGCAGCCACAGGAAATTAACATACCCGTTATTCTGTTCTATGTTTCTTTATGGCACTGTCACCACTGGGCATATTTCATATTTACTTCTTTATGTGTCCATCTGTTGTCTCTCCTGCTACAAAGCAAAGTGCAGGGGAGCCTGGACTTTGTTTTCTTCCCTGTTGTACACCCAGAACCTGGCCCAATAACTATCTGTTGAATGAATAAATGATGTATTTTAATTAATTGGTCAACACCCGGAAGTGGCTGAGCCTCAATACCAGGTTGGTCGAACACACAGTTATTAACTTGCATTCCATTTTCTCTGCTCTGTCCAGACAGGTAGAAACATATACAAATGAGTGCAGGTATAGCTGCAGCCCAAGCTGTTCAGTTGCTAAGTGACTCTTTGCGACCCCATGGACTGTAGCCCACCAGGCTTAGACTTTGTCCATGGGATTTCCTAGGCAAGAGTACTGGAGTGGGTTGCTATTTCCTTCTCCACGGTATCTTTCTGACACAGGGAAGGAACCCATGTCTCCTGCATTGGCAGGTGTATTATTTACCACTGAGCCACCTGGGAAGTCCAAGAAGAATTCATACAGGGAGTCAAAAGAGGGCAAAAAGCCTTTTGGGTTCAAGTAGCTGGAACATTAATGGAACATCAGCAGCCCAAGTGGCCCAGCCCAAAGCAGCCCAGGAGGAGAACAACCCCAGAACCCCAGCAACAAGCCCACTAGGAAAATGGTGATCCCCATCCAATACAGGGGTTCCAGCACCCACTCCTTGGAGATGGGAGGAGCCTAGATGAAGCTTGAGCTGGTCACCCTCATGCCCTCCACTCCCGGGCAGGACCAGTCACTCATCTTCACGTTATGCATTTCCACTTTTCACGGAATAAAGAACTGCAGTGGGGGTGGGGTGGGGGTTGAGAAGCTGAGATTAAGCCTGTCCTTCTCACTGAATGATGCTGAGTATCATCTCTTAAAAGGAGTTCACATGTAGGAGCTGAGGTTGATTTTATATTGTATGACTCCTTAGCAAACTTAGAGTTAATTAGATCCAATATTTACTTAGGGAACTACGGATCTTAAGAACTTAGAAACCATATGTTACTATCAAATAGTTTTTCTTGTGGCTGGCACCAGTTGGAGATGCCAATACTTCTATTTCCTCCTACTTCTGTTTGGTTCAATGGCGGTGGCAGGCTAATTTCTGATGAAATCAACACTTTGCCAAATATACAAATAATGGTCTGATGTGCCTGGAATGATGGTGATCACGACAATGATAGTTCATCTTCAATGATCAGGATGATAATGATTCAAGATGCTGATGGTTGCAGGGAGTTACACGGATGCCTCAGTCTTGAGGAAAATATACCCAGTCCTCACTTTTGAAACGTTGCTTCTTTCTTTTTTGAAACTAACACAATGGTAAGTGGATATAAAGGCTGGAAGGCGACTTGAATGCCCCTGTTTGAACTTTGCCTCCTCCCTAGAGCCTCTCTTGACTCTTTCATGCACGCTCAGGCATTCCCAGGATACCCACAGCACTTTACTTGCTCACTCCTCTATTTCACCAAAATTCACAGCTTGCAAGTCTGTCTCCTGTACCACACTGTTATTTCTTGAGAGAAAGGGCTCTGTCTACAGACCCATCTCTCTCCCAAATGCTCAACACAATCCCAGGCAAGGTTTGCCAGGTAGTTAAATACAAATCGAACACTCTGCTTGGTGCTTTTGAAAAAGGACCTGTGTGGTCGAATAAAAGAGACACGATTTATACACCAAAAACAACTAGGAAAAAATACAGAGTAGGAAATAATTATATATTAAATTAGCAATACATACAATTAGTGCATTTCATTAGAGGAGTTAATCGGAAGCCAGAAAGGGTAGAAATGAGTATAAACTGGGGTTTTCATTGATTACTCTATACTTTTATAGAGTAATCAATTTTGTTAGCCAGGAGTAGCAGGATTTACGAATATGATGTCTTCACATTAAAGAACTGTGTCAGTATGAATTTGGGTGGGGGGATGTTGGGGAAAAAATAATCTTGATCCATAAAGATGACCTGTTTAGCCCTGAAATGTTTTTTTATGCCTTGATAATATTCATAACTGCAATCTTTATTAGATTATCAGTCTAATACAAAGATCATTAAAGTTCTTTGTTTAAATAACCCAAGGGTTAAACATTAACCCTGACACTAAGTGTCCTACTACCAGTGAAATCATCTTATCTCATCGGATATTTTAGTTATATTGGTGTCAAAAGGGCAAACTGAGTAACAGAGGTAACATTTATTGACCATGTATATGAAGGACTATCTGTGAACTTAGAAACACCCAGGAGGAAACACTGGTGCCCAACTGTAGTCTTGACTTTCACAAACCGTAGTTTTGTTTTACAAAATCACATTGATGAAGGAAATTTAACCAGACAGGAAAATGGTACTTGACATCTGTCACAAAGGAAAGGATGTGAGCAACAATTTCTGCTCACTCATAAGCAAACTTTTTTTTTAATTTTGATTTTTTGCTCATCATGGATGTTTTCTGGCATCCATTTTTAAAATTTTTATTTATTTTTTGGCCAAGTCCCACAGCATGTAGGGCAGTAGTTCCCCAACCTGGGATCGAATCCATGCCCCCTGCGGTGGAAGGGTGGAGTCCCAAGTCCTAGATCACCAGGGAAGTACCCTCAAAAGGGAACTCTGAAAAAATGCTTTGCCCATGGTACAGAGAAGTGATCACAAGACACACACTTTAAATGTACTTTCCAATTCTTGTAATTTTGAGCCATTCTGGGTAAACAGTGGAATGACTCGTTTCATCAGCCCTACTCTTGAATAGATACTGACATCCAAGGACCATGACACCACGCATCTTTCCCTGGTCTCTCAGAGCAAAATAAAGCACCAGTTAGGCCATCTGCACATGCAGGTGTCCCTGTTTCAGGGCATTCCTTACCTTCACAAAGAGGTTAATCTCGGGGCTTGCGGAAGCCGATTCGTTTCCTTCTGAAACATCATTAGCAGAATAGCTGGTAGGGGAGATCTCGCGGCTGGAGAAGGCTCTGCTATTCTGGATGGTGAAGCTCGAAGGAGAAGGCAGGTCTGCCTCCATCACACTTCCATTCTCCTGGGGCTCCTCTGGGTCAGACCCCTGGGGTTCCTCTGGGTCAGACTCCTGGTACTTGGTTGGTGAGAACAATTCTTCCAAGGAGATGTCCTTGTCCTCTGTGGGTTCCCCTGGGTGGGGGTCCTGAGCCTCAGAATATGCTTCATCAGGCAGGACGTATTCTCCTGTTTCTGGCTGTAAAGAGGCTGAGGTTCTCCCCTGACGCCCAACAGTGTACACAGCCACAGAGTCATATTCTTGGCTTTCCAGCTCATTGACATATAAGTTGTCTTCCCTCCTCACATCTTCATGGACTTCATCGTAAAGGGGGCCTCCGTTTTCTGCTGGGTCTGAATCCTCATACATCCTCTCTGTTTGGACTCTGTTGTAGATGGTGGTGCTGTAGTTTTCGTCACTCATGTTTATTGATCTGATAGATCCTTTTACAAGCAGACCCGAGTGGGTCTGAGATGAGGAAAGGGCTAGAGGATGCTGCACTGCCTCACAGAGGAATCAACAGACTTTTGAAACACAGCAACCAGCCACAGCTATCAATGACAGGTCTCTAACAATCATTTACCGGAGACTTTAGTCGGCAAACCACAAGTCCATTGGACATAAGATAAAGCTTACACAGTCAGTTAACTCCTTCACACCTGAGGGTATTTTCAAGCAGTCTCTGGTTTTTCTTATTGCCAGCAACTCCAAGATTCTTTGGATCAACTAGAGGTTGAATTATCTTCCCAGTACACATTGAAATTCTGAATAGTTAGCCATTTGTCATTAAATAGGGCTCCTTCTTCCAACTACCTCCAAATGCTGACAACATTCAAGAAGTCCCTACTGTTCAGTGGAAAACAATTCTGTGCAATCGTAACTCATCCATGAAGAGCTGAATTTGTTACTAAAAACAACTGTTTGAGCATTGATGCCCTGTTATAAATGAGCTGCATATGTTCCAGTTAGGTAATGCAAGCGATTCATGTTTCTTATCTGGAAACACCATGAAGTGATTCAATGGCAGAAGGAAAAGAAGATAAGTGCTCTGTTCTCTGGTCACATCAGTACAGATCACCCAAGCTAAGGCACTCAAAGATTTACGGCTTGGGTTTTATTTTTTTCTCTTCAACTTGCATGTGATCATCACAGTCAACACACCTTCACAACAACCCTTTTAGGTACAGGATACTAGTTGAGCGCTAAACGCTTGAGTTAGAAGATACACTCTCCGTCCTCAAAGGACTTCTAAAGCAAAGAACTGTATGCACAAACTGTCTAGTTGGTGTCATCTACAGATGCCACGAACACACAGGCTCGCTGTTTTGTAACCTGGTACTCTAGTCTGCTAATTCCTGCTTCCCTTCAGCACACCATGTACATCGTTCTCTTTCAAATAATAACCTAGGTGGATTGTAAAGGGACTTTTAATGTCCAGAAATCATGTGAAAATTGAGAAGTAACCTGCCTGGTTGACAGGTTTCAAAGCACCTGATGAGCATCTTATTGACAAAACTTCATTGTACCCTTGCCTCCAGTGCTACATTCAAGAATCTTCTGGAGTGAACTAGAGCAGGATTTCTAGAAATCTAGCTTTGTGGATAGCTTAAAGAATAGATCAAAGGAAAGATGCCAGAGACAGACCTTAAAGTCTATCGATGCTACCACTTTATTTTATCCAAAAGTGAGGTTTGTTTAGATCCGAATACCTGACTGATTACCATAGTTCCCATAGTCAGGTGTTTATAACTCAGTGGAGCCCCAGTTCAGATCCTTCTCACAATCTTAGCACTGGAGAAAACCTAAACGGTCATTCATTCTAAATGATTTTACATGTGAAGGCAGCCTGGAACCTAGAAAGGGGAAACAGGTGGTCCAAGTTCTCACAGTGAGTTAATACTAAGCTGATTTCGATTGTGATTTCTTAACATCCAGCTCAGTGATCTTTCTGCCACTCACTCCCTTCCTAAGTCAGTATTTTCCAACCTTTTCTCCTGATCATACAACCTCCCAACCCACCCCGTCCTTAACAGATTCTTTTTAGATATTTCTCCCATGTAATTAAAATACTGTCAATATACTACATATCTGTTTACATACTGTATATACATTTGTGTTTTATACATCAAAAAAAAAAAGTAAGATTTTTTTTAACTGAAGAACTAGTTTTCACTCTTCTGGATGCAGTCTTGCTTCTTTTGAGAATTATGCGCTTCCACTGCTAGAACCTTTCTAGATTATGTGCCATCTTGCATCAAAAATATGCGCCATCCGGCATCATTTCCAAATAACAGTGTCCTACAACCTGAGCTTATGTACTTTGCATGCTACCAGGTCCTTACCAAGATGGCTCAGTGTGTCCAAGGAGGCCAGTTAAACTTAGGGCCCAATATCACACAGGTATTTTATACATTCAGCCCCCTTGTCAGCCCATCTCAGGACATATGTATCGTGATTTAGTTATAGGTTGCAATATGGAACCGGTCATCCCATTGAAGCATAAATCAGATCATCTCTCTCTCTGCTCAAACTCATATAATGGCTCCTCAAAGTCCTTACAGTGACCCACATGCATTCATGCATGCTCAGTCATGTCTGGCTCTTTGGGACTCCATGGACTGTAGTCCGCCAGACTCCTCTGTCCATGAGATTCTCCAAGCAAGAATACTGGAAGGGGTTGCCATTTCCCCCTCCAGGAGATCTTCCAGACCCAGGGATCAAACCCAAGTCTCCTGTGCCTCCTGCATTGGCAGGTGGATTCTTTACCACTAAGTCACCTGGGAATCCCTATAGTGACCCACAAAGCCCTAGAAAATCTCCACCAGCTTTCCTATGCCCATTCTTCTCCCCGTGGCTTACCCTGCTGCAGAAGATGTGACCTTGTTGTTGTGCCTGGAACACTCTGGATCTTTATACTGGCTGTTCCTTCTGCCTGGAATACATTCCCCTTGGATATCTGCATAATCAACTCTCCTAACTCTTCTAAGTTCCTGCTTACACGTCCCTTTCTCAATCATGCCACTCCAACTGTCTTGGGTAAAGTGATGACCCACCTCGCCTCCTATCTCTGCCCTCTCCCCATTACTAAACCCTCTCCCCATTACTAAAAGCCTTTACCTGCTTTTCTATTTCTTTTTTCCATAATACATATCACCTTCTAGTAAGATATGTGCATTACTTATTTATTGTATGTCTTGAGTTTGTTTTCTGTCTTCTACCACTGGAGTATAAGTCCTGTGTGGGCACAGATCTGTTTCTGCTTTTTCATTATGGTTTCAAGCACCTAGAATAGTGCCTGGCACCTATTATTCAATACATTATTAGTTCAATCAATTTTTGTGATTGTTTGATATCTTTATCCTCCACTGGACACAGAAAGCCCATGACTATTTTTCTCATCAGTGTGTACCTAAAGTCTAACAGATATCTGACACATAATAGGTGCTTATTAAATATTTGTTTTATAAATAACTGAAATGGAGATAAATATAGAATTCAAGCCATTTTAATCCTGGCCCATTTTCTTCCTGTGTTACCTCATTCAGTTCAGTTCAGTTCAGATCAGTCGCTCAGTCGTGTCTGACTCTTTGTGACCCCATGGATCGGAGCACGCCAGGCCTCCCTGTCCATCACCAATTCCTGGAGTTCACCCAGACTCACATCCATCGAGTCAGTGATGCCATCCAGCCATCTCATCCTCTGTCGTCCCCTTTTCCTCCTGCCCCCAATCCCTTCCAGCTTCAGAGTCTTTTCCAATGAGTCAACTCTTTGCATGAGGTGGCCAAAGTACAGGAGTTTCAGCTTTAGCATCAGTCCTTCCAAAGAACACCCAGGACTGATCTCCTTCAGAATGGACTGGTTGGATCTCCTGGCAGTCCAAGGGACTCCCAAGAGTCTTCTCTAACACCACAGTTCNACAGGAGTTTCAGCTTTAGCATCAGTCCTTCCAAAGAACACCCAGGACTGAGCTCCTTCAGAATGGACTGGTTGGATCTCCTGGCAGTCCAAGGGACTCCCAAGAGTCTTCTCTAACACCACAGTTCAAAAGCATCAATTCTCTTACTATACTATAAACTCCTGCAGGAAGAAGCTGAGTCTCCCATAGCACTTTGTATAAACCAAGTTGGCTTGTTTGCTTGTAAAAGGAAGAGTCAGTCAATTAATCAATTAGAAAGTATTCTGAGGGCCCCTATGACTGTGACATATAACCTAGGGAAGGAAACAAGACATACATTCATTTTCTTGAGACGTTCTAAGAAAGAACCTGTGTGCTTTCTGAAATACAAGTTTGCTTATATCCCACCCATGTTTGGAAATCTTCAGTGAAAACATGTTCAGGAAGATGTCTGCTCCAATATTTTTCACAAATGGAACCAAGTCTATCTGTCCAGCCAGCATCTCCCTCAGCACTTCCCTGAATGTCCTACTCTGCAGCAGAAACATTGCTCTTCCCTGAATACACCATCCCATTTCCTGCCCCTATGCTTTTACACAAATGGTGCCTCCACTGGGCAAAATGCTACTCATTCCCCTAGATATAGGATATAAACATACATAAGACGTGATCAGATGTGCACACACAACTGAGGAAATTTACAAATTAGCTATTCCACAGAAAGGATCCAACTGGGATTACAGCAGCCCTGCCCGTTGTCTTAGATAACTGTGGCGCTAGTGTCTAGACGTCTGCATTGCACATACAAAGACTCAATTTGGTAAGTTTACACAGGGCTTTTCAAACATTGTAGAACTGAGACACCTTAACCAAACTAAAGAACAAAACAGAACAAATATCAGTTTATCAACATAAAGGCCAATTTATTAATTTACCCCCAAAAGCATAATTGCCCCCATCAACCTGAATATTTGCTCAAGATAATAAGCATGATCTCTTCACAGTAGCAAAGTCTACACAGAGAATCAGTTAAGGTGATATCCTCACATTATGTTTATGTGTCTCTAGGATCTGAGACCATACCCTTAATTTAAAAACCCCAATCATTGATGTGTGCCTTTTCTTATCCTGATCAGCCTTATTAGGAATTTTTCAATTCTATTTCTTTCTAAAAAATGTTTGACTTTATTAATAGTCTCTATTGTTTATTTCTTTGTAATTTCATTATTTCTGCTCCTATCTTTATTATTTCCTTTCTTATCCCCTTTTTGGTTTTACTTTTTTTGTTGCTATTTGTTTTATACTCCAAGATAATTGTGATGGACACATACCACTGGCATTTAACTTTTCTTCTTTTCTAATATATGCATTAAAAAAATTTTCCTCCAAGGACAGCTTTATCTACATCTCACAGGTTTTGATATGATTTAGTTTCCTCATCATCCAGTTCACTTCTCATCTTCTGTTTAGATTGTTTTCCTTTGTCCATGCTGCTGCTGCTAAGTTGCTTCAGTCGTGTCCGACTCTGTGCGACCCCATAGACAGCAGCTCACCAGGTTCCCCTGTCCCTGGGATTCTCCAGGCAAGAACACTGGAGAAGGCAATGGCAACCCACTCTAGTACTCTTGCCTGGAAAATCCCATAGACAGAGGAGCCTAGTAGGCTGCAGTCCATGGGGTTGTTAAGAGTTGGACACGGCTGAGCGACTTCACTTTCACTTTTATCCATGAGTTACTTATAAATGTATCGATCTATTTCAGAACAGTTGAAGATTTTTTAGGTATATTTTTGCTATTGATTTTTAGCTTAATTTCACCGTGGTCAAACAAAACCTTTGATTATGATTTTAATCAAAGTTGTTATGATTTAAATCTACTGAAATTTGTTTTGAGATAAGTGGGAGTGATCTCAGGGCTGCAGGATTTCAGAAGAGGGCAAGGTCCCCTGGATTGAGTGTAAGGAAAAGGGAAAATGAGTATCTTAGACGGTAGAAGAGACCCAGACAATGAAGTGGAGAAGGGTGATTAAGGTATGAAATGTGATGCCAAATCAAGAATTCACAGTGATGGAGATAAACCTGACTGGGTGGAGTATGTGGATTCTGGGGGGAAAAAACAAGAGAAGTTGGCAATACTGGGGTTGATTGTGGATAACCTTGAATGCCAAGGTCAGAAATCTGAGTTTTATGCTCACAGGATGATACCGACAATGAGCAGACACATAACACACAAAGTCATTCAATTCCACAATGATTTACGCTCCACCTGGCTTTAAGACAGAGACCTGTGCTCAGAGAAAACCACTTCCCAGTAGCTGATGTTGCTTATTAGAGCAATGCGGTCTACTGACACTTCCNAATGAGCAGACACATAACACACAAAGTCATTCAATTCCACAATGATTTACGCTCCACCTGGCTTTAAGACAGAGACCTGTGCTCAGAGAAAACCACTTCCCAGTAGCTGATGTTGCTTATTAGAGCAATGCGGTCTACTGACACTTCCTAATATAACCACCACATTTCAATATGGGCACCAGGAGTGGGTAGAAGGCATCTGAGAACTTGGGATGGTTGTGTTAACTGTGAACGTGCCTCACTCCCCTGGCACTCTTGCCTCCTTGGAGATCAATCTATCACCNAGCAATGCGGTCTACTGACACTTCCTAATATAACCACCACATTTCAATATGGGCACCAGGAGTGGGTAGAAGGCATCTGAGAACTTGGGATGGTTGTGTTAACTGTGAACGTGCCTCACTCCCCTGGCACTCTCGCCTCCTTGGAGATCAATCTATCACCATTCCCAACGGGTCACTGAATAGCTTTAGCTCTGTAACCTTCTCGTTGTTCCAGTATTCTGAATTTCATTCCTCATGATTCTGACTCTGCCACCATAGCCCGCCATAGGTACCTCTTAAAATTTCACCACACTTCCTTATTTCTCAAACTGTGAAGTCTTCCGTGCCTTGACTTGTCATTACATTATCTGGCCTACCTCAGTACTACTTTAGATCATACAATCTGGGACAAGACCTAAAGGTCCTAGAAGCCTGAGTAAAAGCCATTTATGACGTTTTATTACTTAGAGGAAATGACAGAGAAAATAGAAAGAAGGATAATATTCAATATTAGGAAGATGAGAGATGGAATGCTCTTTGCTCAAACTTGAGTTTAACTTGAATGGAAGGGACAACAAGGTTGTTAAAATAAATTTGATAAAGAAATTGAACACGGAGAAATGACGTCATTTTTTAAAGAGAATGAACCACACACCCTCAAGCCCTCAGGCAGGGCATCCCTGCTTCATCCTCGCCCTGCCCCGGCCACGTTGACTTACCCAGGCTGGGAATACACCCTGAACCCCAGAGCCCCACCCTCAGTGACGTCCCCCGGTCCTTCCCTTGCCCTTCCTCTTTATTCATACTCAGTCTTGTTTTCTCGCTCCACCTCCTCCCTCTGCTGTCTCCAACATGACCAAAGCCTGACCCCTTAGTAGCTGTCTGTCACTTCTCTGGAACCTTCTACCACTTCTCTAGAACCTTTGGTACAAAAGAAGAGCAGCTGGAAGCAGATGGACTTGCAGCTGCCCAAAGAACTGCCCAGAGAGCCAGCTTCAGACACAGGCGCGGAGAGACGGGGATGCCCTTCGCTGGGCTTTGGCAGACAAGGGTACAGGCGCACTGCCTCCGTGTTGAAGGGACTTGAGGAAATACCAAGTTTACCCAGCATTTAATGGAGCATTACTGGGCTGCTTTGCATTCTTCAGCCTGAAGGGAATGTGCATTCTTTCCACCACAGACAACTCGACGGCACTGAGCTCTCACCCCACCTTCTTCCAGTACATTTCTCCACCTTTGGGGATTTTACTGTGTGGTGTGAAGGGTTCCAGGGTTTTAATATTTGGGGATTTTTTTTTTTTTTTCTCCAAAGACATCCGGGAAGTTTGGCCGGGTATTATAAAACTAAAAGTAACCTATCTCAGTCATGTTCTGAGTCATCACTCTGTACGTTGGGTACTTCTCCAGATAGTCTACACTCGGAATCTCAGGGGCACTGGTTCCAGGACGCCCCAGGGAGACCCCAACCCACGGATGCTCAGTCTCTTATGTAAAAGAGAGTACAAGTGCCCTCCTCTTCCTTGGGTTCTGTATAGCAAATACAGAGCAGACTTTGTAACAACCATAATGCAAACTGTAACTCTGAACCATCCAGAAAAGGTGAAGAGAGGGCTGTGGGCTTTGAAGATGAAACATGAGGAATGATTCCACTGGGTTGGGGATGAAAGCCTGAGTAAACTGTCCTTTCATGCTTCAATTTTACATTTTCCAAACTGTATCGCCCAAGGCCACTGCCTTCAATTTATTCCACAAGAAACACACTTATCTGGAAATAAGTACACAGCTGTCATTTTGAGCTTCTTAGGTTCCGGCTGTGGCATCAAAGATGTCTGTGCTTTTATATTAAGGAGATTTCTTTCCATTATAAGTATAGTTCATACTTATTATAAAATAGATATTAAGAATCAGCTGTAATTCCACTATCCAAAGGTAATTATGTTAATTTTCTGTTACTCCTTTTCTATCCATATATTGTTAATTGGAATTATGGTTATCTTTGTATTCTGCTTTAAAAATATTGACATTATACAGTATATATACATGGAATTTAAGTACATTTATATAAAAGCATCATTTTTCAGTCAATTCAAATATTAGTTGATATAATTTATCAATGTAGAAGATTCAAAGACATTTTTCTTTGTTAAGCCAAATGACTTTTTAAAAGGCAAAGGATTTTGTTTAAATAAGTGATGGGCCCAACTAACTAGACAATAAAATGAGAAGCTCTTTCATCGTTCCTGCCTCTGTGCACTTTCCAGATTGTGACATGGTGACTCTGTACCAACATCAGGTGATATTCACAGCAGCGCAGAGCTCACTGAATCCAAGGGATCTCAAGACTGCCTATGATTTCCTTTAAATATCCCTATCTACAGATAATGTACTCAATTTATCTACACGTTTAAATTCTCTTTTGATTTTAATGTACATTTGGATGAGGAGTGGGCAGACCTGGGAAGCAGAAAAACGAAACTATGGAACTCTAGGGTGAAAAAAAAACCAACTTCAGGTTTACTGAACTGTTTCTTGTTTACAAAAATTATGAAGATGAAGAGGGAATGTTTCAGCAACATGGGGTAAGGGAAACTTTGGTGCCAAATAGACCCTACTCTCCCACTTACCTTTTCTGAAGCTTGGTTTCCTTATTTGTAAAAATGGAAATAACACCTTCTTCAAAGTGTTGGTGGAAAATTTAAATGAAAAAAGTATGTGTGAAGCCTCAAAGCCTGGCAGATTGGACAGCATGTTCAGGGTTAAGTTTCGAATCCTTCTCCCACATTTAAGCTGCACTGGTTTGAGAGCTCATAATGAAGAGATTCTGGAGGGGAAAAAATAAGTAAAAGTAACATCATGACATGTTAGTATGTTAATGGAACTTAGTTCTACTCCGAACTGCATTTATTATTATGCATTTTGGGAGTTATGTTCTTTCCATAACCCTGATACCCCCTTTAAAACATAATTGTATTTTGCATTTTTGTAAAGTACAACCTTCTGAAAGACATTTACAGACAGAATTTTGCACCATTGGCCAAGTATGCAGTAAGGCAGGTATTACCAAGTCCACTTTACAGGCTTGAAAGTCATGGCTCAGGCTGCTTTTCTGGTACGTGTTTATAACACTAAGATTAGGGCCCCGGTCCCCTCACAGCTGACGCTGAACTTTTTCCACAGCTCAAGATTGCTGTGATCATTAAAAGAAAAAAGTTGAAAATGTTAACTCTGTAAATCCGTCTTTGTAGAGTCAGGGAAAATGTCAGATGTCTGTAACTGAACCAGAATGACAGAGCATGCAGTAAAAACGAGTATGTTTTCACTAAAGGCAAGTCCAGCATGTAAGAAGGATCAAGTTCAGAAACAAGCAGCAGGGTTTAGCGGCTCTGAATGTTTCCTTTCACTCATACTCCACCAGGGGGCACTGTTACCCGCGCTCAGCACCGACCTGGCGCCACCTTAAAAGCTGTTTCCTTTTGCCGGGCAAAAAAATCTAGATAATCCTTATAGTTGACAGAATTCCTGGTCTGGTGGCTTTTTCCCACTTCTTAATTATTTTTCGTTGAGGATAAGGTGCCTCAAATTCAAAACATGTTTAAAATATTTTATCTATATATGTCATATTAGAGGTCAAGTCCCTCCCTTTTTAAAATCCCTTACAATTCATTTAATGAGTATTAAATTTTAAAATAAAACAGAAAGGAGGTCATGAAGACCATTTGACCTTCATATCAACCCGAGGGCAGCTCATCTTTCTATTTTACACCCGTGGAAACAATTTCAGAGAAAGCAATTTGTCCAAGGTCAGGCAGACAGTTAAGCAGAGAAGCCAAATCCAAGTTCTCTTCAGTTTCCTTGCTGAGACTATTGGAGAAGGCAATGGCACCCCACTCCAGTACTCTTGCCTGGAGAATCCCATGGACGGAGGAGCCTGGTGGGCTGCAGTCCATGGGGTCGCGAAGAGTCGGACACGACTGAGTGACTTCCCTTTCACTTTTCACTTTCTTGCATTGGAGAAGGAAATGGCAACCCACTCCAGTGTTCTTGCCTGGAGAATCCCAGGGACGGGGGAGCCTGGTGGGCTGCCGTCTCGGGGGTCGCACAGAGTCGCGACTGAAGCGACTTAGCAGCAGCAGCAGCAGCAGCTGAGACTATTAGTAAATTCAAATGATGCCTTCCTAGACTCGTTAGACAAACAAAACAAATGGGATAGCATTTTAAAACGATATCAATGACAAAAATTCTTTGCAGCCCCTTAAAAATTTTTCTCTTTAGTAATTCTTTTTTCCTAGAGTCAATCTACAAGCTAATTTTAATTTGTTTTACTCCAAGTAGCTAGCACTTTACCCCAAGTCTTAGGTCCTAACATGGAAAATGCTCAAATTGAATAGAAAAAAAGTGTAGTGTTATCTATCTAAATTCTGGATTGTTCACAACAAAATCTGATTTCATTTTGTGTATGTGTATACATATCTGTCCATATACACGTAAAATTCTATTTGTACCCAACTTCCATACCAATATTCTGTGGCACTTTTAATGTCCTGAATTTCTGATGTTTGCAATGTCCTTACTATCATTCAAGAAAATCTACTGTCGCTGCTAATAATCATGGCATATAGTATCTGTACTAGTAGTTCTACATTCTAAGGTCTCAAACTAAAAGCTAAGAAGTCTCCTTGAATGAGCAAACATGTACACACGACCTTGTACATGTACAGCTTATTGGATTAGGAATCATGGGGTCACTGCAGTTTCCATCTTTCTTATTTGGACCTTCATTCTAGTCCAAAGGTTGCTCTCTCTCCCACCACTCTCTCTCAGTCTAACTCCTGGTTTTACCAGGGTAACTAACCTACAGTGCAAGTAAGGATACATGTCTTCCTGTCTCTTTCTTATCTATCGCTCGTGACCCGGATAGGTGATCCCTTCCCCATGAAACCCTGTCCCATCTCTCCAGACTTGTTTTCATGTCTGTTGCTGTGAGCATCATATTCTGCCTATTGTAACAGCCTCGTCTTACTTCCTTCCCCAACACCCTTTCTTTAAACGCTTTGGCCATGCTATACACCAAGTGGGATCTAGTTCCTCAACCAGGAATCTAACCTGTGCCCCCTGCCATGGCAGCAGGGAGTCTTATCCACAGGACTGCCAACACCTTTTTTATTTTGCCCCATTTCTTGAGGAAGATAACAGTAACTTATTTATCTTTACATCCCCTAATGTTGTGCTTCTTAAACTTGATTGTGTGTAAGAATTATACAGGGATCTTGTTGAAATACAGATTCTGATACAACAGGCCTGGGGTGGGGCCTGAGACTCTGCATTTCCCAGAGAATCAATCTAGTAGTATGGATTCATGGACCACGCCTTCAGGAGCTAGGCACTTGTACACCTTGCATAATATTTTGCATATGCCCGGTGTTAACTCACATGTACTAGAAAATCTGAAGTTAGAATGTAAGTACAAATACAATGAGATAGGGCTACACAACCAACACTATGGCAACACCAGTGTTGGCAAGAATGTCTGAGCGCCTCGATTCTCAGAAAAACATCTTCGAGGATGTAAAATAGTGTACCGACTTTAAGGAAAGATCTGGTTGTCTTTTTTTTTTAAACAAAATTAATGTATACTTACCCTATATCTAGCAGTTCCTCTCCTATTTACCAAAGAGAAATGAAAACACAAAAAGATCTGTACAAGAATGCTCAAAACAGCTTTATTCACAACAGGCCCACACTGAAAATTTTCCTGGTGTCCATTAACTGGTAAATGAATAAATCAATTGCAATATATCAATCCTGTGCAGCATGTGTGTGTGTACATGTGTGTGCTCAGCTGCTGAGTTGTGTCTGACTCTTTGTGACCCCATGGACTGTAGTCTGCCAGGCTCCTTCATTGTTGGAATTTTCCTGGCAAGAATACTGGGGTGGGTTACCATTTCCTTCTCCAGGGGAATCTTCCAGACCCAAGAATTGAACCCAAGTCTCCTGCAGCTACTGCATTGGCAGAGGGATTCTTTACCTCTGTGCCACCTGGGAAGCCTGCCCTGTGCAGTGTGGCCACTATTTCAAGGTCATGGAATTCTGGCTCGGGCTCTCCCATGAGGTTGCTGCTACTGCTAAGTCACTTCAGTCGTGTCTGACTCTGTGCAACCCCATAGACAACAGCCCACCAGGCTCCTGTCCCTGGGATTCTCCAGGCAAGAACACTGGAGTGGGTTGCCATTTCCTTCTTCAGTGCATGAAAGTGAAAAGTGAAAGTGAAGTCGTTCAGTCGTATCTGACTCTTTGCGATCCCATGGACTGTAGCCTACCAGGCTCCTCCGTCCATGGGATTTCCCAGGCAAGAGCACTACTACTCGAGTGGGTTGCCATTGCCTTCTCCGCCCATGAGGCCACAGTTACATAAGGTAGAGTTGTAGCCATCAAAAGGCTTCTCTAGGGCTGCAGAAGCTGCTTCCAAGACGGCTCCCTCATCTGACTGTTGGCAGGAGGCCCCAGTTCCTTCCCACGAGGTGCCATTCAGGGAGCTGCGTGAGTGTCCTTGTGACACGGCCACTGACTTCTGTCACTGAGTGATCCGTGAGACAGGCCTGCTGCGGCCTTGCCTGGCTCTAAGCTGTCTTGAGGTCAATGCTTCTTGGTCAAAGTTGGGCCAAAGGCTCCTAATAAAAAGATATGAACCAATACACACAACAACAGAAGTAAGTCTTGCATGCGTCATGTTTGCGAAACAACCAGATACAAAAAAAGTACTTGCTATAGGATTTTATTCCTTTTACTAATATATGATGTTACAGAGGGCAAAACAAATCTATAACTTTTTAAAAGTTGAACAATGGTTGCCTGGGAATGGGGGAGACAGGAAGGGTTACCAGGGAATTTTTCAGAGGAATGAAACATTGTGTGTTGTGACAGGACTCTAAACTACAGAGGTGGTGTGTATCTGTCAAAGCTCAGAACCGCATACTCGGGATCCGTACATTTTCGTCTTTGTAGTTTTTATTTGAAAAGGAAAATAACCCTAAACAAATTCTGTACTACCATTATTGATATGCTGCTGCTAAAATTTTCTAAGTGAAGTGTACTAGAGACAACTGACACTGAAATGCATCCAAAAAATAAGATGAGTTGATGGATGAACAGACGGCTAGATGTGAAGGTAAAGCAAGTGCAGAAATGTCTATAGCTGACTCTTGAACAAGCCCAGGGTTAGGGACGCCAACCTTCCGTGCAGTCAAAAATCCGATTATAACTTTATAACTGTATTCATGGGTTCAATCAACTGCAGACCATGTAGTAGCATAGTGCTATTTCCTGAAAAGGAGTCTGTGTATAAGCAGATCCATGTAGATCAAAGCTGCATTGCTGAAGGGACAACTATACCACAGAACCAAGACAGCGGGCATATGGGTGTTTTTAAGTTTTCTGAATGCTTGAAACTTTTCATGAAAAAATGTTTAAAAGAAAACAACCAACAACAGTGAGGAGAAATGTCTGCTTCTATCTGTACCCCTGGCCTCAGCTCAGAGTCGATGCCTCTAACATCCACTTAGGCCCTGACAGCACTGTGCAGCTTACCACCTGTGTAGAGAGGAAAAACTCAGGTGTGTGCTCAGACAGACAGGAGGCATCACGGCAAAGGCCTAGAAATATCGGTCTACACGGGACCTTCAGTCACGTACAGAGGCTCTAAGCCTCCTGAGAAACAAAGACTAACAAGAGACTGAAGCTGCCACAGCAACCAGAGTGGCTGGGAAAACCGGAAAGGAAAAATCTGAGACCTGAATCTCATCATTCCAGGCCATCCGTGATTAACAAGTGCCCTAATGAAACGTCTCGGTGGTTAAGATTCAACATATGCTCACATGGTTTACTCAGAAATGTTTGCGATTCTGTGTATCCATATCTCTTTAGCACCTTTTGTTCATTTAACCCATAATCTTTCCTCTGAGTTAATCTGAAATGGTAACCTTCTTTGTTCATTGATTTCAGGTGATGTCACTCGTTGTCTTTGTTCATTGCTATTAGTGATGTCATTCATTGCTGGACCATCCAGTGGGGTGTAGGCACCTCTTCTTATTGACTGCAACACTGGTCCTCAAAGCTGGCTGCCTACTAGGATCACCTGGGGAGCTTTTAAAGCCATAGGGATGCTGGGTTTCCCTAGGATAGTTGGATCCAAATAGGATGATGTATAGGAGGGTGGCCTAGACATCTGTACTTTTTATTATTTATTGATTTTGGCTGTGCTGTGGGTCTTACAGGGCCTTAGTACTCTGACCAGGGATCGAACCTAAGCCTCCTGCAGTGGAAGTGCAAGTTTTAACCACTGGCCCACCAGGGAAGTCCCTCATCTGTACTTTTTAAAGCTCTTCTAGTGAGTTTAATATGGGTCACATAACTAGACCCTAAATTTTCAAAGTTAAAAAGTCTTCAAAGGGACTGCAAAGAAAATATAATTTTACTTGAAAAAATGTTTTTGGAGCAAAGGGTTTTAAGGTTTGTGGGTATCTTCTTCTCTCACCACTTAGAGACATATATCAAAGTGTTATAGGTTGATCAGTTCACATTAAAACAGAATAAACTTCAGCTTCAGGTTTCCAGAATTAATAAGATTCCATTGGCAGAAACTATTTTAATTTTATGGAAACTGCCATCTAGGAGAACGCTACAGTGGATTATCTTAAAGGTGGGCTAAGTGTGGGTTTAGGGCAGATGCCAAAATGCATGGTTGCAAAATATTCTCATGTAAGATTTCAAAAGCAGTGTGGGAGGAGTCATTATGGTAAAAAGGAAACAACTAGAATGATATTAGCCTTCGTTACAGTTCTTCTATCTGCTAGAGGCTGGGAGAATCTGTGGCCTCCGTCAGGATTATGGACAAGGAGGCTGCTCCCAGCCTGGCTGAGCTGGTGGAAGGCGCTGCTGCACGGGGGATAGATGAGCCTGCTTCCCACCTCCGCCCTCCCTCGGTCCCCAGCCAGGAGTCAGCACCAGACAATGAGAAAGTCCAAGTGCCCAGGAGAGGGGGGCGGAGGGAGCTTGTGCCTGGCCCAGAAGGTTTTACACTGTGAACTAGACGAAGAACAATGTGCTGTTCTTTGTTTGCTGAGCGGGGCTGGGTGCCAGTGTGGAGCCGGCCCTGAGAAGCTTCCAGAGCCTGGTGACCAGGTGTGGGGAACCAGCACTGGCTGCCTGAAGCTGGGGGGAGTAGGGGTGCAGGGTCTGTAACGGGGGAGGTAGATGGAAATTCTGTGGAACTGACAGATTTCAGAGTTTCTCTTATTAGAGGAAGAAACAGAAAATGGTTAAAAAGTCAGGCAAGCCAAAACACTGAGCTCCAGGAAGAAGGTGGAGAGTTTGTCCCGCTGAACTAAATGGGCACTCACTCCCCTAGAGCTGGGGTCTTGTCCAAACGTCAACTCTTCTTAGCCTTCAGGGTGTCCGACCGACAGCAAGTAGATCAGGCAGAAAAATGACCAGACCCAGTTCTCCAAGCTCTCCCTCCCGGACACTGTGGAATAACCCCTTCAACTGCAGGGCAGCAGCCCCCGGGTTATGAATAAGAGACAGTGAACAGGACTTCCCTGGAGGTCCAGTGGCTAAGATTCTGAGTTTCCAATGCAGGGAATGCAGATTCAATCCCCGATTGGGGAACTAAGATCTCACATGCAATGCAGCCAAAGGAAAAAAAAAATTTTAATTAAAAAGAGAGAGAGTGAATAAGGCCACCTCCCTCAGAAGCTGGACTTTCTGGGAAGCAGAACAGAGGCTTTGCTTCGATATCACTGAACACTGAAAGGGTGAAGATTGTACAGCTATAATCTTGCTTTTGGTCTTTCTGATATATTGACATAGGAAAAAAATTGAAACGTATACAAAAGAAAACAAACATACACACACAAAACTGTCATGAGTGTTTATCTCTGGGTGGTACGATTATAGAAGAATTGTACTCTTTTTTCTACATTTCTAGAATACCTTACTTACTTTATGTGTGTACATACGTGTGTGTGCATTTATTTATTAATTTATACAAAGACCATGCACATCTAACACTCAGGAAAAACATGAAGTTAATTCTATAGTAAAATCAGTGTAAAAATTGCAAGTATATTTACAAGAGCTAAAACAGGAAAGTAAAAGTGTCCATTGACAGATGAATGGATAAAGAGTGGTATATATACTCGATGGAATATTACTCAGCCATGAAAAGGATGAAATAATGCTATTTGCAGCCACATGGATGGACCTAGAGATTGTCATACTCAGTAAAGTGAGACAAAGAAGAACAAATATCACATGATATCACTTCGTGCAATCTAAAAAAGCTGATACAAAGGAACTTATTTACAAAACAGAAACAGACACAGAAAGCAAACTTAAGGTTAGGAGGGGAGGGTTAAGATAGCAGTTTGGGATTAACAAATACACACTACTACGTATAAAATCAACAACAAAGACCTACTGTATAGCACAGGGAACTATGCTCAATATTTTATTATAACCTATAAGGAAAGAGAATCTGAAAAAATATATGTATGTATGTGTATATATTTTATATATATATATATATATAATATATACATCATGTGTTGTATACCTGGAACTGAAAAAGCACTATAAATCAACTATATTTCAATAAAAACTTGCAGATGTATGCTTTTGTTCAGGCATTTAATTATGGATGCATGTATGGATAATTTGGCCTTTGAGCTGGCATTCCCTGGGCCTATCTTGATGAGAAGAGGGAACAGAAATTTTTTTAATGCACATTTCCTCATTAACATGACTGGCACAATAACGATCATTTTGATAGTACTTTGTTTATGGGACTTTTTCAAAGGAGAGGAAGAGACTTATACCTCAAGAAAAGTCTCCAAGGCTTTCCTGCGGTTATTTAAAACTCATAAGGCCATCAAAAACATGGCTGATCCCTCTCTTCTGCCACCGCCCAAATGCCACTAGTTGTCTTTTCTTGGAAACATGGTGTTTATTAGGTCCTGTTTCTAGCTCTCCAGAGATACTAGGCGGAAGTAGGTCCTTATGGTGTGTATCAGGTCATCAACCCATCCCAATGTGCCTCTAGTCATTTTTGTCTGCCTTTGATCCTTCCGCTTGTTTCAATATCTAATCACTACATCACACCTACAAGGCATGGAAATACCAAGTCCCTAGGAAAGAGCAAAACAAAACAACAGAACCCAAATCCTGCTGAGTTGGTTGGGACTAAGCTCATCGCCCATACACTGATTTTAAAGATGAGGAAGCAGGCGTGGCAAGGTTCTGGGTTTGCCCCGCCTTAAGAGCTCCCTGCCTTTGCTCTTGGGCCGTCTGCCTTGTGGTGTGACTGGAGGCTGGCCCATGACACCATCTGCCTTGGCACAGGCTGAAGCCCTGTACCCTCCTCTCTCCTGCCTCGCCCTTCCTTGTTGTTGAGCTCCACACAGCTCTTTCCTGGGGCCCAAGCAGACTGGTGTTGTTCATAGCTCCACTTATTCTAATCTTTACAAGTCATTTTATATACTTCTAATTCATATAAAAATTATACAAAAGCAGACACAGGATAAAGGAATTCAAAGGCTATCAAAGAATATAAAATAAAAAGTGAAAAATCCTTCTTAACCATCTTGTGCTCATCTACCTCCAGCCTCAAGACACATACTTGAAGCCTCCCTCACTTACCAGAGGCAACCACAAGGTCATTGGTGCACACTGGCCAGCAAAACCACCATCAAAACACCTGCTGTGTGATTGCTACATGCCTCCCACTCTAGTTCTTTCCAGTTTCACATTCCCTAGGCACGAGGCCTGGGGATAGCTCCTAGGGATGGGATAAGTCAAGGTAAGCAAGCAGTGCTGAAGGTCTGACCAAGAGCAGCAGCCAGCCAAGGGAACGGACCTGAAGGCACAGGTGTGAAGGGAGTTCATTCAGGCTCCGTATGTCTGGGATCACGTCATTCCTGCCTCATCTCCCTCCTCTTATCTCTCCTTTTACCGCGTGGAACACACCTCCGTTCTCAGTCTCTAGAATGAAAGCTGGCTTAAGAAGCAGGGTTGTAATGAGCTCTTCCCAAGCCCTGTTTTAAACCTTGGCGTCAACTCGGCTTTTTGGTCTGGGTCTGACCAGAGCTCCACCCTGGTGGTGTTACCACAGACCCGGTCGGGGGGCCCATGCTACATCACATGCCCAGCATGTCAGATCCTCCTAATCTGGGGGCCTGCCCTTGCCCTCACATGTCCCCCACTCTTGAGTTCCAGCCCCCAACAGAGCCGGAAAGCCTGCGGTGGCCCTCCCCAGGACAGGGCTCTGTGTGCCAGAACGAACTTCCTCCTGACATCTGCAGCCTGGTTCACCTCTTTAGTACCTTGCTCCCCTTCGTGAACAGGTCCATTTAACGAGTTATATTCTAAGATATATAACTCTTTATATAGTGTGTGTGTGTATATATATATATATATATATATACACACACACACACAAAAGGATGTAAAGATACATATATATATATATGTAATGGTCACAAAAGCAAGACAAAGATAGGTGGCAAAGATATGTGCTTCCAGGTACCTTGGCCACATCAAAGGGCATCACAAGGCAGGGGTGGCAGGGAAGAACTATCCAGAACGCTTGTAGGAAAGCTGGCATGGAGCTCAGGTCACCGGCCACTCCCAGCTCTTTCTGTGTGCACACCCTGCAGGCGTCAGCACCAGGACAGAGGCAGTGCCGGCTGACCACCGATGCTGCTGCGTGGTACTTCTCTTCTCCATCCACCTGAATCCTGCGGTCCAGCACAGTACTGTGGAACAGGTAGGGTGTGGGATTCTAGGATCACGGTGAGCTATCAGCTCAGGAGCAAGTTCAGAGTGCCTCCATCCTAAACTCTGCCTTAAGATGAATCAAACCAGGAGAACATGCCCTACACCTTCCCAGCATGCCTGCATGTTGGTAAGAATCGCCCACAGGTCTGCCCTCTGGACCTCAGCATTAGCTGCGTCAGCACAATTGCCCCAGGACACCACACTATTGCTTAGAGACAGAGCTCATCCTGAGGATGTGGACAGAGAAGAGGGCGTATGATTAGCAGTGAGAACCAAGGCGGAGGTTCTGGGTTGAACAGTAAGGACCTGCCCCTCTCGGCCTCAGCCTCCCCACCTGAATAGCAAGTAGGATGGTCTCACAGACCAGCTTTCACACTTTTGAGTCTATACTTGCCTCCTTTACTGAAACAGGAGAAGCCACTTAAGTTTCATTCTCACTAAAGCCATTCTGCCACATTATTAAGACCAGGAAGTGGCCTATTTCCATGTTTAACCAAGATGGCGCCCCCTGACCACCATCCAGGCATTTGCTCGGTGACAGCCTCCTAACTGGTCTGATGAGTAAAGTGAAAGTGAAAGTGTTAGTTGCTCAGTCATGTCCGACTCTTCGCAACCCCATGGACTGTAGCCCAGCAGTCTCCTCTGTCCATGGGATTCTCCAGGCAAGAATACTGGAATGCGTTGCCATGGCCTCCTCCAAGGGATCTTTCTAACCCAGGGATCAAACCTGAGTCTCCCACATTGCAGGCAGATTCTTTATCGTCTGAGCCACTAGGGAAGATGAGATTGATAAGTAACTAGATTATAAAGTCCTACAACAAAGCAAATGCTTCGTTATTCTTGCCTAGGCTAACAGAGAGGATACATACAGTAGGCCCTCAAAGATGCACTGAATGAAGAGTTGAACTGAGAGCTTCTACCTTTTCCACCTAATTCACCCTAAAATAAAGAATGCCCCATGGAGGCCTTGGGATTTGAAACGCATCTTGTAGAGGTGAAAAGTCTCCGTGTTCAAATAACTGACCCAGGGTTGCCGTGCATCCCATGTGAATCTGCTCACTGAACAGATACAGACACATGATCTGTCCACGTGGAAGACAGTCAGGTTACAGGACTACTCCACTGCTCAGGGAGCTTCTAAAATACCCAAATCAGGTACGAACACGCCTGAGAAGACTGTTAAAAGGAGTACAATATACTCTGACAGCTTTATAAGGTCCTCAGGGAAGATATGAGTGCTTCAAATTTGCTATTCAGAACTAAGTAGATAATTAAAGCTTCTTACATGTAAATCGCTGGCTTGATTCAATAGTCTCTGAGGTCCTTTTTGGCTTTAACTTTCTGCAGTCACTCATAAGCTTAAACAGCCTAGAAATAATCATTTCATATATTACATACCATGCTCAGGAAAGAAATATTTCTAGGTTCCTTCCAGGTGTGTTCTATACACATGGAAAAAAAAATTTTTTTTTAATGTGTGTGGAATTGGGGTGAAGAATGAGGCAACCATAGATTCACATCCTAGGTTTCTGCTTCTTGATTTTCAAAATGACTCTAGTCAACTTCAAATTGTAGGTTGGAAAGATAGGGCTGATACAACACAGAGCTCAAAGTGTAGCTGAATTTTTAAATTAATTTTTTAAAAGCCTGATTCCAGTATACAAAGAATAACTGCTGCTGTAAAATGTCTTTATACATAACTTCACCTTATTCCACAAAGGACTTGCGGTGGCATAATATAAACTAAAAGGGAAAAAGGCTGGCTATCCAGGCATGGGGCAGCTTCTATCACAAGCAGGTGGGTGATGCTTGCGGACGCCCACGTGACCTTCGCCAGCAAGCATGGGACACTGACCAGCTGGGGTGGCAGGCACACCTGCCAGCAGGTAGATCACGCTGGACCAGCCACCTCTTTGAGTAGATTATGAATTGTGTCCCTTACAAGTTCAGAGGTTGAAGCCCTAATCCCCAGTATTTCAGAATGTGACTGTCTATGGAGATAGGACCTTAAAGACATCATGAAAGTCAAACATGGTCCTAAAGGTGAGTCAAATCCAAATATGACTGGTGTCCTTACAAGAAGAGGAGATCAGGAGGAGGATCATGTGAAGACACAGAGAAGGTGGTCATTAACAAGTCAAATACAGAGGCCCTCCTAAGAAATCAACCCTACTGACAGCCACTGAATCATGAGAAAATAAATTTCTGTTGTTTAAGCCACCTAGTCCATGGTACCTTGTAAAGGCAGTCCAGTAATACAGGTTTGACATCCTTGAATTTCTGGGAGAGATTCAGACATGGATCTGAGTCCTATCTGAGTACACGGAAGACGTAGAGGAGCAATCTGAGGTTCAAAAGCTGCTAGAGGGATTTGGCAAACATTGAGTGACCCTGGCAAACATCCAGGATGAGAGCAAAACAGCTCAGTGGCACCAAGAACATCTGAGGCTTGCAGACGAGTGACATGGAGAGGGAAAAATAAGAAGATATGGGATTTCGGTGAGCAGGTTGGTAACTCTACTGAATCCCAAGAGGCTGGATCACAGGAGGTGATCCTTGAGGACACTGAGGCCTGTGGCTGGGAAGCTTGAGTGGGTGGCTGGAAACCATGATGCTGAGTGTTCTGGGGAAGGAGGTGGGTCTGGGTGCCCTGGGTGGGTCAGCAACGGTACCATTACCACCTGCAGCAGCAGCAGCGGTGAGGAGTCAGGACTCCATGGGCTTCTGGAAAAGGGGCCAGAAACCCACCAACTTCTTCTCTGAGGTGGTATGCTGGCACTGAGCACAGAAGTGACTTTGCTTCCCAAGTATTTAGCTCTTGCTGGCTCCCTCGTCCGTTTCTGTGTCTGCAGAATCAGTCTGGACTCAGGCTCGGCCCTGGCACACAGCACAGAGGAGCTGCTCTGGGTGTTCATCCAGCTCTATGGCTTTGTAAAGGCCTTTTCTCTTTTTAAACTTCTCAGTTTTACTACAGTGACACTTCTTAAAAGATCCCATTTTGTTGTGTTGGTATGATTTGACCTTCAGGAAGCAATAACCCATCACAGGTTTGTTCACCAATTTTGTACTCTCAGAAAAGTGACTTCTAGGAAACAGAAGCAGGCCTCTGTTTATTTCTGATAAACTGTGCCAACCAAATGAGTACATCTTTTATTTTAAGGGGAGCCAGTAAACCAATATAATATCCAGGGCTCCCATACCCTCTGGTAGGTATTCACCTCTGTCCAACAAGGCCAGCTACTCAAGTGATCCAGACGCCTTAGGTTAAACAAGATGGATTATTGAATACATTCACGACTGGTCAGAAATAAGAAAGGGCCCAGCCAGTTTTGCTCATGGCAAAGAAGAAAGGATAGGTATTTTCAGGAATGAAAATTAGCCTGAAACAATCCAAAGTATCTCAAAGCAAATATGAAATTATATGGAAATCTTGGGTATAATTGTAAAAAGTCTTGCTATTTTTTCCATCCTCCTCTGTAATACACCTGAATTGTTTTGTTAGAGCGTGTGCCTCAGCTTTTAAGAGAGCTGGGCCCTGACCCCACGGATTTGAGCTTTAGTGTATAGCCATTAACAAAACCCAAGAGTGGAGCAGCTGCAGAGACAGTTTGGGGCTAAATATAATCTGCTGATTACTAGTTTGTACCTTCAGAAATTAATTCCAGTTTCACACCCCAGGGCCAGCCTGTGCACTAGTGAACTGGGGCATCTCAGGTCCATGGGCTATAAGAGCTGAAAGGAATGGCAGAGGCCACGTTGACCAGGTCTGCCAGACCTGAGTATGAGTCCTCACTCAGTAACTGAGCAATCTTGGGCCAATGTCTCAACCTATTCGAGCTTGCATGTTCTCATCTGCAAAATGGGCCCTCTTACAATGCCAGCTTCTTAGGGTCATTGTCAAATGCATGAGATAAAGCAAGTAAAGTACTCAGCACATGTGCTGAGTGTCAGTGATTATTTGCTGTGACCAGAACAATGTTCCTCAACTTGAACAATGGTCGGGGGAGGCTGAGCTCTGGGGAAATTACATGTTGTCAAACTGAGTTGAATTTCAACATGCTGGCATTTGAGGTATAAGATTACGCATGTCCTGTGTGTTCATTCACTGCATTACTGCTTAAAGAGTAGGCAGAACCACCTGCTGTATAGGTCAGATGGAGATGGAGATAGCGGCTGGATTGGCATCAGGAGAGAAGGGCTCCCTTCATCTACTGCATTATCAATAGTAGGAATATTTTGAAAGAAATATTTTTTTCTGAGCAGTGGTTCTCAACAATATTGACTTAAGACACTCAGTAAACCACATTTTAAAACAGATGTGCTATCCTCCAGGAATGTTGCTGCATTTATAGAACACAGGCAGAGTAAAATCTGCATAATCCTGTAGGGCCCTTGCGATTTCTGGAATGCTGAGTACTGGTTTCAACCTAAAGTCACCAGCAGCATTAGCCCCTAGCAAGAAAGTCAGCCTGTCCTCTGGGGCTCTGAAGCTAGGCACTGACTTCTCCTCTCTAGTTACGGAAGTCCTAGATGGCACGTTCTTCCAATAGAAGGCCATATCATCTACACTGAAAATCTGTTGTTTAGCGTAGCCGCCTTTATTACTTATCTCCGCTATAGCTTCTGGGTAATTTGCTGTAATGTCTGTATCAGCACTTGCTGCTTTACTTTGCACTTCTATGTTATGGAAAAGTTTTCTCTACTTAAACCTCATGAACCAGCTTTACTAGCTTCAAATATTGTCGGTGTGGGTTGCTTACCTCTCTTAGCTTTCACAGACTCGAAGAGGGTTACAGCCTTGCTCTGGATCAGGCTTTGGTTTAAGGGGATATTGTGGCCGCTTTGGTCTTCCATCCAGACCACTCCAACTTTCTCCATATCAGCAATAAAGGCTGTTTCACGTTCTTATCATTCATGTGCTCACTGGAGCAGCACTTTTCATTTCCTTCAAGAACTTTTCCTTTGCTTTCACAACCTGGCTGTTTGTAAGCACCTAGCTTTTAGCCTGTCTTGGCTTCGACCTGCCTTCCTTATTGGGTTTAATCACTTCTTAGTTTCTGACTTAAAGTGAGAGAAGTGAGAATTTTCCTTTCATTTGAACACTTAGTGAGGCTATTGTGGGGTTACTATTTAGCCTAATTTCAACACTGTTGTGTCTCAGGGAACAGGGAGGCCCAAGGAGAGGGAGAGAGATGGGAGCACAGCTGGTGGGCAGGGCAGTCAGAACACACACAGCTTTTGTCCACTGAATGTGCAGTCTTACATGGGAGTGGTCCTGCAGTGCCCCCACACAATTACAGTAGTAACATCAAAGGTCACTGATCACAGATCACCGTGATAAGCATAATCATGATTTTAAAATTCGAAACACTGTGAGACACAGAGACGTGAAGTGAGCAAATGCTGTTGGAAAAATGGGGCCCGTAGACTTGCTCAACACAGGGCTGCCACAAACCTTCAATTTGCTTTAAAAAAGTAATATCTGTGACGGGCAATAAGACAAGAGATGCTTGCATTCCACTTATTTAGCTGCTCCTGCCGAAAGACTGACTCTTTCTCAATTGCTTCAACAAATGTGTCAGGATTGAATCTTTTTAGTCTGCCCCAAGGCATGTCCCCATTTTGTCTCCATTACAGAATGAAGTTGTGTGGTCAAGGGACCAGAAGTGGCTCTAATAGGCCAGGCTTGGGTCACAGTAGGTGTGACCAGCTCATCCCAATTTGCCTGGGACTTTTCTGGTTTCAGGGCTAGAAGGCTCATGCTCCAGGAAACCCCTGGATTTAGGGCACACTGGGATAGCTGGTCATCCTAGAAGTCCATGCAGGAGAAGAAGGGAGGGTCATCAGCCCCAGTAAGACTAAGAGTGAAGGTGGTATGGTTTCCCAGAGGAACGACCAGAAGGGGAAATGGATTGTGGATAGCCCAAAAGTCACATCCTCTCCACGTGCCTTTCTGGATTAGAGTCACCTTGACAACAGGGACCAAATCTAACTTATTTTTGCATCTTTTCTATAATTTAGCACATTGCCTTCCATTCAATAGGTTTGGGTAAACTCCAGCAATTGGTGATGGACAAGGAGGCCTGGTATATTGTGGTTCATGGGGTCACAAAGAGTCAGACACGACTGAGCAACTGAACTGAACTGAACTTCCACATAGGAAGGCCTCAAAAGAATTTATATTATTTCTTGCATAACTTTATTAAATACTTTAAAAAATTCCTGAAACATGAAGAATGCCTAATACTAAGTAGTTCATGATGGATAAGACAGAATCACTTTTAACAGGAGCATTCAAAATAGTTTACAATCTTACTTGATTGAGATTATTCAAACGCAATCCTGCTGAAGATGGAGTGGGTGTGGAGTTTCCGTTAAACAATCTTTCACTATAATCAGTCATATTTTATACAGGCCTGTGTTCCACCTCCTTTTGTTATAGCCATAGAAAATTTACAATTTAATAAGACTTTTATGTTCTGTAATTTGCATTAATTGCAAACTATATACTTGTATTAACTCCTCTATTTCTTTAAGCTACTCAGTTTTGTGTTATTCCTGTTCAATTCAATCATAGTGCCTACAACTGGGAACAAATCAAATTTCATTTACAAAATATACATGATAATGCCTCTCTGAATGTACAATTACTACAAAAGAAAATCTTTAAAACTTTTTCTAAAAATCTGCCCTCTTCCTCTAATTTGGAAACTTTAGCTGAACAAATTATCTGGGCTAGACCCCTGAGGATGGTTTCAAAGTATTACCCACAGTATCGGGTCTGGAACTGTAACTTTGGTGATTGTCTCGATAATTATATTTGTTGTTTACCGTTGCCTTTCTATAAGGTTGGTTAATACTAACCAAACTCATTTGATCAAGAGCTTTTCTACAAATATAATAAAATAGGGGGAATTGTCAGGAAGCATTTAACAGGAGGCTTCCTGTGTGCTGTTTTGGATCTGTCAGGAATTCTTTGCTCCTTATTAATTCCTGAATACTCAGGAATTAAGAGGAGAGGCAAGCCTCTCCCAGGGGCTGAAGAATCCAGGCATTCCCTTCATTAGTTTTTCTATACAGTGATAAGTATCCTCTTCCTCCTTGTGAATCTTATGGTAAAAGTGATTGTTTACAAATCTCTCTCTTTAATATGGATTGCCTATGTTTTGTGAGTGTGCAATTTTAATCTTTATCTTTGCTAAGAATAACAACTTTGTAAGACAGTATATATACACACACCATGTTAATTAAAACACCTTTGCTCCATCAGAAAAAAAAAACAACAAAATTTCAAAATTACTAAAGTACTATGATTCCTGAGGTCCTTTCCTCCTCATATTTAAGAGAAAACTGTATTATGTTTTGTTTACATTAACATCTAAAGTATATTAAAAAGTGAAACTTAAAATAGTGACTTCCTAGTGACTTGAAATTTGATTCATCAGTTTCAGTTTTGTCATTAAATCAGACTGAGCAGTGGACAGGAACTGTTTTTCTTGGGGGATGGTATGGTTTTTCTTCTCCAACTTTTTTCCCTGTAACTTCTGACCCCTTCCTGCCAGCAATGAGTGATGCATCATTATTAGGAACTTAAAAAACAAATAACTGCACGAAGAGCTCTGTCTTTGATTTTGAAAACAGGGTAAATTATTTTAAATATTTTGCATTAATGAATAAAGGAAATCAACACTGAACATTTATTGGAAGGAATGATGCTGAAGCTCCAGGACTTTGGTCACCTCTTGAGAAGAGCCAACTCATTGGAAAAGACACTGATGCTGGGAAAGATTGAAGGCAGGAGGAGAAGAGCGCAACAGAGGATAAGATGGTTGGACGGCATCTTGGACTCAACAGGCATGAATTTGGGCAAGCTCTGGGAGATGGTGAAGGACAAAGAAGCCTGGCGTGCTGCAGTCCATGGGTTTACAAAGAGTCGGATATGACTGACAGAATGAACAGCAATGAATAAACAATAAATCTTGAGTCTAGTTAATGGCGGGGGAAGAGATACTGCCTCTAACAGGCTGCTTCCAAACCTGTCATTGGCCATGGAGGCAAAGACTCTAGTTGTAACTGTTTTGTGTGTATTGAGCCAAGTCAGTTCTCTTTGGGGCACCACATTTATTTGCACATGATGGATTTAGACTGTAGTTCCTAGCTCATTTCAGTCTCCAACATAAAAGGGGTCTAAACTGTATCCCTATTGCTAAGATTTACATAAAATTCTTTTTTCAAAAGGTGAGCTGAAAGAATTTTATACATGTGTTTTCAGTTGCTTTAGTGGTGTCCAACTCTCTGCAACCCCACAGACTAGCCCGCCAGGCTCTTCTGTCCATGGAATTCTCTAGACAAGAATACTGGAGGGGGTTGCCCTTTTCTCCTTTGTGGATCTTCCAGATCCAGAGATGGAACCAAGCCTCCTACATCTCCTGCATTGGCAGGTGGATTCTTCACCACTGAGCCACCTGGGAAGCCCGGAAGTACATTATAAATGAATGCTATTATTTTGCCTACCTAAATAAAGCAATATGTTAAAAAAAATCACATTGGAAAAGGAAAATTTGTTGCTGTTATGTTTCCTGTTATTATCATAAATGACCTTCAACTTTCCTATAGCGGACTTTTTTGGTGGCCTTTCCAACACCCACTCCACCTTACTCCCATTGACAGAAGTGGTGCAGACTGGGAAAGAGAACTCAGCTCATAAGTGCAGACTGAATTGGTCTGCTGGGAATTTCATATTCCTTGCTGGCCTAGGTTTGGGCAAATAAAACAATTCTAGTTAAAGTGATCGAAGGAGATGGTTGCTGGAGCCAAAAACAAAAACAAAAAAACCCCCTAGAAGTCACTTCTGTTGCTTGGCAGAAGTGAAAAATAAACCATATGATCCCTGCTGCCACTGTTATCTTTACCACTAGAGGAACCAGAAGCCAAGTCTGTTAATAGGCATGTGAGGAAGGAGCTCAAGATATGGTGACGTTGTTGAACTGCTTATTCAACTGGTTCTGAAGCCTGTCCTACCTCTGAACTTCCTGTTTTGTGAGATCAGGAATATCCTTNACTCTGTATAATAGGCTCCAGTTTCATCCACCTCATTAGAACTGATTCAAATGCATTCTTTTTAAAGGCTGAGTACTCCATTGTGTATATGTACCACAGCTTTCTTATCCATTCGTCTGCCAATGGACATCTCGGTTGCTTCTGGCTATTGTAAACAGTGCTGAGATGAACACTGGGGTACATGTGTCTCTTTCAGTTCTGATATCCTAGGTGTGCATGCCCAGCAGTGGGATTGCTGGGTCATATGGCAGTTCTATTTCCAATTTAAGGACTCTCCACCCTGTTCTCCATAGTGGCTGTACTAGTTTGCATTCCCACCAACAATGTAAGAGAGTTCCCTTTTCTCCAGCCCTCTCTAGCATTTATTGTTTGTAGACTTTTTGATAGCAGCCATTCTGACCAGCGTGAGATGCATCTCCAACTCCTGAAGCTCGCTCAAACTCATGTCCATCGAGTTGATGATGCCATCTAACCATCTCATCCTCTGTCGTCCCCTTCTCTTCCTGCCTTCAATCTTTCCCAGCATCAGGGTCTTTTCCAGTGAGTCGGTTCTTCACATCAGTTGGCTGATGTATTGGAGTTTCAGCTTCAGAATCAGTCCTTTCAATGAATATTCAGGACCGATCTCCTTTAGGATGGACTGGTTGGATCTCCTTGCAGTCCAAGGGACTCTCAAGATTCTTCTCCAACACCACAGTTCAAAAGCATCAATTCTTCAACACTCAGCTTTCTTTATAGTCCAACTCTCACATCCATACATGACTACTGGAAAAACCATGGCTTTGACTAGAAGGACCTTTGTTGGCAAAATAATGTCCCTGCTTTTTAATATGCTATCTAGGTTGGTCATAGCTTTTTTGGGTGGTTCACACCAAAGGCACAAAACTTGGCCAATCACATTATGTGATACCAAAGAGAGGTGGACTGTGAAGAAGGTTGAGTGCCAAAGAATTGATGCTTTTGAACTGTGGTGCTGGAGAAGACTCTTGAGAGTCCCTTGGACTGCAATGAGATCCAACCAATCCATTCTGAAGGAGATCAACCCTGGAATTTCTTTGGAAGGAATGATGCTAAAGCTGAAACTCCAGTACTTTGGCCACCTCATGTGAAGGGTTGACTCATTGGAAAAGACTCTAATGCTAGGAGGGATTGGGGACAGGAGGAGAAGGGGACAACCCAGGATGAGATGGCTGGATGGCATCACGACTCAATGGACATGAGTCTGAGTGAACTCTGGGAGATAGTGATGGGCAGGGAGGCCTGGCATGCTGCGATTCATGGGTCGCAAAGAGTTGGACACGACTGAACGACTGAACTGAACTGAACTGAAACGTTGAAAAGTGTGGAAAGATATATTCCTTAAGGCAGTAAGTTTATTTTTTCAATTTTATGTACAGTTTTACCTGCAGAGAATGGCCAGTACTTTATATGAATGAAGTGTTATTATTATTTCTTACCTATTTACACTGTGTTACATTCAGAAAGGATTTGAGGTAGACTACAGTAAGGGTCTCAGAGATCATAAATCATTAAAAGTAACAGAACTAAAGCAAGTAAAGGAAAGGGAAAAGTATATAGAAATCTTATAAATATTTTATGTTTTCTATAAGAATTTTTTCATGCAGTTATTTCCGGTTACTTTACAATCTTCTGTTTAAACTTAATAAAGTGTGTATCATGGAAAGGTAGCAAACATTGCCACCACGCCAGGAGTATGAACATGTCACTGTCCTACTAAAGCCAGGGTCAGGCAGCATTGGCATAGGTGCTGATTAGTCAGAGGTTAGGCATAGTTGGCAGAGGTGCTGATTAGTCAGAGGTTAGGCATAGTTGGCAGAGGTGCTGCTTGCTCCAGTATTTTGCTTTCTTCAAACACATACATTTTTCATCAGTGATATTTTTTCCTGCAATCTTGAGTAACTTTGCAATTACCTTAATAGATGAGGATATATTCAATAGTAAGAATTTTTTAATTCATCCCATCAAATCCATAACATATAAGGAAAGCAAAAAAGAGGCAAATCACTCTGTTGATATGCACAAAATAATTTTATGCAGTTTTAAACTATTTTTATTACAATGTTTTTCACTTGGCATTATTTTTTTAAGCATTTTTATATCTCTGTAATCTTTTGGCAATAGTATGAAACTACTGCATGCCAGTCAATCAGACTGATGCCCTGTGACTTAATGAACCATTAAGTTATAATAACATTTAGGTCATTTCCAAATTTTTGTCTTTATGAATAATAACCTTGATACAAACCTAGTTTATCCATCTTTGTGGATGACTTCCTTATAATACATTCTCAAATAGATTATTGGAAGCATCAAAGAATATGAATATAGTTGTATATGATATATAAAACTGTCAGTAATGCAGGACATGTTTTGCCCCCTTTTTAAAACATGGTGTTAACCTTTTCTACTTTTGTAAGTATAAGTTGATGAAAGTTTCTCGTACTGATGCAGTGACTAAATTTTGCATCTGGCAATCAAAGACAGTTGAATTTATGCTGTGTTATATTACCACCTGACCTGCCTCTTGAGAAATCTGTATGTAGATCAGGAAGCAACAATTAGAACTGGACATGGAACAACAGAATGGTTCCAAATAGGAAAAGGAGTACATCAAGCCTGTATATTGTCACCCTGCTTATTTAACTTCTATGCAGAGTACATCATGAGAAACGCTGGGCTGGAAGAAACACAAGCTGGAATCAAGATTGCCGGGNCCCTTACCCATTTTAATGAAACAGAACGCAGTAGACATTAGTTTGGAGATTAATCCTAGACTTGTAAACTTGCTGCTACCAGACTTGTAAACTTGTTAAGAACCTGAAATTATTAAGCACACAGATGGTAAAGCTACTCATTGCTTCCTGAGTGTGACCAGTCACAGAACTTCAGCTTTATCTTCTATGAAAAGAAGTGGTTAGGCTAAATTATTTCAAATTACTTTATAGTTTTACAATAATAGTCTGCCTGTCATTGTCCAGACTTTTTCCCTAACATAACAGCTTTGTAACTAGGATGGATAAAAAGAAACTAAATTTGAGGACCTATCGTGTAAAACTTCATGCATCCCCGTTTTACAAACATGGAAACTGAAGCTGGGAAGGGCTTCCCTGGTGGTTCAGACAGTAAAGAATCTGCCTGCAATGCAGAAGACCTGGGTTCGATTCCTAGGTTGGGGAGATCCCTTGGAGGAGGGAAGCTGGGAGAAGTTAGATCTGCCCATAGTCACCTGCCTGCTAAATGAGGGTTCAGGTTCCAGGATCCTTTTTATTTCAGAGCCTAAGTCTGAGAAAGGGATCCAGCAGAAGGGGTTAATGAACCTCAGGATAAACAGCACATGTGCCTTGACCCACTTATTCACTCAGGATTTGGAGAAGAAAGCTTTTGATTTGTATGTATTTTGTGAGAGAGATGCAGACACAGGTTTTTGTTGTTTTGCGTGTGGGAAATGCAGAGAAACATTTTATGTTAAAACACCCAGGTCTGTATTAATAGAGTACACATTTCACATAATTAACACATATATGCTGTGCTTATTCACTCAGTCTTGTCCAACTCTTTGCAGCCCCATGGACTGGAGCCTGCTGCTGCTAAGTCGCTTCGGTCGTGTCTGACTCTGTGCGACCCCATAGACAGCAGCCCACCAGGCTCCCCAGTCCCTGGGATTCTCCAGGCAAGAACACTGGAGTGGGTTGCCATTTCCTTCTCCAATGCATGAAAGTGAAAAGTGAAAGTGAAGTCTCTCAGTCGTGTCCGACTCTTTGTGACCCCATGGACTGCAACCTACCAGGCTCCTCCGTCCATGGGATTTTCCAAGCAAGAGTAATGGAGTGGACTGGAGCCTACCAGGCTCTTTTGTCCATGGGATTCTCTAGGCAAGAGTACTGGAGTGGGTTGCCATTTCCTACTCCAGGGGATCTTCCCAACCTAGGGATTGAACCCAGGTCTGCCACACTGCAAGCTGATTCTTTACTATCTGCGTCACCAGGGAAGCCCAAAATAACACCATACTCGTTAGCATTTACTCTCGTTTCTCCTCACCCGCTTGCTCCAGGCAAATCTACTTTACATCTGTATAGATTTGCATATCTAGGCTTTTTATCTACATAGAATCATACAGTAAATGATCTTTTGTGACTGTGTCTTTCACTTAGTACAGTTTCAAAGGTTTATCCAAATTGTAGCATGTATTACCACTCCATTCCTTTTTATTGCCAAATAGCATTCCATCCTGTGGATATACCACTTATCTGTTTATCACTTATGGACACTTGAGATGTTTCCACTTTGTGGCTCTTACAAATAATGCTGCTGTGACCGTTTGTGTACAAGTTTTATTGTGGATATATATTTTCATTTCTCATAGGCATATGCCTAGTAGTAGATTTTCCAGGTCATATGGTAACTGTTTAAACTTTTGAGGAACTACCAGAATGTTTTGTAAGTGCCTGGACCATTTCCGTTCCCATCAGCAGTGTATAAAATTCTAGTTTCTGTATTTCCTCACCATTACTTGTTATTATCTATCTGTTTGTTTTTTATATCTATCCTAGTGGGTATGAAGGGGTATCATGGTGTTTTGCTTTGTATTTCCCTGATTGCTGTTAATGTTGAACATACTCATGTGCTTATTTGTCATTTCTATATCTTTGGAAAAAAGTCTTTTCAGTTCTTTTGCTCATTTAAAAAATTAGATTATCTAACTTTTATTGTTGAGTTGTTACAGTTCTTTATTCTAGATACACATTATTTATCAGACATATGGTTTGCAGATATTTCCTCTTATCCTTTAGGTTGTCATTTCTTCATGGTATCCTTCCAGATATAAAAGTTTTTAATTTTGGTGAAGTTCAATTTATTTATTTTTTTATTATCACTTGTGCTTTTGGTGCTGTATCTAAAACGGCTTTGCCTAACTCAAGATTATGAAAATTTATCCCTGTATTTTCTTCTAAGAGTTTTGTAGTTTTAGCTCTTAACTGTGGTCTGTGATCCATGTTGAGTCAGTTTTGTGCAGGGTATGAACTGAGGGATACAAAGTTATTCTTTTGCATGTGGATATCCAGTTGTCTCAGCACCATTTGTTGAATTGTTTTAGCATCCCTCTACTCTTAGAAGCAACCCTACTGGAAAAGTTTTAGACATCCTGTGATATTCCATTTGTAGTGATTCTTCAAAGGGCTTAGCTTTCAAAACAATACTTGATGATGTATGGGTCTCAAGCACACCATTACAGGAAGCTGTGGTGGTGTAGAACAGAAGTCACTCAAGCTCCTCATCGGTCTTCCAAGATGACAGCCAAATTCATTGTTTTGTTATTTTGTCCCTATTTTGAGTTTTTTGTATTTGAGAAGTATAAAGCTCTTGTGTTGTTGGTGTTTAGTTGCAAAGTCATGTCCAGCTCTTTTTGCAACCTGTGGTTTGTAGCCCGCCAGGCTCCTTCTGTCCATGGGGTTTCTCAGGCGAGAATATTGGAGTGGGTTGCCATTTCCTCCTTCAGGGGCTCTTCCCCAGCCAGGAATGGAACTCACATCTCCTACATTGACAGGCAGATTCTTTACCCTGAGCCACATGGAGAAGCTCTTGTCCTCTGATATATGGCACATCCATAAATTTTGGTGGTATTGACTTGAGTTATATTAGATATTTATTGAATGTTTTTTTAAATTACCTAAAAGAATGTTTGGACAAAGACTTAATGTGTAGTAAGTAGCTTTAAGAGGTTTGGAAACACAGGTTATTACTGAAGAACTGCTATAAGTCACCTACATAAATGATTATTGTCTCTATATTACAGCTCAGACAGATTGTGAAAGCATTGTGCAGTGAAAGGGAGTTAAAGTTGGCAACTCACTCCAGTGTTGTTGCCTGGGAAATTCCATGGACAGAGGAGTCTGGCAGGCTACAGTCCATGGGGTTGCAAAAGAGTCAAACACGACTTAATGACTAACCAACAACAACAATGATTTCTGTAACTCTTGCATAGTAATTTGCATGTGGGTTGGGCCTGGATAATGGAAGGACTTGAATGCCAGGCAGAAGTGAGTGTTGGGACATTCTGTATAGGAGGCGGACTTTGAATACTGATTTTATTAGGGAAATGTCATGAACAGAGCTACAGGGAAGGTTACGTTGGGAGCAGATGTTGGGTGAGTAAGAGGAAGATGATTGAGGTCGGAAGATCAGTTAAGAGGCAGAAGGGCTCCAGACAAGAGACCTTGAGGACTTGAAGAAGTATAGCAGCTGTGGAGAGTCACTCTACATCACATATCCTATTTTCTTAGGACCAAAGAAGATAGAGATAGAAGGCAGGGAGATTTGTTTGGGGAGAGCTGTTTTTGTAATTAGTAGATTATTAAAAAAGAATAAAAAGTTAGGGAGTTCTCTGAGCCTGGGGAATGAGGTAAGGCAGTTAAGTGGCCTCTTGGTGTCTGCAGGGGATTGGTTCTAGGAGCCCCAGTTGGTACCAGAATCCACAGATGCTCAAGTCTCTTATATAAAAAAGCTTGGTGCAGTGAATACAGTTGGCCCTCTGGGTTTTCCATCCATGACTGGTTGGATCCATGGATGTAAAAACCTGTGAATACGGAGGGCCAGCTGTTAAGTCTTTGACAGTAGAAAGGAAGTCCAGAAGGGATGTGGTAATGAAATGCATTTCAACAGCTGTTGCTTTTCTTCCGAAGTTACTGTGGCATCCAAGGGCCTGTAGACTTTGTTTCTTCGCCTCCTGTGAATACTGAGCAGGTTCAGAGTGAGGTGGGGCCTTTTTTTCTCAAATAATATTTATTTCTTACTCCCCTTTTTCCAACTCTTTGTGACCTCATGGACTATAGCCCGCCAGGCTCTTTTGTCCATCAGATTCTCCAGGCAAGAATACTGCAGTGGGTTGCCATTTCTTTCTCCAGGGGATCTTCCCAACCCAGGGGTCAAACCTGAGTCTCCTGCCTTGCAGGCAGATTCTTTACAATCTGAGCTACCACGGAAACCCCCTACTCCCCTTTTGCGTGCCAGTAGTTTTCAGTAGGAATTGATGTTGAGCCAGTATGGTAGAATTTCCACACCCTAATTTCTGAGGATTAAAAGGAACGATAGGGTACCAGCCATTAAACTAGAAAAATAATCTTCCTCTCTGGAGCTTCTGAACGCTTGGCGTTATTTCTGTTTTGTGTAAAAGGATTGTTTTTATTTCCTCATTTGTTCTTATTAAGCCTTTAGAATAACTTTTGCTCTTGCAGACAAGCAAGGCAGTCAAACTTGTATGGAGTTAAGAATGGCCCATACCCCCTTCAGAGCATGAAAATGAGGCAGGACATGTAATTCAACAAGTAAAGGCAATTTTGTTTCTCCCACTTTAGCTTTTTTCAGTTACCTTTCAGTAAGTGACAGCATTTGATTTTTAAGTTGATGTAGGTAAAGCTGGCATATAAACAGTTTTTAAATGTTGGTTTTCATTTCCAGATGGCTCAGCTTTGGAAATCGAATCCAAATCAAGCAGCATGACTACTTAGGAATTGTTTGTTTTTTATCTTAGGAGCCCCAACTACCCCCTTCAGCACGTTCACTATGAAGTTACTGTTGATGCTTTTGTTTTCGGGACTTATGACTGGTTGTAGAGGGAGCTCTTCCTCCGCTTCACCACCTAAGTTACTGCTGGTATCCTTTGATGGCTTCAGAGCTGACTATCTGCAGAACTATGAATTTCCTCATCTCCAGAATTTTATCAAAGAAGGTGTCTTGGTAGAGCAGGTTAAAAATGTCTTTATCACAAAAACATTTCCAAACCACTACAGCATCGTGACGGGCCTGTATGAAGAAAGCCATGGCATCGTGGCTAATTCCATGTATGACGTCAACACAAAGAAACGTTTTTCTGACCACAATGACAAGGACCCATTTTGGTGGAATGAGGCAGTCCCCATCTGGGTGACCAATCAGCTTCAGGACAACAGATCGAGTGCTGCTGCTATGTGGCCCGGGACCGACGTGCCCATTCACAATACCACGCCTTCCTATTTCATGAACTACAGCCCCTCGGTGTCATTTAGGGAAAGGCTCAATAATGTCACCACATGGCTGAGCAGTTTGAACCCACCGGTGACCTTTGCGACACTTTATTGGGAGGAACCAGATGCTAGCGGCCACAAATATGGCCCTGAAGATAAAGAAAACATGCGCCGAGTGCTGGAAGAAATAGATGAACACATTGGTGAGCTTGTTCACAGACTCAAGGTGTTAGGACTGTGGGAGAGTCTTAATGTGATCATTACAAGTGATCACGGGATGACCCAGTGTTCTAAGGACAGGGTGATAAACTTGGATGAGTGCCTCGACCCCTCGTACTACACTCTTATAGACTTGACCCCAGTTGCTGCAATACTTCCCAAAATAAGTAAGTGAACTTTTAACCAAGGAATATTTCAATGGGTCAGTTGATTGAGGAGGGACGGTTTTGTAAAAAGAATGAAGCTTGGACTTTAGGTGGTTCACCACCATACACTCTTATACTCACTCAGAGTTAGGACTCTGTTTTTCCTGTGATGTTTTTCTTAGGCTGTTTAGGTTCAAAAGGATAATTTCTTTGCTTTTTGATGTATTTCTTTTATGTTTATCTTTTTATTGAAATGTAAGTGTACATCAAAGTGACTTATATATATATATACTTTTGTGTGAGATATACCTAATAATTTTCATCTACTGATCTTAGAATTAATAGTAGTAATATGTAATTAGTTTATATGTACTTAGGAAGCTAGATGTGAAATTTGCCCCCTTTGTATAAAAGTCCACCGGGGATAATCACAAAATGAAAAGAGATATGTGAATGCGTGAAAGGGGTGTGTGTGTGTGTGTGTGTGTGTGTGCACGCATTCAACACTGTTACCTTAGTATTATTGCCCTTTTTTTTAAATGATTAATAGGATTTAATAGATAACATTGTTCAGGGCTTATTTCCAGTTATTCTAGTTAGAAATATTTTTTCCTGATCAGTCAACATGACCTTTTTCCTTTGCTGTTTCCTTTTCTTCAGATAAAACAAAGGTTTATAGCAAACTGAAAGTCTGTAACCCTCACATGAATGTTTATCTCAAAGAAGACATTCCTGCTAGGTTTCACTATCAACATAGTGATCGAATTCAGCCTATTATTTTGGTTGCTGATGAAGGCTGGACAATTATGCTAAATAAATCATCACTAAAATGTAAGTATTTATTTAGGATTTTTCTTCTCTGTCCCTGGGATAAATCACATGTTGTGACATTATTCCATTAACAAGGTACTTTGATTTAGAGATGTTGACATAGTATAATTAGTTTGATTTTCAACTGGATGATTCTCAGGTTTCCGTTTGAGAGCAATTTTTAGAAACCACAGTTTGATCCTTATTGGGTGATCTTAAGGGTGAAGGAGTAGTTTTACTTTTTTGTTACCAAAATTGCAGTGACTGTCAGTAACTTTCAGGAATTGTTCTCTTAATTTGTAAAAATAAGAGAGTAGGAAGAAGCAAAGAAAATAAAAGAGAAGTCAAGAAACAAAATAAAGGGAGAGAGATTAGTTCAAATTCCTTTTTCTTTTTTAGTGTTAAAAAAAAATGTGTCCAAGTATTCCCCCATGATGAAATAATATACCTGAGTGCTACTGCTAGTTAGAACACTGAGCAAGAACCAGAAAGTATGCAAACAAAAATCTACCAAGTAAACAAAGCAGAATCTTGCCTCAAACTGAGGAAATGTGTAAGGGAGAGTTAAGAGGTCTCCCCTGAAGTTTATTTACCTGTTTGTTAAATTCGATTTGAATACATGTTTTTAAAATCAGATTTTATAGACCATAGCAGGGGTCAGAAAATTCTTCTGTAAAGGGCCAGATAGTAAATATTTCAGTCCTTGTGGGCCAGCTGGTCTCTGTCTCAACTACTCAGTCCTGCCTTACCGTGCGAAAGCAGCCACAGACAATAGCTAAGCAAACTGATGTGGGGTGTCCCAGCAAAACTCCCTTTACAGAAACCGGCAGAGGGCTGCATTTGACCAGCCTCTGTCATCTGCCAGTCTCTGATCCATAGCAGTTCAGATGCGTCAGGCAAGGGTAAAGCTGAAGACCGTTAGAATTTATGTATCATTAATGCAGCCATGGAATTAGAAGACTCTTACTCCTTGAAAGAAAAGTTATGACCAACCTAGACAGCATATTCAAAAGCAGAGACTTTACTTTGCCGACTAAGGTCCGTCTAGTCAAGGCTGTGGTTTTTCCTGTGGTCATGTATGGATGTGAGAGTTGGACTGTGAANTATCCAAAATCAATAGCAATAGTTGTTTCTGATTGGTAGGATTCAGTCAGTTCAATTCAGTCACTCAGTCATGTCCAACTCTTTGCCACCCCATGGACTGTATCATGTCAGACCTCCTTGTCCATTGCCAACTCCCAGAGTTTACCCAAACTCAAGTCCATTGAGTCAGTGATGCCATCCAACCATTTCATCATCTGTCATCCACTTCTCCTCCCCCCACCTTCATCTTTCCCAGCATCAGAGTCTTTTCAAATGAGTCACCTCTTCCCATCAGGTGGCCAAAGTATTGGAGTTTCAGATTCAACACCAGTCCTTCCAGTGAACACTCAGGACTGATATCCTTTACAATCGACTGGTTGAATCTCCTGGCAGTCCAAGGGACTCTCAAAAGTCTTCTCAAAAAAAAAAAAAAAAAAAGAGTCTTCTCCAACACCACAGTTCAAAAGCATCAATTCTTCAGTGCTCAGCTTT
>SJYV01021633.1:815409-994867 GCA_006410875.1 Neotragus pygmaeus | reverse complement strand
AAAAAAAAAAAAAAAAAAAAAAGAGTCTTCTCCAACACCACAGTTCAAAAGCATCAATTCTTCAGTGCTCAGCTTTTATAGTTTAACTCTCAAATCCAAACATGACTACTGCAAAAACCATAGCCTTGACTAGATGGACCTTTGTTGGCAAAGTAATTCTGCTTTTTAATATGCTGTCTAGTTTGGTCATAACTTTTGTCCCAAGGAGTAAGCATCTTCTAATTTCATGGCTTCAATCACCATCTGCAGTGATGTTGGAGCAAAAAAAAATGAAGTCTGTCACAGTTTCCACTGTTTCCCCTTCTATTTGCCATGAAGTGATGGAAACTGATGCCATGATCTTAGTTTTCTGAATGTTGAGTTTTAAGCCAACTTTTTCACTCTGTTCTTTCACTTTCATCAAGAGGCTCTTTAGTTCTTCATTTTCTGTCATAAGGGTGGTGTCATCTGCATATGTGAGGTTATTGATATTTCTTCTGGCAATCTTGATTCCAGCTTGTGCTTCATCCAGTCCAGCATTTCTCATGATGTACTCTGCATATAAGTTAAATAAGCAGGGTGACAATATACAGCCTTGACGTACTCCTTTCCCAATTTGGAACCAGCCTGCTGTTCCCTGTCCAGTTCTAACAGTTGCTTCCTGACCTGCATATAGGTTTCTCAAGAGATAGTTCAGGTGGTCTGCTATTTCCATCTTTTTAGGAATTTCCCAGAGTTTGTTGTGAACCACACAGTCAAAGGCTTTGGCATAGTCAATGAAGCAGAATTAGATGTTTTTCTGGAACTCTCTTGGTTTTTCAATGACCCAACAGATGTTGGCAATTTGATTCCTGGTTCCTCTGGCTTTTCTAAAACCTGCTTGATGGTATGGGGAGGGATGTGGGAGGGGGTTCAGGCTGGGAAACACTTGTACACCTGTGGCAGATTCATATCAATGTATGGCAAAACCAATACAATATTGTAAAGTAATTACCTTCCAATTAAAATAAATAAATTTATACTAAAAAACTTTCTCAGTAAAAAAAAATTAAAAAATAAAACCTGCTTGAACATTTGGAAGTTCATTGTTCACATACTGTTGAAGCCTGGCTTGGNCGTGCCCTGGAGCCGGAACTCTGCGCCCAGAGAAGCCCTCACAGCGAGAAGCCTGTGCACGGCAACTGGAGACGAGCTCGCACGGCAGTGCAGGCCCAGGACAACCAAACACGAGTAAATATAAAGCTGTTTTTAAAAAGCCCCATGGAGCTGAAAGCCGTGCTTCTGTCTACGTTTTCTCAGAAAGCACTACCACCATTAACAACCATCAGGCTGCGGATACAATCTTCGGATGTTAGAAGAGATCTTTTTATCTGAAAAGGCCGGAATCACTGCCCCAGATGAAAGGGATGGGTTGGGCTGGAAATATGGAAACCGGGTGTGAGTTCCTTCGAGCTGGCGTGAAGAGCTGTGTGGGCACGACAGGCAGGCCCGGACTGGAGGCAAGCAGGGCGTCGGGGCTGGGCGTGCAGTCGGCCATCCCAGAACGGAGGAAGAGAGCACTGCCAACGGGGAAACTGAGGCACAGACCGAAGACCACCGGCTCCCACACTGGGCAGTGGTGGGGCCTGCCTGGGGCCTCCCCAGAGCCCGCCTGGAGGGGAGAGGACAGTGCCGGCCCCCAGGAGGGAGACCTCCTGTTGCCCAGGTCTCCCAGTCCGCCCCGGCCGCCGTTCAGCCTGTCAGATTACAGGAAGCCGCGCTCCAAGTTCTCTCTGATGTGTGGACACACCCCTTGGGAGTTCACAGTGGCAGCCAAAAAATTAACTTGCAGAGGTCACCCAGCACCCTCTGCTGAGGGCTGAAAGCTCCCGGGTCTGCCCTGGCCTCAGTGACGGGCACCTATAAGCAGTGCGCTCCCCCCCCGCAGGCCTGGGACCCCAGGAGCAGGGCCTCTGGGTCACAGCACCTGGCTTGTGACGGATAGCCTCAAAAGACTCCTCCTTGACTCCCATCTAGGGCTCCACCCGACCTGCCTGGAGCAGACAGCAGCCCGGGAAGGCATCTTGGAGAGATGGGAGTTGGGTCCTGGTGAGGATGGGGACACCGGTCAGGTCAGGGTTCCAGGGAGTCCCTGAACTTCTAGGAGTAATTGTGACCTTAGAAGACAGACCACCCAGCCGGGGGGTGGGGGGTGGTGGAAGGGGCAGGGAGGGGGCTTGCCAAGAGGCAGACCAGCCCATGGGGAAAGCGCCAGCCCCAGGGCAGGAGGGGACTTTGGAGGAAGCCCGGCTGTGCTTCGGGAAAGGGACAGCTGGGCTGCGGGGACAGCTAAGGAGCCACTGGCTTCCTGAAGCCAAGGACACCCCGGGGATCATGGTGGAGCGGCTCTGGGTGGCTGGCTCTCACAGGTGGGCTGGTTTCCATCACACCTGTGCCCAGAGACCTGTGCTGGTCCTGATGACGGGGGTCCAGATGGCAAAGGGGCCGTGCTCCCCTGAGAGCAGAAGGGGGCCCCAAGGGGGCAACAAGGCAAGTGATCCCCTCGGTCGCAGCTCAAGAAGGAGTTGGTGGCTGGAGCAAGGGATACGGGAGACCCTGAAGGTCACCGTTGGGCCAGCAGAGTTGAGTGAACGGCGCCCAGGGCAGAGCTCAGCCTGTGTCGTAGCAGGAGGCGTCATGCTTTGCAGTGTAAAGGGGGGTCCTGACCTCGAGTGGGGCTCACGATGGACATGGTGTTGGGGGTGGCCAGGTGGAGACTGGAAACCCTGGAGGAGGTATCTGGACACTGAGTGCTAAGTCGCTTCAGTCGTGTGTGACTCTTTGTGACCCCCACGGACTGTAGCCCACCAGGCTCCTCTGTCCCTGGGATTCTCCAGGCAAGAATACTGGAGTGGGTTGCCATGCCCTTCAGGGGATCTTCCCGACCTGGGGATCGAACCCATGTCTCTTACGTCTCCTGCATCGTCAGGTGGGTTCTTTTACCACTCAAGTCAGCTGAGAAGCCCCTATCTGGACACGAGCATGTCCCAAGAAGAACAGCTGACAAGCTCTAATTCGGCACTAACCTGGCCGGTCTGAGCCAGGTCTGCGGTGTAGAGAGGGGGCGGGGACAAAACGGCCTGGAAGAGCCGGAACAGTGGCCTGCCTGCAGCCTCACCCCAGATGGGCCTCTCCTGCATCCGCTGCCCACACACTTCCTTCCACCCAGGACCCTGGGTTTCCGCGGGTGCCTCCTGGAAGGGGCTGACCCGGCCCCAGCTCCAGGGAAGGCTCTGATTGGGCAGGTCAGTCACCACGTCACCTGGTCATTGGCTCAAGAAAAGCACAGAACGCGATGTGAGCCAGTGAGGCATCAAGACATGTTCACCAGGAACCTCTGGGAAGGAGCTTCCCTCNCATCATTCAGTCGCCTGAACTTCACGTGGAAGCGGGAGCTTGTTAAACCTGTGGTTGTTCAGTCATGTCCAACTCTCTGTGACCCCGTGGAATGTAGCCCACCAGGTACCACTGTCCATGGGGATTCTCCAGGCAAGAGTACTGGAGTGGGCTGCCATCCACTTCTCCAGGGAATTCCAGGGAATTGTCCCAACCCAAGGATCAAACCCAGGTCTCCCACATTGTAGGCGGATTCTTGACCACCGCTAAGTCATGGCCCACTCTTGTGACCCCATGGACTATGCCTGCCACGCTCCTTTGTCCATGGGATTCTCCATGCAAGAATACTGGAGTGGGTTGCCTTTCCTTTCTCCTTGTTAAATATAATTGATGCATATTAAAAGGCAGTATTTTTAAAAATAAAGCTGATAGTTGAGAGTCTCGTTTTGGAGTAATATCCGGGACCGTCAGGTTTTTCTTTGACTTTTACTGGAATTACATTAGAGTCATCTGCTTAGATGTCACATTCAAGGCAAGAATCCCTCCTGTAATGTTTTCAGTCCCTGTCCCTCTGGACATTGAGGTGTCCTTTAGCTGTTGGTAAACCAATGGTGTGGGCTTCCCAGGTGGCACTAGTGGTAAAGAACCCACCTGCCAATGCAGGAGACATAAGAGACACGGGTTCAGTCCCTGGATGGGGAAGATCCCTTGGAGGAGGGCATGGCAATCCACTCCAGTATTCTTGCCTGAAGAATCCCATGGGCAGAGGAGCCTGGTGGGCAGCATTCCATAGGGTTGCAAAGAGTTAGTAAAAGATGTGTCTAATCTTCATTGCCAAGAAAAAAAAAAAGGGAGGGGGGGAGCAAAGGCAGTATTATTCTCAAAAAAAGTTTCTTGTCAGAGAAACAGTTGGTGCTAACTAATGATTTACTAGCAATTTTATACAGCTAAAGTGACTTAGCACGCATGCACCCATGGTGTATTCTACATTCTGCGTCTTGTCCAGGGGCAGCTGACAAAGGTCAAGGCCGCTGGCTCACTTCCTCCCCACTCACTGGTTTACTCACTTCTGCTCCCCCCAGTTACTCAGAACCTTCAATCCAACCACTCTCTTAATCACTGGTGCTCTTTGCAGGGGCTTTTTGCAAACTGTATTGGATGCTGACAGGTGAAATGCTTGGGGCTAGGACTGAGAAACCCATCAGTCTGAGAGAAGGTTTTAAAACATGAGGTCATGACCAGTTGGGAAAAAGGAGGGTTGTATGTGCAAAATACAGGAGATGGCTGAATTGAAGAAAATAGGTCATTTTTTTTCTAGCCCCTACTTGGCCCAACTGATCAGAATTTCAATAGATGGGAATTAAACTGACAAGAATCCAGTGTATTTACACTAGAAACAGGTTATTTCACAATAGCAAGGCTGATCTTGTTTACTAACATCATCTTCTTTTCCAGTAGGTGACCACGGTTACGATAATTCTCTGCCTAGTATGAATCCGCTTCTAGCTGCCCATGGTCCTGCATTTCACAAAGGCTACAAACACAGTACCATTAATATGGTGGATATTTATCCAATGATGTGCCACATCCTGGGATTGAAGCCACAGCCCAACAATGGAACCTTTGGTCACACCAAGTGTCTGTTAGTGGACCAGTGGTGCATTAACCTCCCAGAAGCCATTGGAATTGTTATCGGGGCGCTCCTGGTCTTGACCACTCTGACCTGCCTCATCATTATCATGCAGAACAGAGTCTCTGGGCCCCGGCCATTTTCCCGACTTCAGCTCCAAGAAGATGATGATGATCCATTGATTGGGTAACACGTGCCAGGGTTTATACAAGGTGGCTTTAAGAAGGGCACACCCAAGGAATGGTGTTAGAGCTATGAAAACATATACTTCGAAAGAACTTGGACCAGGCATGCTACAGTTATTTTGTCTTTTCTTGTGTTTTGCTGCATTAGCTGATACAAAAAAAATTCTGATTTTAGGGAAAATTGCTAGTAAGTCATTAGTTAGCACCAACTGTTTCTCTGACAAGAAACTTTTTTTGAGAATAATACTGCCTTTGCTCCCCCCTCCCTTTTTTTTTTTTGGCAATGAAGATTAGACACATCTTGAGATGAAAATATATTAAAATTTAGTGCGTGTGCATTTCAAATAAATTTTTATATTTGTAAATTATACAACAAAACTCTTTGTAAAGTCTGTGGATTTTGTGTATAAGAAAAGAAAAGTTTCCTATATTTTTATATGTACCTTTAATAGAGTTTGTATCCCAAGTAAACCACTGAGGTAGGAAAATTCTCTGTGATGGTTAATAAAATGGATTATGAGGCAGCAAAGATCTAGCATATGAAGAAACTATTTCAAGAAAAGCTACTGTAAAAAACAAGCAAAAGCTCCATGATAACAAGATTGAGTCTTTGTCTATGTCTCTGTTAAGACCCTTAAGCTATTAAAACCTCAAAAGGTTTATCTTTTGAAGAGTATTACTAAGAGGAAATTAAGAAAATAGAGGAAAGTGCTTTTCTCACTTTATGCTTAATGCCTTTGTGTAAGTTATTTAGTTGTGTGTGTGTGTGTGTGTGTGCGCGTGCACACGCATGTGCGTGTGCCAAGATGTTGCATGCTTGGGTGTACAGACTTCATGTAACTTACAGGAGGTGGTGAGATGTGAGTGACCTGGAGGCAGACCCTCACAAACCTATAAAACACAGCTCTCAGGAAAGGTTATAACTGCACTTCACATTCATGTAATTACTTCTAACTCACAAGTTAAATTCATAATTTTTTAAACCTTGTAAATTTTTGTTAACCATTTTTAACATTCTTATGCTGTTACAGCCAGAGATCTCCAAGTACTGGAGAGAAATTTATGACCTGACTACAAATCTGGTTCTGATTGGGTCAGAATGAGAAATTTTTCTGTTTGCCTTTGGGAATTTTATGCCTTACTTTTTAGGCAGTGCTGCTGCTGCTGCTGCTGCTAAAGAGTAGCTAAATTTAAAATGAAATTTAATATATTTTGATCTATATTAATCATGTGTTAAGTAACTGAATAAACCCTCAGAACTCCGTTAACCTTTAGTAGCCTGAATTCTGCCTTTGCTTTTTTTCTCCCATATTTGATTCAAAAAAGTAACCACTGTGCTCATAATTTTTTTTAGCATACTTGTTCATAGCCAATGATATGTTGTTATAACTCATCCTAGCTTTGCAAAGTGTACCTTCTAAGAATCAAAATCAATAGGAAGAAACTGAATTGTAGCAGATGGGATTTTATACATTAGAGGAAAAATTGGGTTCAAGAACCATTTTCATCAGGAGCTGAGGCAAGCAATTAATATTACTAGTGTGATCTTTAAAGTTTTATTACTAGTGTGATCTTTAAAGTTTTGACAACAGAAAATAAGCTGGATAACAGTTTTACAGGTACAAAAATAATGGAGAGTAAATATGCAGCGCAGTGAAATGTTGATTATCTGCGGTGGTCAGGAACAATGGTGCCAGTTGTCAAACCCAGAATTCATCCTTTGGTCACTGTTTGCTAATCTCCTGATCCTGGTATTTGGTGCCTATTGTTCTAGGAGTTCTTGAGACTCATTTCCATACCCTGTATGAATAGTCCGGGTGTGCAGTCATAAAGTTACTGTGTTAAAAACAGCATAGTAAATAAACCAAACCACCAGGACTTTTTTTGCTTTTTGACAAATTTTTATTTCTGATATTTTTTTCCTCACATAAAAGTTATCCTAAAGGTTAATAGTTGATATGGACAAATAATAGAAAAATTTCTTTCTACTTCAATTCCCATTAAAAAAAAAAAAAGCACAGAAGGACTGTCACATTTAAAGCAGTGAGGATTCTTTGAAATGTCTCAAGTGCTAAGTGAGTTGAGCTTGGTCCTTGCAGTGGTGTGAGCTTTATTGGCTGTGTTGGTGTGATTGGTGGAAATCGATCCATCGCAGCCAACATGTGAAGAGACTTTATAGAGGATGGAATAGGAAGGGGTGCCCTTCAGGGTCTCAACCCTTTGAACAAAAGACCTATTTGTCTTGTTCTTCGTTCCATTCTGAAAATATTAACTAGAATTAAAATCGTAGATGTTTTTTGTATATGTTGATGGGACAAAAAGTATCTATTTAATAATCAAAGAGATGTTTATGTATTATTGTATTGAACTTTATATTAATTCATTTGTATCTTTAAAAAATGATCACTTAAAGCCAGTGATTCCTCTAGTACACTGAGAAATATTTCGGTAAAGCCAGCTTTCTTCACTTGTACATTTTGTTAAATAATTGATAACATGCTTCTCTATTTTCTGAGTTGTAGGAAGTATTTGGCTCCAGGAAAGATTTAACTGTTTATGACAACCATACTCAAAGGTAATAGGAAAACTTTTTAATAAAAGTTTTTCAGTGAGTGAATTCAGAATAAGTATATCTACTTATAATGTAGGGACAGTTCTGCTGCTCTTATTATTGTGCAAGTACTTCTGGTAAACAGCAATAGCAGAAAAATTATTTCAATGCTCTGTCCACTGGTTTTGTGTTACTGTTCCATTAAGCTTGGTGTAAGGATTTAAAGATAAGTTCTTGGAACATTAAATGATTAAAAAGGCCTTTGCCTTGTTCTTGGGTGTTTTTCCTTCTCTTGCCCATGTCTGGTAAACTTTAAGGATGGTCGTATTTAATTTCTTTTATTTGAAGGATTTTACTTCATTGTGAGTATATAAACCTACAAATGAAGGATAAAGATGACATGATAAATCTGTAATTTATTGTAAATTCTTAAAATACTGTGTAAATAAAATGACATGAGTGTGTTTAAAAGAAGTTTATGTGTAGTGCCTTAAGTTAAAATATATTTTGACTATATTGTTTGAATTCAAAGCTATGACTTTGCTTATTATTTTAAAATTTGTATGTGAATAAAATGTTACCAAAACATTTTAATCGTAATTATTAAATATGTGATGTCCTTGATGATTTTTTAATTTGTCACCTTCTTTCAAAATAGGCATACTATGATAGATGTTAACATGACTTAGTGATACTGCAAAATCCACCTAGGCATTCATTACAATCTTTTTAAAACCAGGATTAAGCGTGTAACATTTAGCCATATTTTTAAAGCAGTGTATAAATATACACTGTATAAATATAGTATAAATATGCAATCCTACATAAGGACATCATTGGAAAGATAGCCAAGATAAATTTTGCAGTTTCTAGAACTATAATTCACTGACTTGGAGTAGAAAGGAAGAAGTTTCAAAAGCTGGTTACAAAACACTAGGGGTGAGGGTGATTACAATATTTAAACTTTGTTTTGTGCATAGCTAGAGTATTTAAGGTTTCCCAGGTGGCTCAGTGGTAAAGAAGCTGCCTGCCAATGCAGGAGACGGGTTTGATCCCTGGGTCAGAAAGATCCCCTGGAGAAGGAAATGGCAACCCACTCCAGTATTTCTTGCCTGGGGAAGCCCACAGGCAGAGGAGCCTGGTGGGCTAAAGTCCAGGAGATCACAAAAGAGTCAGACACACCTTAATGACTAAATGACTAACAAAATATTTAATGTCTTTTCTAATATATATTCAACAAAGCTTCCTCTAACAGAGCAGTTTTTTTAAAAAAATTTGACATTCATTGAATACTGCTAGCTAGGGACTGTGGGAAAAACAAATAAAAAGTACTTTCTTTATTTTGAAGAGTTCTGTGGCATTTCAAAAGTGGTAACACTTTATACCAACAAAATACTTTTTTCTACTCATGGTTTACCTCTTGGGCTGAGATCGTTGAATCTAGAACCAGTTCCCACAGTGTACTTCCTGAAGTTTGAATTCCAGATTTATTGAATAAAATTGATTCCAATAGAGAATGAAAAGTAAGACCGATTTCTTTATTAAAGATTGGGAAAGCTATGAACTATTCTACAAAAAAGTTTCAGGTCCCAAATCCAGTAATCTTTCTTGTTGCCTCTTCATTGCATTTGATTATCAGTGTTACATTAGCTTCATAAAACTAGTGTTTTAGAAAAAACCTGCATGAGTTTTTGAGGTGAATATAACACTGATATCAAACGTGATTTAAAAAAATAGCATAAAAAGAGAAAACTACAGATTTTCAAAGCTATGTTTTTTTCCAGTAGTCATGTATGGATGTGAGAGTTGGACAATAAAGAAGGATGAGCTCTAGTGAATTTATGTTTTCGAACTGTGGTGATGGAGAAGATTCTTGAGAGTCCGTTGGACAGCACAGAAATCACTAGTCAGTCCCAAAGGAAATCAACCCTGAATATTCATTGAAAGGACTGATGCTGAAACTGAAGCTCCAATACTTTGGTCACCTAATGCAAAGAGCCAACTCACTGGAAAAGACCCTGATGCTGGGAAAGAATGAGGGCAGGAGGAGAGGGGGGATGAGATGGCTGGATGGCATCACTGACTCAATGGACATGAGTTTGAGCAAACTCCAGGAGATAGTGAAGGACACAGAGGACAGGTGTGCTGCAGTCCATGAGGTCCCAAAGAGATGTGACTTAGCAACTGAACAACAGATTTTCTATAACTAGTTTCTTGTAAGATTCTGAAACTAATAACAGGATCAATTCTAATTAAGAGGTCAGAAAGCATTTTGCAAAGCAGTTTTCAATTTAAATGGCAGATGGCAAAGGCAGAAGAAATTACAAAACATACCCTGAACAGGAAAAATGGTATCAGTTAATCAACTTCAAAACAGTTGATAGGAGATGGAGAGAAAATATGTCAGCGTTGTGATGGGGGGGGGATTCCATTCTTCTGACCTTTTAAAAGTTTTTACTTAGTCAGGAAGATTAGCCAGTCTCCATCTTATTTCTGTGTCCTAATTTGTGACTGTACACAAAAGTTTGGCCAGAGAGACATGCAGGTAATACCAGAACAACAAAACTGTCAAAACATGATAAGAGACAAGGTTTTCCCAGCAAAGTGTAAAATTTTATTTTCTTTCAGGTTAAATCTCCAGCTGCTATTTTACAGGAAGATAAGTATCTGTAAATAAAAGAACCATTCAACAGTCAAATCTTCAGATCAGAGTTTTAATGATTCCATCAGCGTTACAGAATTTACTCTCTTCTTACCACTAAGGTCATCATAGCACCCTCTAAAATGAATTTAACACAACAATTAATTTGCATACACAGATTGCAGTTGAATAGTAACTTTTAAATAGACTCAATTTCATCTTCAGGTCATTAGATTTGGCATCTCAATCACACACTGCTAAGAATAAGTCACATATTCTAAAATGTCTAATCCAGAGTTCAGACCTCCTGAGGAGTTTGCTATCTACCATCTCATGTCTCAGCTTTTTAATCTGTACTACTGATACATTTCCAGTGATTTCATTCTATCCCATTAAGAGGCTGTGTTAAGAATTAGGTGCTAACACTTTATTGGCATCATCATTTAAAAATCATTCTCCTGATTTTAGGAAGCACTTTAATTATACTTTTCACTCTGCCACTTTTGTTCTTTACCTCAAATTTATAGTTTCTTTCTTGAATACTTTTGCCATTTTACCTACTTTGCCAGTGGGTACATAAATATACACAAAATCATAGTATTATTTATGGGCCACATGGCTGTAAGCTGGTTTCTGTTTTCTTCAAGGAAAGCTATTCTGGGGCTTCCTCTTTCCTCTAAGAAACCACTGGCAATACTACCCTCTCCCCAACCAGACTACTTAAGAGACCAAAAGCACAGCTTTCCATGGTGGAAATGAGCTGAGATGACCAGGCAGGTGAAAAACCCTACTGAGGAGATAAAGTCTTGTGAATGAAAAGTCCTACTGAGGAGTAGTGTCTATTTGTGAACCTGGATTCATCTTCGATTCCACTGCGCATCTGTGAGTAGATATTCAAATATTTCAAGGAAACAAGGCTATAATCTCAACTTCTCTTATTTCAATACCTGTAACCTCTAGGTATTGTCTCACTAAATTTTGCCACCAGGCACCCTTTAGCGTTGTCCTGGGTGCATTGCAAACACTGGTCCTGCCTAATTTTTTTTCCCCCTAAACTCCTAATTATTTCCCCCCAAGCTCCACACAGTTCTTTTCAAGGGTTGTGTGGCTGACATTTTCCCCAATATATTTTGTGCTCTCTTGAAAATCATGGACCTTCAAATGCTCAAATCTAAAGGCTCTGTCCCTACAGGTTACCAGAAACAAAACACTCTGATCTAATCTGATTTTTAACACAATAGTGATTTATTTTTCAAGGAAGCAAATAATTACAGAGCAAGAGAAAACATTGCTGAGATGATGCCTGATCCCTTCGGCCCTTCTAGGGCAGTGCTAGACTTGAGAGGAAGCAAATGTATATTCACGGTGTCTTTATTATCAAAATCAGAGTAAAATGACTGCATCAGGAAATAGCAATAATGACTGTCACAACGGAAATGATACGCCTAGAATGAATCCAGCAGCATCTGGATCTCTGTTGTGGGGGGGAAATAAGATGAAAATGTATGTCGTATGGAAAGAACTATGACAAGGAGTGCTCACAGATACACCCTGCTTTGGGAACCCATCTCTCTGAAATCCAGCATTCAAAGGTCATCACATTTCATTTTCAACAGTTTTCACTTTCTTCCCGTTCTCCCGATGTAAGGAGATATATTTCTACATTATTCAGGAATTATTAGAATTTTCATTCCATAACAAGGAATAACAAGTATTCTGGGACATAGGTGTAAAATTTGTCTTTTTCTACTGAATTATAAGACATAATTGTCAATAAAGTGCATTTCACATAAAAGTACCATTAGGAGAGTAAAGTGCAACGTGTAAGGTACTTCAAATAGTGCAAAGTTGCTAAATATATACATTGTATGTGCCAAGTCCAAATAAAGCAGGATCTTATCTACCAGAAGCCAGAGAGAACAATGGAAATATACTTCCCCATCTTTCATCCTTTGCAGGTCAGTGTATTTTGGTCCGTGTGTGTGTGTGTCTGTGTGTGTATGTATGTGTGGCTGCCCCTGTATATACACATAACTGCTTAATGGTCTGTGCAAATGTCTGAAGCTAGTTCCCTAGAATTTGAAACCTTTAAACACTGACATAACTATGCCATCTTCACATCACAGAAGCATTAGGCTTGTAATAATGGTTGAGATATTTCAGCCTGAAAATCTGGTAAGGCAGGTATTTGACTTCGAATTAAATGTTTAACGAGAACTATTGAAAACACAATAACTATAACGCTACCGAGAGACACCCCAGTGAAATAAGCGTAAGACTCGTCTTGTTCATTTTCTCTTGGTTTCACGCTACCATGGAGCAGAGGAGGGGTCTGCGTATTAGGACTTGCTCTTGGAGTCGGTGAACTGAGCAGATCCTGAACGTTGCTGAGGGATCCGTTGTGAGGCAGGGCAGTGATGCCGAGCAGGTGGCAGAGCAAGGGGTACAGATCCGTAGAGTTCATGGCTGCTTTTGTGAAATTCTTTCGGAAGGCAGGACCGTGGGCTAAGAAAATGGGATGCATTTCTGCTAAAGCGTTGTCGTACCCGTGGTTGCCTACTGTGAAGATAAAATGCACGAACAAGTTAGCCAACCAGATGGTATTAAAATGGAAATAACTGTATCAACGAATGCTGGACTTACACGCAAATTTTATCTAATTTGACTTTTAAATAAAAGAATCCTGTTTACACATCATCTCTGCTGTGGTCAACATCACGATTCACTTCAGGAAATGAAAAGTCAGATGATCACAAATCTTTCCCACAGGCCACAGGAAGAAGGGTAAACTTCCCTGAGCCAAGTCGGGGGAACACAAAAGTGATTTTTTTTTGTTGGCAGGTAAACTAACTTTCAGCAATTAATTGTTGCTGCTACTGCTAAGTCACTTCAGTCGTGTCCTNGAGAAGGCACTGCAATGCGAGGCTCTCACACCACAACTAGAGAAAACCCACACAGCAATGAAGACCCAGAACATCCAAAAATAAAAACAAGTAAATAAATTTTTTTTTAAAGTTTGAGATATTGTTATTACTTCCCTTGCTCATAGGTAAGAAAACTAAGTCTCAGCAGGAGCAAAACTCTCTCTTTCCTCTACCCCACTGTTTCCCTATTAAGCAGATTCTAACTAAGGATCCTCTGAAGGCTTCCATAAAAATCACTGTAACTCCATGCACATTTGTGTGTATCTTCCCATCTCTACTTCTCTGTGAGTGACGGCTGTAGTTTTTCATCATATACAATGACTCCAAAATGGTTAAATGCCACTACCATAAATATACAGAGAGAGCATCATTTTCAATACTGTTGAAAAAAGTCAAAAATCAGACTCTGAGGGAAGAGACTTTGTCTTTTCAGAGACTAAGGATTAAATCCAAGAATATTACCATGAACAAAGACAAGCACACTTGAAAGACAGAAACAAAAGTCCCCCACTCAGTCACACTGGGCACGTCCACACCCCACCCCAGATCACCACTCAGTTCAGGCTGACCTTCCCTGGGCAAGATGGCAGCCACCGGCGATTGGTCAATCAGGGTGTAGTGCTCTCTATCCAGATACTGGTCAAGCTCTATGATCCTCTCCTGGGAACACTGAGTCATTCCATGGTCGCTTGTGATGATCAGGTTCAGAACATTCCACAATTTTGCCTTTTTCAGCATTTGTATGAGATATCCTAACTTGTGGTCAATATCTGAAATGACAGGCCCCATGAGCGGACTTTCTGGTCCCAACTGGTGGCCCATATCATCAGGTTCCTCCCAATAAAGAAGACCAAGATTGATGGGCTCTTTTGATGTAAACCATTCAATAATTTTGGCAACTCTCTCTTCAAATGAAACGGAGTCATTGTAAGGCATGTAGTGAGTGGGAAAGCTTCCATGTATTTTGACATCTGTTCCGGGCCACATGGCTGCACCACTCGTGTGTCCTGCCCTCTGATTTGTGATCCATATCGGTGTTGCTTCTTCCCAAAACTCAGAATCATAAATATCCATGTCATCCAAGGAGAAAGATTTGTTCAGAATAGGGTCATACATGTCATTTGCCACAATACCATGATTCTCGGCAAAGAGGCCAGTGACCAAAGTATAATGGTTAGGGTAGGTCTTTGTAATAAAAATATTAGTAACTTGCTGCACCTGGACACCGTATTTCATAATATAATGAAAATGGGGTGTTGGAACTCTATATAAATAATCCCAACGGAATCCGTCAAATGAAACTAGCAGAACCTTTGGCTGGTCTGATTGGAGAGAAAATGTAACTGAAAGTGTTAATGCAGCAAGCATGAAGGACACCCGGAGAAGTTTTGAAGTCATTTTCAAACTACTTGATTGCTTCAGTGTAAGATAATCTGTATAAGAAAAATATAGAAGTTAATGGCAATAATTTTGTTTTACATACTTTACCCAAAACAGAAAATGATGGCACTGAGTAACCCTGCTTATAGTATACATCACAGCCTGGAAGGTTTATGTTGCAGAATTTCATTTTAAACAAGAAACATGCGGCTCTCTATAACAAAGCTAAGAAATATATTCACACTTTAGAAATTGTTTTAGTTTCTAAGAACTCACCAAAATATTTCCTCAAAGAAATTATGTAAATTATCTCCGCAAATATCATTTTAAAAGATGAAATAATTTGCATACAACTTTTCAGAAACATTTTCAGGTTGACTCAGACTTCTGGCTCCTGCTCATGGACATTTATATATGTCCAAATATTCCGGGAACTGGTGATGGACAAGGAGGCCTGGCGTGCTGCGGTCCATGGAGTTGCAAAGAGTTGGACATGACTGAGTAACTGAACTGAACTGAAATACCTGTGGACACATTCATCATTAGTGTTAGACAGGCTGTAGGAACCTAGCAACAGGAATTAGCACTAGCAAATTCAAAAATAATATTTTTAAAAAATCCATATGTAATCCTCCATGTTTCAATGGCAAGGCCTTATGTTTGATCCATCATAGTAAGAGATTAACTTGGTGTCTTGACGTGACATAAAAATTGTGACATTCTAATATATCTGTGAAACATAACTGACATTCATGTATTAATAATCAAAGCATGCATGTGTGCTAAATTGCTTCAGTCATGTCTGACTCTATGCAGCCCTATGAACTGCAGCCTGCCACGCTCCTCTGTTCATGGGACTTCCCAGGCAAGAATACTGGAGTGGGTTGCCATGTCCTTCTCCAAATAATCAAAGCATGTTGTTGTTGGCGTTTGGTCGCCCAGTCATGTCTGACTCTTTGAGACCCCGTGGACTGCAGCACACCAGGCCTCTCTGTCTCTCACCATGTCCCGAAGTTTGCCCAAGTTCATGTCTATTGCCATCAGTGATGCCATCCAGCCATCTCATCTTCTGACGCCCTCTTCTCCTTCTGCCCTCAATCAGAGGAGAGTCTTCTTTAAATAAAACAATTAGGTTCTGAACTAAGTATAACAGAAGTGTAAATCTGAAATTTGCTGTTGACCTTCCTAACGTTAGTGACTTCCCTGGTGGCTCAGTTGGTAAAGAGTCTGCCTGCAATGTGGGAAACTTGGGTTCGATCCCTGGGTCGGGAAAATCCCCTGGAGAAGGAATGGCAACCCACTCTAGTACTCTTGCCTGGAGAATTCCATGGACCGAGGAGCCTGGAGGGCTACAGTCCCTGGGGTCACAAAGAGTCAGACAAGACTAAGTGACTTTCACTTTCATTTTTCCTAATGTTACAATTCATCAACATTTAATCTTATCAGTGGTGTGTGTAGAACAGGCACTTCCCAGGATTAAATAAATCTCTTGGGATCAAAGTGGTTGTAATTGTTGTTGTTCACCTGCCTCTATTTCTAAAAAGCTTTTATTCTATTCAAGAAAGCTAATAAGAGATAATATGAAAAACAATGCATATGTAAATTTTGTCAGTTCTCATTGGGTTTGCAGATCCAGTAAGGATCTTTTGTTCTTTCCCTCTGCTCTTCATTCTTGCATGAAGTTATTTATAAGCCCACCAAACCTGGATCTAACTATATTTTGTGCCAAGAAATCTCTTGAATTCAGTTTTTGACATCTTCTTAATTTGAATATGCTGAAGACATTTTTAAACCTCAGAAAAAGAACCTGTCTTGCCCTCCTATTTTATAAATGCTGGTAAATAAAAACTGCTTGGCATGCCTGCTTTGCTATCAGGGACAAGCATTCTGCTTCTGTTTTTTTTTTTTAAACCAGGATTTCAGCATACCAGAACATTACTTAAACTGAAATTGCTATAGGTATTGATCTCCAGACAAGGGCTCAAAAATTAAATTTAAAAAACTATTCCTCAAATGTCAAGAAACTTCCTAGTTCTGGAAGGAACATGAATAATCAGTTCCAATAAGGAACTGCAAAAATATTTACTAACATTTCTGGCTAAGAATGGTGGTTCTTCCTCTTCCTCTCTTCTCCTTCACTTTCTTAACACGAGAAAGGATACTAAGAACCAAATATAATTTAAGCTAAAAAATGAATCAACAACATGAAACATCTGACTTCTCCTCTATTAATTCAGCAACTGTAATAAGTAGGACCGAACTGCTTTCCTCAAGGTTAGGAATGTTTGGTAAGAGGAACCAACATTATCACATCGATGACATAAAGCAACAAACAGGGAAGCGGGGGTGGGGATGGAAGAAATCTGATTTCTTGCTTTTCCAACACAAAGTGCTTCATGGCGCTGTGGAATCCCTCGTTCTGGGTCCAGATTTCACTGGGCTGCTTTCCAGTTCCTCGCCCCTCCAGCCCTTACCCTACAGACAGCCTTGGAAATCTAGAGGAAAGGGGCGCCAAGAAAGGAGTGGATAGAAAGTGAAGCATCGATGAGTAGGTGTATGTAGAGCGAACAGAGGAGGGTGATGCGTCTCCCCATCGTTTTCACCGGGATTTCATCCTAGCTCCGGGAAGGATCTCGGCATAGGGTACGTTCCCAATTTGTAGAACTCCAGCCCGCCCACCGAGGCCAGAAGATGCCCTAACGTGGGCTCTGTACAAGTGTGCAGTGGAAACGGGAGGAAAGATAGTTTGGGGGTCCCTAAAGAGGCAGGTGGGTCCCGGGGAGGCCAGCCTACCACTTCCCCCGACCCTCGCGGCGATCCTCTCAGTCCGCATCAATGGGAGGGAAGGCCTGGAAAGGGATCCCTCCCGCAGACCCGGGGCAACAGCCAGGAGGCGGCGGGAGCAAGGGGTGCCCCCCAAACCCACAGCCACTCACCTGCTCGCCACCTCGACGGAGAGCACCTGACCAGCACTGCACCTGACCAGCACTGCACCTGACCAGCACCGCCTACCGGCTGCAGGCCCCGCCTCTTGACTCCTATTGGCTACGGGACGGAGAGAAAGCCGGGCTCCTGGGAGTGGCTGCCCCGCCTGTCAATCAGTGGGGCGGGCACTGCGGGATTTGAAGGGTGGATCGGGCGGGAGCCAGGGGAGTGAGGGGCGACTTGGTCCCAGCCTGGAGGCTCCAGGGGCAGGAAGGAGAGGGTGCCCCAGGGCTCGCTAAGGCCCCCTCTGCCGGATCACAGAACCATTCTGCATTGTGCCTTTTCTAGACGGGCAGTTATGCTGTGGTCAGTGATGCAGAGAGGTCATAGCGGTCTACCCCCAGTAGTGGTTGATGTGTTTCAACACTGTTTTCATTAAAAGCTACTGTTCTCTTACCCGATTTCTCATCTCCAGTTTTCTTGTTTTCTGATCATAAATGGGTAGCACCATTCTCTGGACTTTGCTCCGAGGAACACCAGAGCACCCCAGGAGGCCAATGAGACTATGCAAAATCTAATTTAAAAGGATTTAATTTTACTGTCCCGGTTTTTGCAAGGCCAGGTCTCTGAGGGATCTGCAATAGTGTGACGCCTGAGAATGCACGTATTACATCAGCCAGGTTCAGAATCGGGTTAATTTGCACAGGCTGCGAGGCTGAATAGCTATGCCAGGCACCAGATTCTGCTCCTAGATTTGTTTTTAAATATGCAGGATGGAACTTCGGATCTGACTCCTCTTTCTTGATCCTGTTTCTTCTATTTCCGTTCTGAAATGAATTAATTTTTTAAGTGTTTTTTGTCTCGTTTTGTTTTGTAATGGATGGTATTTTTAGGCGGGAGGGAGTGCAGACAGGTACATAGTTTGCCAATATGATCCCAGCTATATTTATCATAAATTATAGCAGTGACTTCCAGTTCCCCTAAAAGAATTTGTCCATCTACACGATTCTCAAACCTAATTCTGACCACCCTGCAATGGGCAATAATATCTGCTGGTTGTTGCAACTTAAATGCAAACATTTAATTAGCAGTTAAAATGGAGAGCAGAACCAGTAGTTCTAGGTCCCCTGGAGCTCACTTCCCTGGTACACCAGAACTGTAATGAATAGACAGCCTTGCTGAGAGTTAATTAAACAAGGCAAACATTTTGGTCATTGTTTTTTCTCCTTCTCTCAACTTCTCATAGAGGGACAGTCCCTACCCCAGTGACTCCCTTCCCACAGCGTCATACCACCCACAGGGGGATCTGGGCGCTCTTCCACGGCCTTTTATTTGTAATGACTTGAGTTTATGGTTTTCTACACGTGGGAGGAGAATTGAGAGGGAGACTGATGTCCATGTTTGGCCAGATTCAGTTGCAGTGAAGCTGAACAGGTTGTTCCAAGTCCCCAAAGCCCTGTCCTTTGAAATTGCCCCAACTTGGAACAGGGTGGCCCTATATTATGTCTTTGTCCCCCCAGAATAGACCAACCCTATGTTCTCCCCAAACATTCAGAGAACAGCATATGCTGATTAGAGAGCAGAGTAGTGAAAACAGGCTTGTCTTTTACATGGATCGCTGAATACTGTTGGACCCTGTTCAGATGGCACTGCTTGACTCTGCAAACTTTTTACGAAGAGAAGGTTGTATTCACAAGTCACCTCTGTGATACAGGCATGGTGCAGCTGTTAACCACAGTGCACAGCGTGGAAAATGACTCATGAGGGGCCCAGCAAGCACCAGAGACACTGCCCAGATCTCCGTGTAATGACATCTAGAGTCAACTGGCTGGCTCATGATATAACTCATGTTGCTAATAGGGAAAAAAATCTGGCTTACATAATAGAGATAGAGGAATGATTGTAAAAACATGGAAATCCCGCTTCCACATCTGTGCCAGCCCTTCTGCCCTGTCTGTTGCCTTAAGTTCTGTCCAATTGCCATCACTACTCAGCCAAATATCGTCACCTATGCTAGGGATCCCCAAATTTTTTGGCACTGGGGACAAGTTCCATGGAAGACAATTTTTCCACGGACTCAGGGTGGGGTGGGGATGGTTTAGGGGTGATTCAAATGCATTAAATTTATTGTGCACTTTATTTCTATTACGATTACATCAGCTCCACCTCAGGTCATCAGGCATTCAGTCCCGGAGGTTGGGGACCCCTGGCCTAAACTACAAACTGGTTGACTGTTGCTATTCCTTTTATATTATTGAATTAATATAATTATTGATTAATATAATCACTGAGCTAGTAACATTTTTCTGCATAATGGTATAATAGAGGAATCAGCTTCTTTCATGGGTTTTGGGGTACAGATGGGGATTCCTCTACCTGAAGAAGTCTAATAGGGGTTTGAGAGCAGAATTATTTTCTTTCTGAGGAACTGGAAGAGGTTTGAGTTAAAACTAAAATAGGAATTTTTTTTTAATGAAATAGCCAAGACTGGTTCTGCAACAATCATTTTCTTTTCAAAACTAGCATATACACCACAGTAGGGTGAATGAGCAAATTAGTTTACAAAAATTAAAAAAATCTTTAGGGTTGTAATATACTTCATCACAACAATAAATTAAAGCAAATTCTACCTCTTAAGCCTTTATAGAACATTCTGCAGAATATGAGTCTCACATATTGAACAGCCATAGATTAAGAATCACAAAGATTCTCTTGGGCAAACTCTGGGAGATGGGGATGGACAGGGAAGCCTGGCCTGCTGTAGTCCATGCAGCTACAGAGTAGGATACAACTTGGCGGCTGAACAACGACAAAAAGGATTCTAGTTCTGCACTGACTTTAATTATTTGTTTAATTTAAGTATAGCTGATTTACGATGTTTCAGGTGTACAGCAAAATGCTTCAGTTATATATATATATACACTTTTTCAGATTCTCTTCCATTATAGGTTATTAAAAGATACTGAATATAGTTCCCTGTGATATACAGTAGGTCCTTGTTGTTATAATAGATAATTATCTATTTTATGTATGAGTAAGTGAAAGTTGCTTAGTCATGTCTGACTCTTTGTGACACCATGGACTACAGTCCATGGAATGCTCCAGGCCAGAATACTGGGGTGGGTAGCCTTTCCCTTCTCCAGGGGATCTCCCCAACCCAGGGATCAAACACAGGTCTCCCACATTGCAGGCTGATTGTTTACCATCTGAGCCACCGAGGAAGCCCAAGAATACTGGAGTGGGTAGTCTATTCCTTCTCCAGGGGATCTTCCCAACCCAGGAATTGAACCAGGGTCTCCTGTATTGCAGACGGATTCTTTACCAGCTGAGCTACCAGGAAAGCCCATTTTATGTATAGTAATGTGGATCTATTAATCCCAAATTCCTGACTTAGCCCTAATTTCTGATTATCCCCTGTCTCTAGGGATGACTTTTCACTTGATAAATAGTAGTACTTCACTGTGCTCAGCAGAAGTACAACTCAGTGAATGAAAAGTTAAATTATAGACTATTTAAAGATTTAATCCAAGTATTTTTATGCTTATTCATAATTTAGGCTGCTAATGCTATATTTGTACCTAGTAGGACTGTATTTCCACACATTTAATATGCTTTACCCTCAGAAAGCTTTATGGAAGTCAAATATAACCTTGTAAACTTCTTTGCATTACCAGATTTTGCAAATTGCATTCATAGGATATTATTTTTTCTAGAGTTACTGGAACAAACCACCACCACCTGGATGGCTTAGGTCAACAGAAATGTATTCTCTCACAGCTTTGGAAGCTTGAAGTCTGAAGTACAGATGTTGGCAGGGCCACCCTCCTCCAGAGGCTCCAAGGAAGAACACTGCCTTTTCTCTTCCAGCTTCCACTGGTTCTGGCATTCCTGGGCCTGATGCAACTCAGTTCCAATCACTGCCCCCATCGTCACGTGCTGTTTTCCTCTGTAAGTCTCTATGTCTTCATGTGGCCTTGTTATGAGGGCACCAGTCACTAGAATGAAGGCCCCTTTAATCCAATAAGACCTTATCTAAATTTAACTAGTCTAACTGAGAAACACAAGTATCATATGATATCACTTATATGTGAAATCTAAAAAAAAAAAAAAAACGGTACAAATGAACTTAGTTACCAAACAGAAATAGAGTCGCAGATGTAGAAAACAAACCGATGGTTACCAGGGGTAAGTGGGGAGGGATAAACTGGGAGATTGGGATTGACATATACACGTTACTATATATAAAAGAGGTAACTAATAAGGACCTACTATATAGCACAAACTCTACCCAATACTGTAATGCCCTATATAGGAAAAGAATCTAAAAAAGAATGGATATATGTATATGTATAGCTTATTCTTTTGCTGTACACCTGAACCTAACACATTGTAAAGCAACTATGCTGCTCAGTGCTCAGTCATGTCCAGCTCTTTGTGACCGCATGGACTGTAGCTTGCTAGGCTCCTCTGTCCATGGAATTCTCCAGGCAAGAATACTGGAGTGGGTAACCATTCCCTTCTTCAGGTGATCTTCCCGACCCAGGGATCAAATCTGGGTTGTAAATCAACTATACTCTAATACAAATTTTTTAAAAAATATATTAATAAATAAAACACTAAAAATATTAACTAGTTACAGCTGCAAAAAAAAAAGTTACAGTTGCTTTCCAAAGCAGGTCTTCTTCTGAGGTTCCAGGTGAATGTGAATTTGAAGAGAATACTATTCAACCCAGTACATGTGGCTAGCAGAATGTTTAATTTTATAGCTCAGCCTAGCTCCAATGTCCTGACAATATCTATTACTGACAAGGATGCAGAGCAACTGCAGTGATAATACGTTATTGATGTGAATGGTACAGCCGCTTTGGAAAACAGTTTGTAAGTTTCCTGTAAAATTACATGCACACTTACTATACACCTCAGAAACCCCACTTGTAGGTGTTCAACCAATAAAAATGAAGATATCTTCTCCAAAACTTACAAGCAAATTTTTAATAGCTTTAATCAGCATTAAAAACCAGAACCATGGGACTTCCCTGGCTGTCCAGTGGCGAAGACTCTGTGCTTCCAATGCAGGAGATGTGGGTTTGATCCTTGATTCAGACACTAAGATCCCACATGCTGCAAGACAAGGTCAAAAAGTTTTTTAAAAAACTTGGGTATACCTGTGGTTGATTCTTGTTGATGTATGACAGAAAACCACAAAATTATGTAAAACAATTATCTTTCAATTAAAAAAATAAATAAGTGTGATGCTGAAGCGCCAGTACTTTGGCCACCTCATGCGAAGAGTTGACTCATTGGAAAAGACTCTGATGCTGGGAGGAATTGGGGGCAGGAAGAGAAGGGGACGACAGAGGATGAGATGGCTGGATGGCATCACTGACTCGATGGACATGAGTCTGAGTGAACTCCGGGAGTTGGTGATGGACAGGGAGGCCCGGCGTGCTGCGATTCATGGGGTCGCAAAGAGTCGGACACGACTGAGCAACTAAACTGACTGACTAAAGTAGGGGAAAAAGTAAAAATAGAAGTTGGAAACAACCCAAATATCCCTCAACAATGCACAGGTATGCAAATTCTGGTATGTCCATAAATGGAAGATTATTCACCAATAAGAAGGAATGAAGTATTGATACATGCAACAACCTGGAGGAGTCCCCAAAGCATTTTGTTAAATGAAAGAAGTCAGATACAAATGCCTACTTATTCTATGTTTCCATCTATATGACATTCTAGAAAAGCCAAAGTGATAGGGATGGAAACCAGGTTGCTGGCTTTCAGGGGCCAGGAGTGAAGGGGTTGGGGGTATTGGCTACAAAGATGCACAGGGGAGTTTTCTGATGTAAGGGACTTTTGATTGTGACGGTGGTTGCCTGACCAAATTTGTCAAAATCCGGAGAACTATACACCTGAAAACACACATTGAATTTTATTGTATGTAAATTACACCTCAAAAACAACTGCAATAAAAAATAAGCCCTGCATTGTGCTTTTCCCCACAAACATTCATGAATTAGGCCTAATGAAGTCTGACTTTTAGTGGTCACATTTCTGTGTGTAGCCATGAGTCAATCAGCTCAGTGTGCCACATATGAGAACTTGAACTTGCAAGTCTGGGGACTCCTTGGGGCCCCCTGCTTTGCTGGTTCTTGTGTTCTTTCACCTGATGAAGCAAAGTCGGGAAACTATACAGCAAAGTTAACCATAAACTATTATTTTCTAGGGTGGAACTTAATGTCACTTGTTGAATAATAAAATCAGTTTAGAATGTGTCTAATGCAGACAGGAGGGAGAGTTGTCTTTTGATATCTGGTTTGAGGTCTGTTTTGAAAGAAGAAGTTCTCAGAAGTCAAATAGAAAATCGCACCCATGTTTGTGGTGTTTGGGGTAAAAACCTTCAGTCAAAACCATAGTCTCAGTTCTTCATGGAGACTATATCATTTAGAAGCCTTTAAGTAGTATTTAGTTTAAGTTCATTATTTATTTTGAAATGTATTGGCTTACCATGGGTATCGTAATTTTGCAAATTTATTCCAAGTCTAGGAGGATTTAAACCTACTGTCCTATTCTCAGACCAAAAAGACATATTATCTATTCTAGGTACTTACATTTATTTGTCTAATTTTCTTTTTTTTGGCCTCTGCACAGCATGTGGGATCTTAATTTCCTGACCAGGGGTTGAACCCACATCCCCTGCATTGGAAGCTCGACTCTTAACCACTGGACCATCAGGGAAATCCTAGGTATTTATAGTTAAAATGTACATTTAATCATCTTTCAGGGCTTTCCACATAGCTCACTGATAAAGAATCCAACTGCTGAGTAGGAAAAATGGGTTTGATCCCTGGGTTGGAAAGATCCCTTGGAGAAGGAAATGACAACTCATTCCAGTATTCATGCCTGGGAAATGCTATGGGAAGAGGAGCCTGCCAGGCTTTAGTCCAGGCGATCTGCAAAGAGTCAGACACAACTTAGCAACTAAACAGGACTACAATAGTTTGAGTGGACACTGGGGTTTTTTTGGTAAATATTACAATTTTTGAGGAGACAAAGCAGGGAGCAACTACTTTTATGGCTTATGTTTTCTTGATGTGGAAAAATGGGAAAAACCGTGGGAGAGTTCTCCCTGCCCCTTTTCTCAGTGGCTACAATTTCGTAACTGGAAATTCATCTCTTTGCATTAAAACTTTTCTCCCATGAATGATGCTAGATCTACCTCTGTTAGCCATTGGTTTACCTGTATGTGTGACTAAGTCTATCCGATGCACTCAGAGTAGTATTGTTTATTGGGGAGAAAGGCCCTTAGAGGAATGGGTCAGTGGTGGATGGGTATTTTTTTTGAAAGGTGATTGGGCATCCTTGTGTGCATGAATTAAAATTACTATCTTTTTCTCCTGCTAATTTGTCTTGTGTACAAATTTTATTATTAGTCCAACTGCAGAACTCAAGAGGCATCGAGGGGGAGGNACTGGTGGATGGGTATTTTTTTTTGAAAGGTGATTGGGCATCCTTGTGTGCATGAATTAAAATTACTATCTTTTTCTCCTGCTAATTTGTCTTGTGTACAAATTTTATTATTAGTCCAACTGCAGAACTCAAGAGGCATCGAGGGGGAGGTCTCCCCTCCCCCACAGGACCATGACTTTTGTGTGACCTTCTCTCTCTCATGTGACTCTCCTGTGATGCTCTTTATGCTGCCCTGTGCTCTGGGAAGAACACTTTTACCAACTCTCATGATTAAGAGTAGTCGTCTCTGTAGCTATACAGACACCCAGCAAGAGGAGGGAGAAGACAGGATCAGTATAATGGGTAAAGAGCAGAGCTGATGAATTGTTTTTAGAACACTTAACTCTAGGAGTTCTGTGTAACCAAAAACAAGATAGAAGGCCAGTCACTAAAAACATTTCAGTGGATGAAAACATGAACAACTGGCGTTCTGACAAGAGGACATAAAACATAGGAGTTACCTGGGTGATTAAAATGATAACTGGGATAGCTGCTAAAAAAAAAAAAAAGAGCATCTCATGACATTTAATTTCCTCTGTGGGATGTCAGCATTATCGAGTAGAACAGCCACTGGTGCATTTTGCTTTCCAAAACTGGCCAAAGAAACTCTCATTTTTAAAAATAAATGATGTTCAGTGAAGCCTCTGGCTTTGTAGATCATGGCTGCATGGCTATATTGGGAGAGCTGTTTATGCTCTGATCATGAATTACCTTGATATAAAAACGAGCAGAAAGAAATAGGCAGGACCCACTTTATCTCAGGAGTTTTACATCTTCTATTCATTTGTTCATGATTTAGCTGAGGAATTTGAGGGGGCTGCATGTTAGACTCAAGATCTGATGTAAGTAGCATTAAGAGTTAGGAAGGGAAGGGAATCTGCCCCAGGAGGAAGATAAGGGTGAGGTCAGGAGGCAAGTGATGCTCACACACAAGAAGGCTGGGGTGATGCATTTAGAAACCTCATAGTCCCACTGGTAAAAATTTAACTTGGACTTATCACTTATGGCAAAAGATTATACCAATGAGCATTGTTAAGCCATACAATTTAGTAAAAGGGAAACCAAGGGGAAAAATAACCCCAACCCCTTCAATAACATTTTCCCCCATTCTTGGGCAAGGATGGTGCTTCCAAAAAGTAGTAATATTCACAGCTATAGATGACATAGCTGAGGTGAGAAATCTCATTGGAACACTTCTCTGCCTACTCTTTGCCCAACTACTTCCTCCAAATTTTTAAAGACTAAACTCATGAGTACCTTCTGCTAGGACATGCCCCCTTCCCCAGCCCTCCCTGGTTATACACCTCCACGCTCCCAGAGGATCCTGCATTCTTCAGTCATTGGACTTGTAATTGTTGGTTAACGTGCCAGGTGGCTGAGATGGGGCCTGATGACTCACGTGTGCTTGATTACTGCTCCATAAAAGTTTACTGAATGAATGGATGAGTGAATGAGTGAATGAGAAGGGGAGGAGGCCAAGAGATACAGAGGTAAGTTTGAGTTCTAAACTTTGATGCCTTTTGAGAACAAGGGCTATGCTTCACGTATAGTACCAGGCCTGACACATTAGTCTTGTTCAATGTTCTAAACTCACTGTCCTTTAATATTTGAGGATGAAACTGTTCAGCAGATTAAATAAGACTTGTATAAGAACGGTTTACCACTTCAAACCACTGTGCCTTCATAACAATTTTTCTATCAACTAATTTGATTTTTGGTGGAAATATAGTATTTTTCTAAGATGTGAGATTGGTATGTTTGATAGAATGGATAGTGCAAAGAACAGCTTATGTTTGGGTGATAATGAATAGCCCAGCTGATCCTGTGTAGGGTACACGTGAGAAGGGAGATTAGAAAGACAATTGTGGGGACTTCTCTGGTGGTCCAGTGATAAGACTTTACCTTCCAATGCCAGGGATTTGGGTTCAACCCCTGGTTAGGGAGCTAAGATTCTACATGTTTCACTGTCAAAAACATAAACAAAAGCAGTATTGGAACAAATTCAGTAAAGAATTTAAAATCTGGCCCACATTAAAAAAAAAAAACTTATAAAAAAAAGGAAAAGAAAATCTTAAAAAAAAATAAAACAAAATGACAATTGTGGAAATCCCAAATAGCCCGCCAAGGCTAAGTAGTTTGCACTCTGACCTGTAGGCAAAGGGAAACATAACTTTTTTAAGTTATGAAATAACAAGAATGCATATATACAGTAAAAGCAAGTTTTTAAAGGAAGCTTTGAGTCTATTATTTGTTTGAAATATATCTTTAAATCATTGGACTTCAGGCTTTATTGGTAATCACAGTTTATTTTACCCCAAGTAGTAGCTCAGTGCCTGGAATGTTGAAGAAACTCAGTCGATGTGAATGCATGAATAACATCCAAAAATTAGTCACCACAAAAAATAAATCCAAGGAATGTTTTAAGTGTTTTTGGACCAAAAAAGTAGACCAGGTAGAAAACACCAGCTCAGTTGGGCAATGTAAAGATAACTAGATTAGGGATCTATCAAGCCAGAAAAAGAAGAAATAGGAAGAGGAGTTAGCAAATGTTTTCTGTAAAAAGTCAAAGAGCAAATAGTAAAGCTTTGCAAGCCACGTACAATGTCTGTTGCATTTGCTCTCTGTGTGGATTTGTTTTGTTTTTTGCAATCATTTCAAAATGTAAAAATATTCTTAGCTCAATGACTGTATTAAAAACAGGCTACATGCTGGATTTGGTCATAACCTCTGTTCTCAAGATTTCAGCTACTAATAAAATTCTTCCTTTAAAAAAACATAATTATCAGCTTTAAAATGGGTCACAGTAAATTCAAATTTTGATAGTAACCATTTTACTGAAATCCACACTAGTAACCTCATGAAAGCCTAAAAACTTTAGGGGTAGAACCTCAAGTAGGAAACAAGGAAGCAAGAGAAACATCAGTCTTTTTAAGGTCTTTATGGAGAAGGAGAAGCAGACAGAGATGGAAAGAAAAAGAAAAAGCAGCAGCAGAAACAAAAACAAATGAATCCAGGACTACTTACTAAGAATTCTTGAGTGTTTATTTACAAAAGAAAACAAGGAATTACTCTCTCAGGGTACATTTTGACCTGGAAAAATATATATCCTTATTCTTCTGACACTGTCAGTACACTCCCATTTTTAGAATCATGGAACATATTTGTACAATAAGCCGTTTTATGATGAGGTATTTTTAGCTCTATTTTGTCAAATCGGCTCTGATGGAAGGTGAATCACAAGTCTATAAATCTGCCCCAAAAACCAATTTCAGCTCCCTAACTTATTTTGTAAGAATAGTAGATGGAATAAGCAGCCTAGTCCCTGTCAGAGCCTTTTTATAAGAAGTGGGTTCACTGATGTCAATGTTTTGGAGATGCTATAAGCAAGAGAGGAAGTATTTTTGCTAATGACCTTAATGACCTTTCTTGGACTAGCTGTTTAAGGAAAATAAACCAGCGTCGTGATATGCTGTGGCTCAAATGTATTGTGCATCTGGTTTCTTCCTCTCATCTTATTTTGAATATCCTAAATACAATTCTGGATTCAGTTGACACTTCAGATAGCACTGATGCTTTGAAAAATGTTTCTCTGGTCCAAGGACTGACACAAAGAACAATACAGTGAAATGATCCAAAAGGAGGCTGAAGATTGTCATCGTGAAAGAAGGTGACAGTGGTCTTGAGTGATTCAAGTCTCACAAACTCTACTGGATTCTTTCTTAAGCTCATAAAGTTTTGAATGGAGTCAGGTGATGAAATTTCAGAAAGCATTCAGCCCAAAGAACAGATTTTGATAATCACAAGGAACACGAGAGAAAAAAGTGAAGGAGAAATATTCAGAGGAAAAAACAAAACAAAAACAAAAAACAACACGCTGCTTTGGATGTGCTCCATCCTGGACTCACGTGTCATAGGTACTGGTGATTCTAATCCTCTTCTGAGTGGCTCATGTGCAGGTGTTTGTGTAAATACACCATGGGTCCACCTGCCCTTTTGTTCTGTTAAAAGAGAAATCATAAAAAAAAAAAAATCCAAGAATCTGAGTGCTCATCTATCCTTCAAGTATCCAAGCAGAGACTATTATTCTAAAATGCCTTAAAACAGTAAGAATCAAGAAAGCTTTACCATGATAGTTCTTAAGAAAAATAGCAGAGGATTGTTACGGGGAGTGGGGGCAGGGGGATATGGGAGATAGTCTTGAACAGAAGGGAAAATGGGGGGAAAAAGCATAATAAAAGTGGAAGTTTCAGAAGAGATGCTAGTAATGGTCCTCCCTAGCTCTGCTTCTTGCTTGCCCCATCTGCCCTTTCTCCAGCTGTATCCCAGGATGCGTCACTTTTTTTACGTTGCTCATCTTATATATGAATTTTAAATCATGCTGGATTAAAGGAGCCAAGTAAACCAGGCTTCATCTATGCATGATCAGTCATGTCTGACTCTTTGTGACCCCATGAACTGTAGCCTTCCAGGCTCCTCAGTCCGTGGGATTCTCCAGGCAAGCATACTGGATTGAGTTGCCATTTCCTCCTCCAGAGGATCTTCCCTACCCAGGAATCAAACCCGGGTCTCCTGCACTGGAAGGCAGATTCTTTACCACTGAGCCACCTGGGAATCCAAACCTGGCTAAGATGTGGCTAAAGATATGGAGACCAAAGGAAAGAATCATTAGAACTCCATGAAACTGAGGGTGATCTTCCTAGAAGCTGTGAAAGACACAGAAAGAGGTCATTACTCCTGATTTGGGGGAAGATATCCCTTAGGGAGGAAAAGGGGAAGACAGGGGACGAGATGGCTGGATGGCATCACTGACTCGATGGACGTGAGTCTGAGTGGGCTCTGGGAGTTGGTGATGGACAGGGAGGCCTGGTGTGCTGTGATTCATGGGGTCGCAAAGAGTCGGACACAACTGAGCGACTGAACTGAACTGAACTGAATCCCTTAGGATTTGGACACTGAAATTTATGTAAGAATAAATGTACCACTTAGTACATTCTAGATACCTATCAATAACGCAGTTAAGTTCTCTCAATTTATCGGTTTACAAATGAGGTGAGTAAGGTACAGAAAGGTTCAGTAACTTGCCCAGAGTCACACAGCCAGTAAGTGAGTGAGCCAGAATTTACACATCTGGGTCCCCCTGGGAACCTCAGAGTTGATTCCAAGGTTCGTTTAAGCTGAAGACATTTGAAATTCAACAGATGCAGAAAGAAGTCTTCTTGGAGATTCCTTTATCTGACCCAAAGCAGAGACTTCTGAGAAATGAAGACGGTCTTAAACCCTCCCTAAGGAGTAATTTTTACTCTCCAAAGTAAACTTAAACCAGATCCCTCTTTGGGGGAGATTTGTCATCCTGAAAAAGACAGAAAGCACTACTCATACCTGTGTAGACAAACGTTATCATAAAATTTATCTCCTGTTTTTCTAAAAATCCATTTGTCTTCCTAAAGATGCCTATGTGTTGTGTGATTCCCCTAGAATCATCTCTCCCCTTCCCTTTCCTGTGCTAAGTTAGGTGTACACAAAGCCTTGAATTGTAACCATTTAACACACCAGCTACTTTTCTAGCCTCCTGCGTGCAAAGTGAATTCCCCATTCCTCCTGCCAATCTCTTTTGCCACTTTCATTGGCAGCATCCTGTTATGAAACCTAAGAGAGAAGAGAAATAAGATTTCCATTCGCTACAAAACCCAGGCATTTGGGGCTACAGAATCCATGCTCTAAATGAGGGTTTCTCAACCTCAGCGCATCTGACATTTGGACCGGATGGTTCTTTGCTGAAGACTGTCCTCTCCTGGAGGCCATCCTGTGCACTGTAGGATTTTGGCAGCATCCCTGGCTGCTACCCATTAGAGGCCAGTAGTATTCACACCCACCCCACTGTGACAACGAAAGTCGTCTCCAGGCACTGCTGCATGTCACCCTGGTAAAGAAGCTCTGCTCATTAAGCTGCTGCTGCTGCTGCTAAGTTGCTTCAGTCGTGTCCGACTCTGTGCGACCCCACAGACGGCAGCCCATTGGGCTCCGCCATCCCTGGGACTCTCCAGGCAAGAACACTGGAGTGGGTTGCCATTTCCTTCTCCAATGCATGAAAGTGAAAAGTGAAAGTGAAGTCGCTCAGTCGTGTCTGACTCAGCGACCCCAGGCACTGCAGCCTACCAGGCTCCTCCATCCATGGGAGTTTCCAGGCAAGAGTACTGGAGTGGGGTGCCATTGCTTTCTCCCCGCTCCTTGCTGTGGGCCCCATTTTCTGGGAAGTCATTCCTTTGGGTTTTTTGGTTTTTTGCTATGTTGTGTGGCTTGCAGGATCTTAATTCCCTGATAACTCCACCAGGCATTGAACACAGGTCCCAACAGTGAAAGCCCAGAATCCTAACCACTAGACCATCAGGGGACTGGGAAGTCTTTCCTGATTCTCCTCTATCGAGGCTGATATTTATTGAGATATTACTATGTGCTTGTAGCTCAAGTCGGTAATGAATCTGCCTGCAATGCAAGAGACCTGGGTTCAGTTCTTGGGTCAGGAAGATCCCCTGGAGAAGGAAATGGCAACCCACTCCAGTAATGGCAACCCACTCCAGCATGCTTGCCTGGGGAATCCCAAGAACAGAGGAGCCTGGCAGGCTCTAGTCCATGGGGTCACAAAAGTCAGACACGACTTAGTGACAAAACCACCACCACCACGTGCTAGGTGATGCCTAGCTTTTTACAGGTACTTGCTTGTTTCACCTTCATAAGGAACCTGTGTGGCAGATCTTATTGTTACTTACTTCTATAAAAGAGAAAATGAACTCAACCCAGGAAAGATCGTGCCCAAAGTCACAGGAGCCCTGAAGCTGGGATCCACCCAAGGGTCTGTCCAGCCTGTGTGCTCTGAACCACCCACTGTCTTACATCGTCAGACCCTGTTTATAGCTTGACCTCCTCCACTTGTCTGAGTCTCTGAGAGTAGGGCCCAGCGTGTCCCCAACACCCACCCACCACAGAGCACTCGGTTCAAGGTTTCTTAAGTGAGTAAACAAGAAACAGTAGATGAATAGCTTCCCGGCTCCAAAGAGGGACATTGTGTAAACCACACACAAGTTTCCCACACAGGAGAGGTTGTCATGCCAGTTGCAAGAGTGTCCAGGACCTCACTGGACTCAGAAATCAGAATATTTTGTTAGGAAAAACTTCAGAAATAGTACTGAATGTGTGTCTCCTTGTTGCCCTGTTTTAAGGAATCTCTTTAAAATTAATTCAAAGGACCCGAGAGAGAGGACTCAAACAGATGGCACATTCTTTCTCAAAAGAAATAACATGACAGGCCTTCAGGATTAAATCACTTCACCCCCTAATGGTCACATACACGTGTGTGGGCGCTCAGTAGTGTCTGACTCTGCAAACTCATGGACCGTGGCCCACCAGGCTTCTCTACCCATACAGTTTTCCAGGCAAGAATACTGGAGTGGGTTGCTATTTCCTCCTCCAGGAGATCTTCCCAACCAGGGGATCTAACTGGTGTCTTCCACATTGTTAGGCGGATTCTTGACCACTGAGCCACCAGGGAAGCCCAGAAGTTTTACAGGTAAATGTTGCTTAATAAAATACAACGGGGAGTTGTAATTTCTTCCCTCCCAGAAGTGAAATGTGTTCTCACATATCAGCATCGCAGCCCTTTAAGGAATGCTGAGATGAAAACTAGGACTTGAAGCCAGGCTTGGTCTCCTCACTCTTCTCCAAGCCTCTACCTGCTGCCTTCTGCCCTTGACGAGCCCAAGGAAAGAATATTAGCCTTGGCATTACAATTGACTCGAGTCTTGGTTCTGACACTTACTAGATAAGGAACGTTAAGTNATGCTTTGTCACAAGCTTGGTCTCCTCACTCTTCTCCAAGCCTCTACCTGCTGCCTTCTGCCCTTGACGAGCCCAAGGAAAGAATATTAGCCTTGGCATTACAATTGACTCGAGTCTTGGTTCTGACACTTACTAGATAAGGAACGTTAAGTAAATCTCTGTTTCTCTGGTTGGTGTCTTTATCTGTACAATGGATAAGGTTCCACGAGCTTTTTCTCAGAGTGCTGTTGCAGAGTTACATACTAAAGGAATCTATTATATTTTGAAGAATGATTTTCCTGTTTCCCTCTGTTGGGGTTTTTGAAAGTGGCTGCTGGACAGTGTTTTCCAGGCAGCTATCTGAGAGCCTTTGTGAGAGTCTGTGTTTCTTTCTGGGCTGTTCTATTTCGGGGGTCACTCCCCCTCCCAGCCTATCAGCACCACTGGGGAGGCACAGAACCACTCGTGGGGGCGTTAATCCAGAGAAGGTCACACTGGGTTCCCTCCCGTCCCCAGCACTCGGCAGTCCCCAAACTAAGGGAAATGTGGCTGGTGGCCTTGAGGGATGAAAGGAAACAACCCCAGAGTGTGTGAGAAGCAGGGAAGCGCGGTCCAGCGGCATTTGCCAGGAAGATTTTGACCCTGAGGTGGTGTCTGAACCATAGCGGTGCATGCGCATTCGGGTTTTGTTTTGTTTTAAGCCCGTGATCTCTGGGTAACTTCTCCATCATTAACTTGATTCTGGAGCTAAATGCTCTTGCTTGGGCAAAGTTGGTTTTGCTGTAGGTAGGAACTTTTCTCTAACCCTGTCCCTACTTTGTGACCTATGTCATTCAGCATGGACTAAGGCTCTATTCGATTTGTGTGTGTGTGTGTGTGTGTGTGTGTGTGTGTGTGTGTTTTTAAATAATTTTTTCTTGGAGTATAAAATAAGGAAAAAAAAAAAGCATGCTTAGTCATGTCTGACTCTTTGCAACCTCATGGACTGTGGCCCACCATGCTCCTTTCCCCATAGAATTTTTCAAGCAAGAAAAATGGAGTGGGTTGCCATTCCCTCTTCCAGGGAATCGTCTCGATCCAGGGATCATACCCACATTTCTTGTGTCTCCTGCATTGGCAGATGGGTTCTTTACCACTAGGACCAGCTGGAAAGCCCTCTTGGAGTATAGTTGATTTATACTATTTTAGTTTCAGGTGTATTAAACATGAATCTGTTACACACACACACGTCTATATCCACTCCTTTTTGGATTTTTTTCCATATAGGCCATTACGGAGTGTTGAGTAGAGATCCCTACGCTATACAGTAGGTTCTTATTAGGTACTCATTTTTTATATAGTGGTATGTATATGTCGATCCCAATCTTCCAATTTATCCCCCCTCCCCCTTAGTTCCCGATCACCCTAAGTTTATTTTCTACATCTGTAACTCCATTACTGTTTTGTAGATAAGTTCATTATTCAGTATGACAACCTTAGTTTAATTTATTAAAAATGAGATTCTACAGCCTCTGTGAGTGTCTGACTCTAAACGTGATATTCTGTTTGAATGTGAGATGTTAGAGCAAAAGGAAATAGGCCAGTGGGGTCTTTGTTTCTGAAGAGATGGGCAAAGAGCTCTGAGGACAGCTGGAATTATGAAAATGATTTTCCTGATTTTACATGATTTCCTGATTTTCCTGTTTTTCTCAACAGAAGTTAAAGAACTTATTTACATTATCACTCTTTTCTCATGGTTAAGACTTTTAGAATCTTGACAAAGCTTTCTACATTGTGGTTTCTCAGGAAATATGGAGAAAATTGTTTCTTCTGTGGAAGATGATAAAAGGTGTTTGCATTCACATACAGGCATTTCCCAAAGTCACAGAGTATCTAACCAGGACTTGGGAAGGAGTCACTTCTCCTCAAGCAAAGACTTTTTCAATGAATAAAGAGGATGTGGTACACATCTACAATGGACTATTTGGTTGTTGCTGTTTTTCAGTCACTAAGTCATGTCCAACTGTTTTGTAACCCCACAGACTGTAACATTCCAGGCTCCTGTATCCATGGGATTTCCCAGGCAAGAATACTGGGATGGGTTGCCTTTTCCTTCTCCAGGGGATCTTCTTGACCCAGGGATCAAATTTGCATCTCCTGCATTGGCAGGGAGGCTCTTTACCACTGGGCCACCTGGGAAGCCCACAATGGACTGTTCAGTTCAGTTCAGTCACTCAGTTGTGTCCGACTCTTTGCAACCCCATGAATCGCAGCACACCAGGCCTCCCCATCCATCACCAGCTCCTGGAGTTCACTCAGACTCATGTCCATCAAGTCGGTGATGCCATCCAGCCACCTCATCCTCTGTTGTCCCCTTTTCCTTCTGCCCCCAATCCCTCCCAGCATCAGAGTCTTTTCCAATGAGTCAACTCTTCGCATGAGGTGGCCAAAGTACTGGAGTTTCAGCTTTAGCATCATTCCTTCCAAAGAANGATTGGCTTCTTGTTGGAGAGGCCAGTGTGGCAAGGGACTGAGAGTGGTCTCTGACAGCAGCCAGCAGACTGTGGAGGCCCTTCAGTCCAGCCGCCCTTAAGGAATAGCATTCTAACAATACCCTGAGTGAGCTTGAATGTGATCTTTCCTCAGTCAGGCTTTCAGATGAGACCACCTGACCCAGCCTTGTGAGTAGCCCCGAAGTAGCTAAGCTGGATTCTCGACCCACAGAAATGAAATCATATATGTGAGTTGCCCAAACCACTAACTTCGTGGTAACTTATTAAGTGGAAATGGGTAACAAATACAAACACCCCAAGTGGGTTTAGCTGTGAGAGCAGGGATCAGTCTATGTCACAGTTGACTGGGGTACATGCTTACCTAATAAGAGATAAGAGAGGGCAGACTGTCTCGGTGATTCAGAAAGACAGCAGACAGGCTGCTCATATATGGAAATAAATTACCCAGATGTCCAATTAAAACCAGGACTGGGAATTGAAGTTCACAGGAGAAATGAGAAATCCCTAAGAGGGATGCAGCTATATTGGGACTCTCAGCAGCAGCAGCTGGCATATGAACTAGGCTGAGCCTTGCTTTGAAGAAGACTCTGAGTCTCATGGGGTAGAAACACTGACTATAACCATTAGTTAAAAGCTTTAGACAGGGTTGAGGAAGCCAGGTAATCATCAGGAGGTCTCAGGGTAAGTAGATTTTCCTTTACTGGAATCCCTAAAAAGTAGGAGTAATTTTTAAAAATGTACTTATTTATTTGGCACTGGTTCTTGATTGTGTCATGTAGTATCTTCAACCTTCATCACTGCATGCAAGATCTTTAGTCACAATATGCTAACTCTTAGCTGCAGCAAGTGGGATCTGATTTCCTGACCAGGGATGGAATTTGGGCCCCCTGCATTGGGAGTGCAGATTGTAAGCCAGTCCCAAGGAATAATCTCAAATTGTTAAATAGCAAGAATTTGAATTGATGGTCACAAGAATGCAGTATTTCTGTCCTGTGAGCAATTTTCTTTCTTCCCTCCTCTCCTGTCTTGTCACCATAACTACTGATGCTTTGTGTGCTAGTCAACCTAGGCTGCCATAACAAAATTCTACAAGCTGGGCGGCTTAGACAATGGAAATTTATTTTGCCTTAGTTATGAAGGCTGAAATCCCCAGGTCAAGGTGCCAGCAGGGTTCAGTTCTGGTGGGAGCTCTCTCCTTTGCTTAAAAATGGCCACCTTCTTGTCATGTGCTCATGTGGCCTTTCTGTGTGTGGGAAGACACAGAGATCTCTGGTGTGTCTTCCTCTTCTTATAAGGACACCAGTCCTATCCGATTAAGGCCCCATGCTCTTGACCTTATTGAATATTAATTATCTCTGTAAAACCCCCGCCATTAAATACAGTCACATAGGGCTTCTACATATGAATTGTGGAAGGGACACATTTCTGTCCATAATACTTTCCAACCACTAAATACCTTAAAAAGTAAGCTCAGTTAGGGCGGGAACTTGGATTGTCTTTTTCACCAAGATACCTCATTTTCCCAAAACCNGGCCCAGCTTCTGCCTGAGCGCGTCCAACTGCTGCACCATGGCTTTGTTGAAGGTCTCGCCGTAGGGCCCCACGGTGCGGCGGAAGTCCTCCACCTGCTGGTCCAGGCGGCTGCTCAGCTCGGCCAGTGACTTCTGCAGGCCCTCGGTGTTGCCCGGTTGGCTTCCACGCACGCTGTTGATCATGGGCACCAGCTCCTGCCGCAGCTCCTCGGCTTTGGCCGAGATCTTGGCCTTCAGCTCCTCGGCCTGCTTCTTCATCTGAAACGCCAGGCCCTCCAGCTGGTGGTTGAGCTTCTCCTGGACATCCTGAGCGTAAGGGGCCAGGCTGCGGCGCACTTCCTCCACGTTCTCCTCGATCTTGGTCTGGAGCTGGTCCGCGTAGGGCGTCAGGCGCCCCTTAAGCTCCTCCACGCGCTGGTTGACCGCGGCCTGGAGCTCCTCGGCGTAGGGCGCCAGCGAGGCCTGCAGCTGGTCCAGGTTCTGCCGCATCACCGTCTCCATGCGCTGCGCGTAGGGCGTCAGCTGGCGCCGCAGCTGCTGCGCCTGGGTGTCCACCTGGGTGCGCAGCTCCTCTGCGTATGGTCCCAGGCGCTGCTGCAGCTCACGCATGTTGTCCCCGATCTTCTGGCTCACCTCGGTGGCGTGGGGCAGCAGCCGGGTCCGCAGCTCCTCCAGCTCCTTCCGAATCTCCTCCTTCAGCTTCTCGGAGTCCTTAGTCAGCCGTTCATGCAGTTCCGTGGCAAAGGGCACCAGCTTCTTCTGCAGGTCGTCCGTGTAGGTGCTCACTTCCCCAAGTTTATCTTGGAAGAGGGTGCTGCGGGGAAAGGACGCAAGGGGGCCACCATGAGGCTTGGCATTCCTGCCTGCGTGCTGAGTCGCTTCGGTCCTGTCCGACTCTTTGCGACCCCAGGACTGTAAGCCTGCCAGGCTCCTCTACTGCGACCTTAGCTCCTTACATACCACTCACCTTCCACACACCTGCCTAAGACAGGTGAGCGTCCAGGGTACTGAGTTCACCCATCTTTTCCCTGTGACCTTCCCTATGGTGGATGGTGATTTAAGCAAATGGATGTAATCAACTAAGGTAATATATTGACCTTGTACCTCTGGATCTCCCCTGGAGCTTGAGTCACAGTATCAATTAATACCTATCATGTGAGCTGGAGCAGTGGGCTTGCCTCTCCTTATCTGTAAAGTAGAAAGAGTGGACTTTGAGGTCCTTCTCACCCTAGGTGTGCTGTGACAGAGATCACATGTGATGTTCTGGACCTCTTCTAGCATCTTCTAGTCCCATCGGGTGCTGGTTTCCCTGCTGTGTGGACACCCCCAGAGGCTTCCCAAATATCCTCACCCCTCCCCTTCCCATGATTTCGCAGAGGCCTGTCCTGGAATGTATTAGAGGCCAGCTCACATGACATTTCTTTCCCACCCTTTCTTCTGGGAGCCTCAGTGCTAAGATGTGGCCATTTGTTACACTCTGGAAAGTTAAAGTGGGAAATTCCCTGGTGGCCGGGTGTTTAGGACTAAGCAGTTTCACTGCTGAGGGCGGGGGTTTGATCCCTGGTCAGGGAACTAAGATCCCACAAGCCACAGGGCATGACAAAAAGAAAACAAGAAAAGTTAGAGCAGGGATAATTCAGTCCAGCCTTCCTTATTTGCACACATGGATCCCAGGATCCAAGTCTGGAGACCTCTGGTCACCCAGTGAGTTGATGGCAGGGCAGTGGGTATCCTAAGCTCGGGTCTCCCGCCTCCGAGTCCAGCCCTTGCCCACACACTGCATGGCCTTTAAGAAGCCCTTCCTGCCAGCTCTGCCCCTCTTACTTGAGCTGCTGGGTGAGCTCAGACTTCTGGATATGTTCCACCGCCTTCTTGGCATTGTTGCTCAGCTGGCTGAAGTAGTCCCAAATCACAGTGGCCACCTGGTCGGCATTGACCTCCGCCTCGGCTCCTGGGTGGGAAATAGCAAATGCATGAGCACCGTCTCCTTCCTTGCCCCCCTGCCCTAGTCCTGAGCTGCAGACTGGTTGTCAGCAGGGAGCCCAGCCACTGATTTTTCTCTCTGCGCTTGGCTAGTTAGAAGCCACAGGGGTATGTATAGCTAGGGTAGCACCCATGCCAGGGAGCCCAGCACTGTGAATGGACAGCACTCCTAAGAGCTGAGTGGCAGCTGGAGAACCACCCACCTCCAGCTATGGGCTTACAGGCACTCGGAACTGACCCTCTCGTCCTGGCCCCAAACTCGCCACCTTTCCCTGCCTGACACAGCAGATGGGTCCCGCCTAAGAGTGCCATCTGAAGGCAGCTCCTACTCACCGGTGACGGCCACCAGGGCCAGGCTCAGGACCACAGCCTTCAGGAGCATCCTGGGCTCCTCGCTGGGCTGGGAGGGTCTCTTACTGCCCCAGGTCCTTCCTGGATTCAGAGGGGCCAGAGGAGAGGTTCTCAGGCAGCTCACTGTACTGCTGTTGGAACTGATTGTAGCTCAGAATCAGTCAGACATTTAAATCCTCACTGGGCTGCCCTCCCCACCTTCCTCCCCAGTGTGACTCCACGCTGGAAGGTGACACATTCACAAGAGGCCTCTTGGACTTTTGTGACTCTTGGACAACGTGGAAGCTGATGGCAGACTGGGGCTCGGGCAGCATTCAGAAGCAGCTGTTCCGAACGTGTGCCGCACCCATCATGGAAGGGGCCATGAGCCAAGGGAGGAATGAGACTGAGGAAACACCTGAGCTCGGGACTGATAAGCGACCCAGAAGCCCTATGGCCGCTCCAGGTCTGTGCTCGGCTTGGGGGCGCGGGGGGCAAAGTTCACAGTTCCTCTGTCTGCCCCAGTGAGGAGAGGCCCCCACTCCCACATCCCCCAACCCTGACTCCATCTCAGAGCACCAGGCTCTGGACTGGGACACCCAGGGCCACAGATGGGATAATGAGTCAAGGTCTAGGGCTCTGGTCAAGGTGAGCCCAGGAGAAGGCGACCCCTGCCAGCCTTTGGGAAGGTGGGTGGAGTGGGGGGAGACCCTGTGTTGAAGGTATTAATTGTAAGTGTGCTTCACGTCCCACCACTGCCAAGTGTGACACTTTGGTCTAGTGATTCAATTTGGTCCAGCTCTGGCCTCATTTTCTCCTTTAAAAAATGTGATTGCTGGGTGTATTAAAAGAGATATTACGGTGAAATGAGTAGTATTATGCCTGGCAGAGTAAGCACTAAAAAATAGTCATTATTGTTGTTAATAAGAATATTAACTATTTTCTGGATTTGGACCAAACAGGGAGTACAGTAGCATGCTTGCTGCTCCAGTGAGAGTGGCAGAGTGAGACCCCACCCTCTGGGGGGCATCAGGCAGGCACAATGCAGGGTGAGGGGCAGACTGGCCCGAGGTCTGATTCCTGCCCACCTCCTCCCTGGGTGGGAGGGGTCAGCTTGTGATGAGTCACAAGACCTGAGGCTCTCAGGGGGCTTCTCATTAGGAGATGGGGAAGGGGGGTGGCAGTGGCATCCAGATCTTCTACTTGGACTTCCAACATCCTCTGCAAGTGAGGTCACACACAGAAAGACATCCACCAAGAAGGTGGCGCATCCTGACCAGTTTGCGCCCCTCTGCTGGACCACACAAATCACCTTAAGTGACAAGGAGATGAAATCCATCATATTGCACTGTTGGCTGCCCTCCAGGAATGCCATGCCCCACACGTGGATGGGCTTCTATAATCTGACACTGGAAGAGTCCACAGCTGGGCTGATCCCAACTTCCCGTGTCTCCACTGTTTCGTAGACCAGGAGTGACTTGATGTCTTATGGGGTTGAAAATAACTAAAAGGCCTTCCAGTGCTTATACCCCTTCTGTAGAATCCCCACTGCCTGGCAGTGTCCCATCCCAGCGATCGTCACCCCCAACGTCGGGGAGGTCCTCCTTCCAGGAGCAGCCTGGGCCATCATGGTGTAGTTTATTAAGACTTCTGATGCTGGAGCTAGACTCCTTGGCTTTGGATGTGGGCTCCGCACATACTGACTGGGTGACCTCGCCCAAGTCTCTTAACCTCTCTGAGCCCTGTGTGCTTCAGTAGGACATAAAACAGTGCATGCCTTCTGGGCTTCAGGGAGTCAGGGAGATAATCTGAGTAATGCTGGGAGACATGCCTGGCCCACAGTCAGCATCCATGAAGCACGAGCCATGTTTTGCCCCTGAAGACTTCACCGCGCTGTGACACTCCCAAATCAGGCAGAGTCCTGCCTGGGCTGGGTGCAAAGGTCTCGCTCGCCTCTGGACTCATCCCTTTCCCCCTCAATGGGCCAGAGGTGAGCAGGCGAGTCACGAAGGACTCTCAGTTGTTTGCCCTCATTGAATGGGAGCATGTGTTTTTGATTTTTGGCCACAGTGTGTGGCATCCGGGGTCTTAATTCCCCGGCCAGATATCAAACCTGCGCCCCCTGCAGTGGAAGTGTGCGGTCTTATCCTCAGGACACCTGGGGAGGTCCCGGGGAGCATGCTGTGTATCAGTCTGGGAACAGATTAGTTCTGGGCGGAGGAGGAGAATGAGAGGCCCCTGGCACCGTCTTAGAGTGTTTGAGCTGCTGATGGAAAGGTCGTGAGTGCCAGCAGCTCCAGCAGACCCTGGCCCTGTGAGTCAGGGCACGGCCACATGGGTGGGCACAAAGGGCTGTATGACGTTGAGTGAATCATATCCCTCTCTGAGCCTCAATCTCCTTATCTGTACAACAGACAGACGTAATGGTCAATGAGGTGACAAGGCTGAGACTCTAGCATCACCTATGGCCACCCTCCTGCCCCCGAAACACAGATCAAACCACTGGGCAGCCCGAGCCCAGAAAGCAGGAGGGAACGACTCAGGCCCAGCCAGGGACGGGCAAATCACATGGACACAGGTCCCCGTGTTTGCTCCACACTGGCCGTCCACCCAGGGCAGAGCTCAAAGGGGGTGGCCCCTGGGTGGGAAGATCTGGGTGAGATGCTAGGAGGGACTTCCAGCGCAGAAGGCCATGGTGAACCAGGGCCTCTGACTGTCAGGGCTGAGTCAGCGCTGCCCAGTCCAGCCTTGTGGCAGGGGCATGGGTCACAGAGGCTCGTGAGCTAAGCCTCACTCGCACACAAGTGGAAGCAGAGAGATTTAGTCTAACCCTAGAGGACCACTTTCGGCCCCAGCTGGTCAGACCTTCTCCTCTCTATCTTCCTGCCCCTCCTCCCTGCCCTTTACCAGGCATGGGGGCTGGGGCTGGAGCAGTGTCCTCATCCCAGGGGAGCTATGCTGGGGGGAGGGAGAGAAGAAGGGAAGGAGAGGCAGCCTAGGCTGGGCCACTGATCAGAGCCTTCCTCAGATCGCCCCACTGAGACCCACCCGGAGCTGCTTGGAGGGGCACAGGCACACAGAGGCCAAGCCCTTGGAATGAGATAAGGTCCCAGGCCCCAGGGCACGTCTCAACCCAGCTGCAGAGGCCCACACTCTCCCGTTCTCTACCCAGCCTGACACCACACCGCTGGGTCTCGCTGCCCACATCTTCTGACCTCCCTGGGCTCACTGGCCCATTGCCACCCAGGGGACAGAGGGCAACTTCCTCCAGAGGCTCCACACACATGGAAGGAGAGTTGGAGAAACCAGGGCCAAGGGTTCCAGCCAGTCCAGCCCAGCATGCCCCAGCCCAGCCTGGAATCTGGACTCCCACTGTGACCCTCACTTCTGGGGAGAAGGAACAGATCAGAATGAAGAGGGAAGTGGACATGGCTGCCCTCTACCTTCCCCAAAGTCCAAATCCTTCAGGACCTCCCAGTCACCTTCCTCCCCTCCCCANAGGGGAGGGTAGGACAAATTAAGACAGTCACATTGACATATATACACTACCATGTGTAAATTAGATTGCTAGTGAGAAGTTGCTGTATAGCGCAGAGAGTTCAGCTCAGTGATGTGATGATCTAGAGGGGTGGGATGAGGGTGAGTAGTAAGGAGGCTCAAGAAGGAGGGGATATGTATATACACAAGAGCCTCGGGTTTGATCCCTGGGTTGGGAAGATCCCCTGGCAACCCATTCCAGTATTCTTGCCTGGAAAAATCTCATGGAGAGAGGAGCCTGGTGGGTTACAGTCCATGGAGTCACAAAGAGCTGGACACAACTGCATGAGTGGCTGAGCACACATGCATGGATGGCTGATTCACGTTGTTGTACAGCAGAAAATGACACAACATTGTAAAGCAATTATATTCCAATCAAAAATAATCTTCCCACTAAAAATCTCCATTACAAGGCACCTGAGAGAATCAGAAATGAGCTTTTTGTGATTGGCTTTTATCTTCAGACACAGAGAGTTTGAAGGCCTACAATGAAACTACAAATAGGAGTAGGCTCAAATGTTTATCTTCCAAGGTGCAGGAAGGGTAAAAGGAGGGTGAGGAAGGAAGCAAAGGGCTAAGTGCATGCCAGGCAAGCCGGCTTGAACAGCAGATAAGGGGCAGACAGATCCCCATGTTTTTTAAGATCCTTCAGACTGATCTTCTCAGACTGTGCCAACATCTATAAGAAAGTTCTTCAAATCTTTGCAGCCATCCTGGGAAGGCCACCCAGCCACAGGATCTGGAATGTCCTGGGTGTTTAAGCTGCCGTGTCCCCAGTGGTATTTGTGCTGAAAAGGACAACCATTGTGAGGTGGCATCAAATTACAGCCAGACCCCCAGGCCTTGCCTAGTCACTCCTTAACCTCCAAATAACTCAACTCGCATTGTACACGTTTGCATGTGTGGATCACGCTTACTTTGTTATGATTCCCCCTAGTATTTATGATGTGGTTTGATCCCTGTGAGGCCCTGCCTAGATCAACCACGAACTTGTCTGAGCTTTCAGAGACTGAACCTGTCTTTTTCACACTTCTTTCTAATGAGGGAATCTATAAATCCAGGGACCAGTGCCATCTCCCACTCTCCAGTTCCAGAAAGAAATCATGACAAGAGACCTAACAAAGATCAGAGCTCTCACTAACTGAGCACAGTACTTCTGGAAAGTTCTGCCTACCCTTCTGGGGCCAAAAACAACATTAGACATAGACAAGACTATGCCCTTTGCAGGAAATGACCGAGCTGGTGACAGATGTAGAGTGGGGGCACTGTAGGTCCCAGAACAGGGCCAGATAGTGATGTGGAAGCATCCTGAGCCCCTGGGGGGTTTCCCGCTTGGTGTCATCCCCAGCATCTATTGAGTGTTAGATCTTTCACCTGCGGCATCATCTGGTATCCCGTGGGGATTAAGTAGGGTCAAATAACACAGCGTGTGTGTCAACACTTAACCACTCCTCAGTTCCAGTGGTGATGGATGGATTAGCTGTTGCCACTGGCCATGGTTACCCCACCCTACAAGAGTAGGGTATGGTGTCTTGTTAACCATAGGCTCTGGACATGGATGGCTGGAGCTCACAGCTCAGTGCTTTGGGCTATTTATTTAATTTTGTTCATCTAAGCCTCCTCTTCCTTGAAGAAACGAAACTAGAAATTTGGGGGCCTAATGGGTACTGGGTACCACTAGAGTGAGTGGCTGGCAGTGGGGGGCAGGTGTTACCCTCTGCACAAAGGCAGCTTGCAGGCTGAATGATTATCTTCTCTGTCCACTCCCAGAATCCTGGTCCCCAGACTTCAGCCTTCCAGATTAGATGGCTCTTCCTTGTGAATTTCAGTTAATGATAATGCATTAAATATTGGTTCATTAATTGTAACAAATGCACCTTAACTATGTAAGCAATCGATGGTAGGGAAAGCTGCAAACAGCATTTATAGAAACTGTCTGGATTTGTTTCATGACTTTTCCGTAAATCTCAAACTGTTCTTAAAAAATAAAGTCTAATAGGAAAAATGGCTATTGTGTTGTATTGAATTTCATAATTATGTAATTAAATTATTCCTAAACTCCAAAAAATGGGGAGCTACACACATATACAGTGCTATATTTAAAATAAATAACCAACAGTTCAGTTCAGTCACTCAGTCGCGTCCGACTCTTGACAAGGACCTGCCAAGTGGCACGTGGAACTATACTCAACATTCTGCAATAAACTAAATAGGAGAAGAGTTTGAAAAAAAAAAAGATACATGTTTATGTATAAGTGGATAACTTTGCTGTATACCTGAAACTAACACAACATTGTAAATCAACTGTAGTCCAAGATAACATTAAAAAAAAAAAGTACTACTGTCTATAATAAAGGAGGCAAGACAGAGAGTTTGAAAGCCCTGATATCCAGGTTAACCTACAGTGAAGTTCATAGTCAATGAGCTCCACTTATAACCACACAGTCAATCCAATTACATGTTCAGTGTTTCACCCAAAATGTGAGCAAAGCACCAAGCATCCCAGGAGCAGGGAGCGAACTTCTAACACCCCTCAGCTTTAGCACTCTTGATATTTGGGGCCACTTCTGTGCATTGTAAGTTCCTTAGAGGCATCCTTGAAAGTGAAAGTGAAAGTCTCTCAGTCATGTCGGACTCTGCCACCGCATGGACTGCACAGTCCATGGAATTCTCCAGGCAAGTATACTGGAGTGGGTAGCCTTTCCCTTCTCCAGGGGATCTTTCCAACTCCGGGATCAAATCCAGGTCTCCCACATTGCAGGCAGCTTCTTTACTATCTGAGCCACAAGGAAAGCCCAAGAATACTGGAGTGGGTAGCCTATCCCTTCTCCAGCAGATCTTCCCGACCCAGGAATCAAACCGAGGTTTCCTGCATTGCAGGAGGATTCTTTACCAACTGAGCTATCAGGGAAGCATCCTTGGTCTCTAGCTATCACATACTAGTAGCACAAATCTCCAGTTGTGACAACAAAAGTGTCCCCGGGGGGCAAAATCTTTCCCTATCAAGTACTGCTCAAACATAAGAGAGAGACAGAAAGAAAGAGAGAGAGAGCTAAGCTAAGCTAAGTCACTTCAGTGGTGTCTGACTCTTTGCGACCCCATAGACAGCAGCCCACCAGGCTCCCCCGTCCCTGGGATTCTCCAGGCAAAAACACTAAAGTGGGTTGCCATTTCCTTCTCCAATGCATGGAAGTGAAAAGTGAAAATGAAGTCGCTCAGTCGTGTCCGACCCTCAGTGACCCCATGGACTGCAGCCTTCCAAGCTCCTCCATCCACAGGATTTTCCAGGCAAGAGTACTGGAGTGGGCTGCTATTGCCTTCTCGGAAGAGAGAAAGAATTATCAAGTAAATAGGAAAAAAGGAAACAGGAAGAAAACAGAATGCAGAAAATCATAGAAATGAGCAAAAAATATCCCAAGAGTGATGAGAAGAAACTGTATTAGTGAAGAAGAACAGATTGTCACAAGAAAGAAAAATTTCAGGAATGAAAAAAAAAATCAAATGCATGTTAATAGAAGGAAACCATTGACTAGAAAGGCTAAAAAGAAAGTTGAACAAACTTCCCAGAGTATGGAACAAAAAAGGAAAAGAGATAGAAAATTGTAGTGAGAGAGAGAAAAAAAAAGATTAGATCATTTTAGGTTATCTAAGATCCAATAATGGCTCTTGTAAAAGAGAGAGCATAATAGATACAGAGTAGGGATGTTTCAAGTAATTCGTTCAAGAAAAATGTCCATAATAGAAGAATATGTGTTTGTAGATTGAAAGGAACCATGAGGAATCCAGTACCTGAATTTGCTAAAGAGTTGTGACAAAGCAATCCTACAAGGACCCAGGGAAGAAGTACAGGTTCCATCCAAGATTCAGAAATGAGAATGACCTGTTGCTTCTAGAAGCTAGAAGAGCAGTGGAGCGCTGCCTTCACTCTCTAGAAGACATTCCAACAAACCAAACTATCAGTCAAGTGTGAAAATGCAGTGAGACCTGCGTGGTCTTGTTCAACGTACCTTTCAGGCTTTCTTTGTCAAGGACGCTATTGGAAAATATCCTATGTCAAAACTAGACACCTTTCTCCCCATCCATGTGTTCACGAGCATATGTGGCTCTGATGGACCCACTAGGATACTCTTTCATCTGGTCAGGAAGCTAGTCTTGGGGACTTGGCCGTGGGGCCACTCTGCAGCTGCATTGGGGTGGCAGTTGTACCCCAGGCCCCGCTGTAGCACAGGGCATGGGCTCTGCAGAGCAGGGGCTGAACTTGGAAACACTGGAGAAACAAGTATAAACCTTGCTTTTAGAAAAAATGACCCCACAGGCAAATCCGAATTCTGTTGGAGCAACAATGATTTCAATAATTACAACTAGTCCAAGATGCTCCACAATCCTTTCCGCCCAGCCCTCCAAGTCTTCTAACTCAGTTACTGGGTGAGAACAGAAAATAATGCAAAAAAGCCAAGGAGGGCAGTACAAAGTATCTCAATTATTTCAGCCTTTTCTGGGTTTCCTATTTCCAACTTAAACCAAAGGCACTTGGTAACATGTGCGCACACACACGTACACACATGATTAACCTAGGACGTAGTTTCCTTTTAGAGATCTAAATGCTCCTGAATCAACTCCAACAACTTCACCAGACTCTTTTTGAAAGGAGCAGATGAATGAGTTGGATAGAAAACTTTTTGCTTGGAAATTTCCCTTTCTCAGATTGCAGATTTAAGGGGAGAGCCTGCCAAGTGCTCAGCAATGCTGTGCATGGTGGCTTCTGGCAGGGACTCTCTGTACCCGCAGCTAAATGAAGGTTTCCCTGCATCACCGACTTACCTTTCTTCATCACCTGCTCTGTCCCCGCTTTCCCACACCAAGGTCTTATAAACAACTTGGGAAGAGAGCAAAAACTAAAACTCTAACTGTGCAGGATCCCACGAGGCTTTCTCAGGACAGACCTTCTCCCCTATCTTCTGCTTTAGCTCGTCTCTGAAGCACCTAGATAATAGTACTTGATGCACACTTCCTGAGTTGTTTTGCAGACGTAATTTCTGCTGCCCACCCCAGCCCCTCAAATGGAAGATGTTAACTGCTTGATTACCCTGAGCACATAGCCCCAGGTCTCCTGGAGCCTAAGCACTGATGGTGTTCACCCCATGACGCCACTCCGCTCTCTTACCACCAACCAATCAGAGAATTGTGCAGGAGCTGATTACAGATCCTGTGACCACCCCCACCACCACCTGGCTTTTATTTTTAGCCTTTTATTTTGGTGGCTCAGACGGTAAAGCGTCTGCCTGCAATGCAGGAGACCCGGGTCTGATTCCTGGGTCAGGAAGATCCCCTGGAGAAGGAAATGGCAATCCACTCCAGCACTCTTGCCTGGAAAATCCCATGGACGGAGGAGCCTGATAGGCTACAGTCCATGGGGTCGCAAAGAGTCGGACACGACTGAGCGACTTCACTTCACACAGCCAATTAACAATGTGATAGTTTCAAGGGGACAGCAAAAGGACTCAGCCACACATACACATGCATCCATTCTCCTCCAAACTCCCCTCCCATCCACGCTGCCACATAACAGTAAGCAGCGTTCCCTGTGCTGGACAGTAGGTCCTTGTTGGTTATCCATTTTAAATACAATGGTGTATACATGTCAATTCCAAACTCCCTCTCTCTTTCCCCCATACTTCCTCCCTGGCAACTATAAGTTCATTCTCTAAGTGTCTCACCTGGCTTTTAAAGGTGCTTTGTCAAAACCCTTCAGGGAGCTCAAAGCTTTTTAGGTGTGAGCTACTTCTCGCACAAGCCCTGCATGGCACCTTACTCTGCTCCAGATTCCGACGTTTCAGTCTGTTTGGGCTCACTGCGTGTCGGGCACACAAATTTGTATGAACATGAGTCTGTTGGTGGATGTGAAAACTCAGATCTGCCGAGTGTCTGTCCTGGAGTGGAACCCCTCCTGGATCAGTCTGTGTTTAGCCTTGGTAAATATTACTGAACAGTACTCCAAGGTGGTGGTACCAGTTATACTCTGCCTTGACTGACAGACACCATGACTTCGTATTTCCTCAGACCTAATTTTGATAGGTGTGTGGTGTATCTCTTTGAGGGTCTGACTGGTCTTTCTCTGATGAGAATTGATGTTGAACACATTTCAATGTTTAAGGCCTGTAGGGATATGTCAGGGGTACAGTGTATGTGTGAACTGCCCATATACTTAAAGTACCTATTTAAGCATCTTAACCATTCTTACCAAATGAGTTGTCTCTTTTCCTAAGTGATTTGTAGGAGTTCTCTTTACATTTTGGATGGGAGTTATTTAACAATTATAGGTAATATTAATACAATTATCTTCCCCTCCCCTGAGGCTTTCCTTTTCACTCTCTTAATGGTATAATTTGATGAGCAGATGATTTTAATCCTCATAAAGGAGATGTACCCATGTTTTATTTTATGACAGTGCTTGGTGTGTTCCATGTAGTACATTTTTGCCTGCTTCAAGTCTATTACTGGCTCCCCTGGTGGGTCAGCAGGTAAAGAATCTGACTGCAATGTGGGAGACCTGGGTTTGATCCCTGGGTTGGGAAGATCCTCTGAAGAAGGGAAAGGCTACCCACTCTAGTACTCTGACCTGGAGAATGCCATGGAAAATTCTATGTATAGTCATGGGGTCACAAAGAGTCCAACAATGACTGTGTGACTTTAACTTTCAGGTCTATGACAGCATTCTAAAGAAAAGAATAGAGTGGGGATTATGTTAAAGGAGTCTATGTACACTTAGGATCAAGCTGGCTGAACTATGACAATAAACAGGGGTGTCTCCCAGACCCCTTATCAGAGCCCAATCCACACCTTCAAATTCCTCTTTCTTCATGACATGCTGCCAACCAGCTCTGCCCACTCCCCTCCCCCACCCCTCCCCCCTCCCTTTCAGGAAGAGCTGAGTTCATTTCATCTCTTGATAACGTCTTGGAAAGACTATAGACTGAGTCTCCCTCTTCCACAATAACCATCAGATAGATCCAATTCAGGCAGACAACACAGAAATCACACTACATGGCCAGAGTCATTCACCAGTTATATTTGAAATCTAAGCTCTTTGAGCTATACACGTGCACAAATGATTCAGTTGGTGGGAATCTTCCCCTCCCCCTCCAAACTTTTCAAACTTAAAATAGTACTGAAGACGCTTGCATCCTGTGGGTCAGGGGGATACTGAGGCAATTCTGACTTTCACGATGCTTGGAGGGGAGTCTTGTCTGTTTCCTCCCCATCTCCTGGGATATGTACCTCTCTCCACCTCCCCAAACCCAATCTCATGAGAGAATTACTTGATCTGAGATAGATTAACATCGACATTTTGCAGTAAGTGTGGCCAAGACTAACCACCTGGGTCATACACTCCACTGAGTTTTTATTTTTTGATGGCACACAATTGCCAACTTTGACTAAATTTGGTTGGAAACGTCTGATGGAACTGTTTTGAAACACTGAAAAGTCATTTCCAAATAGTTTCTCTCATCCAGATTTCTCTAGAATATGCCTTTTTCTGAAAATTCTGAGTTGTTTAAAAAGTCAAAGAACCCACAAATGATTGAGAAGTCAGCATAAAAATGGCCGAAGCCTGTAGTTCTCAGCTTGCTCCACTAGAGGGAAGCATTCGCCACTATTAGGTCTACTCTTTCTATTTGTCCATGAAAAACCAAAAACCTCCACAGCAAAGGAAAGTCAAAGCATTTGCTTATTATTATATATTCCTCAGATTTTATTTTTCAAAGGAGCCTTCGTTTTTCTTATGGAAACTCAGGATTTTACAAGCAGCGCTGTCCTCAGTTTCACCTGTACTGTGTCCAGTACTATATTGCTATATTCACAGTAAAACGGACTTTTATTTCTGAGTAATCAGTCTAATGTTTTCAGTTTCTGATGAAACTAACATACACCTTAATCAAAAACCACAACAATCCTTCCATCAGGTGGCTGTGTTATTGTTCTCGTGTGTTTTTCTGAGGCTTGGGTAATGACAGTATCTCCCCACTCCGTTGTAATTGACATTTGCATCTAAAGAAAGTCACTGAACGTACAGGAGTAGATGAGGCCTGGCACATTGAGCAGAAGGTAATGGTTCTATAGGTGTATCTTCTGTAATGCACTTTGGGCTAGAGAAATAGAAAAATCACATGTAACAAAAACAAATGCGTTTTTGAGCAATATGAGCATTGCATGAGTAGCACTTGCAGAAACATTTATGGATCCGTCTTTCCCTTTGAACATGCTCAGCAGCTGCTACGTTGACTTAGCTGCATTCCAACTGCCTGCAGCCGACACTTGCTTCTACACTTTATTTAAAAACAACTGGTCTTGATAGCAAAGATGTTGGCTAACTGTTTATATATTGGCAATAGAAGTTTTGTGCCCTTTCAAAATTCAGCATTATACATAATAGAGTATAATATTATCAGATTACCTGTATTAGTATATGAATGCATTCATAAGCAATGCACATATGTTTTAAAGCAGCTAATGGCTGAAGAATCACTAAATAAAAAACATCCAGATTTTTAAAAGCACAGCTGAAACATTTGTACAAATATACAAAGAGAAGGAAAAAAAAATCGTTCAGACACCACGAGACTTTTGTAATAAATAGGTTTGTCTGAAATCGGTCTCTGTCACCCTGGACAAGCCTCCCCAAGGAGGTTGGGAAAGATTGACAAGGGAATCATCTTCAAAATCTACTGAGGGTTATCTTTGGGGCCAAGCTCAGTTTTTCCTCCAGGAATTTTGACAGAGTGATGAAGTCTTTTGACTCCAAAGAGTGACAATTACGCAGACTTGTTAAGCTGGAGGATGCTGATAATTTTGCTAACCTAGATAGGACATGACTGGATGCTGATAATCGGTGACTTATAGTATATCCTCAACTCACAAAAATAAATGCTGGTGATCATGCATGTCCTGGGAATGTTGGGATGCAGAGGACTGGGGAGACCAGATAGGGAAATCTCATGCAATCAAAGTCAAGTTTACTTATGGTCCTACTTAAGTGGCCAGGAAGAAAAAACAGCGCACACACGTCAGGACTGGGACGGGAACGGTTCACAAACAACACAGGAGCTATTTGTCACTGATGTCTCCGGCTTGGATCCACATGAGAGCATGAAGGTATACAGGCTGTCGTTTAATAAGAAAATACTACTTTTTTTTTTTTTTCCTAGAACCTCCTAAATAATGGATTATACTCGGTGGGTATGATATGATCAGGAAACCTATCACCTTTTCCTAGCCCTTTTGTCCGAGAGGCTTGATTACAACGAAGGGATTTCAAACAACCAAACACCCAGGGATTTAAAGGCAATTTTTTTTTTTTCGACAAACAAACAACAGGGAGGGGAAAAAAAAAAAAAGCATGGTAAAGAGTAGACGGATATTTTCTTGGAGGCGAAGTGGTGAGCTCAGTTGGACACGGAGGGTGGCGGGCCGGGACGTCGGGTCTGGATGATTTTTGGCTTTGGGGATGTCTTTGGATCCTCTTCCTCCTCGATGTCGCTGTCGCACACATGCACGACCACACTGGGGGTGGACTCGGTCCCTGCGTGCAGCTCATACTTCTCTCCTGAAAAGCAAGTGGAATGGGGATGAGAGGCAGGAGGGAATTCTAAACTGATTATTTGGTGAAGTTTGTTTAGGAAGCAAGGGGGCATTTTAACATGTCTCGAGAGATGCTGGGAGATGGTGTCAGAAAGTGGAATGAGATGGGTNGGATTGGGGGCAGGAGGAGAAGGGGACGACAGATGATGAGATGGCTGGATGGCCTCACTGACTTGATGGACGTGAGTCTGAGTGAACTCCGAGAGTTGGTGATGGACAGGGAGGCCTGGCGTGCTGCAATTCATGGGGTGGCAAAGAGTCGGACACGACTGAGTGACTGAACTGAACTGAACTGAACATATCAGGCACTGGGCTACATCCTTTACAAGTACTGCTTATTCCATCTGCATGATGCGCTTGCAATTTGTCAAATTATCACCATTTATTTAAAAAAAGAGAGGTGCAGAGAGGGAAGCAAATTGTTCCAGGTCCCTGCATAGGTGGTGGAGGTAGGACTCCAATGGAGATCCACTGAGTGTCAAAGCGTGACATTGCCTGCGATGTTTAGGGGTGAGTTCAGAAGGGCACAGAAGAGATATCAGGGCTGCACATGGACCTCCCTGCCGCAAAGGGTCTGGAATAAGTGCATGTTAGGTAAAGTTCATTGACATGAGAGATCTGAGGTCTTTTCCCTCACCCACCCCCATCCTCAGGCCTGCCCCTTCTCAAGGTAGGAGAGCAGAAGTGGTCTTTGGTAAGATGGAGGAGGGGTGAAGGGAGGGACAGGGAAGTGAAGGGAGAGAGGGAGAATGATTCCATGGTTTTGTTCTCAGAGGTGCTCCATTTCAGTAAAAGAAAGTTTGCCTCACACTAAAATGGCTATCATCAGAAGGTCTTGCAACTAACAAGTGTTGGTGAGGATGTGAGGAAAAGGGAACCTTTGTTCATTATTGGTGCATCCACTATGGAAAACGGTATGGAGATTCCTTAAAAAACTAAAAATAAGACTACCATAAGATCCAGCAATTCCACTCCTGGATATTTATAGAGAAAAAATAAAAACACTAGTTCAAAAAAATACATGAACCCCCAATGTTCACACAGCATTATTTACAGTAGACAAGATATGGAGGCAACCCAAATGCCCATCAACAGATAAAAAGATGCAGCTGCTATATATATACATATATATATGAATATTACTCAGCCATAAAATAGAACAATTCTGCCATTTAGAGCAATGGCAGAGAGAATATTATGCTTAGTAAAATGTCAAAGACACATACTATATGATATCATTTATATATGGAATCGTAAAGAAAAAACGAATGTATAAAGCAATAAAATACATTTACAATGTATAGCAAAACAGAAACTGACTCACAGATACTAAGAACAAACCAGTGGTTTCCAGTGGGGAGACAGAAGGTGGTGCAACATAGGGGTAGGGGGTTAAGAGGTGCAAACTACATGCATAAAGTATATAAGAAATCAGGATATACTGAGGGCTTCCCAGGCGGTGCTAGTGTAGAGAACCAGCCTGCCAAGAGATGCAGGTTCGATCCCTGGGTCGGGAAGATCCCCTGTAGGAAGGAATGGCAACCTACTCCAGTTTTCTTGCCTGAAGAATCCCATGGACAGAGGAGCCTGGCGGGCTATGATCCATAGGGATACATACACAGGGTTGGAGATGACTGAAGCAACTTAGCGTGCACATGAGGATATACTGAACAGCACAGGGAATTATGGGCATTATTTTGTCATAACTTTTAATGGAGTGTAATCTATAAAAAAAAGCTGAATCATTATGCTATTCTCCTGAAATTAATACTGGAAATCAACTATCTTTCGGTTAAAAAAAAGGGAAGTTTGCTTATCTTCTTCGGGTTTTCCTCTAAGACTGGATTCAGGGGCCATTTATCTTCATTCCCTCCTGAGTCATTTAGGACCTGGAGGCACTCCCTGTGGAGAACAGACTGAGGCCCTGAGTCAGTGGTTGGGACAAAGGAGTGGAACCCTGGGGGGAGGTGAGGGACCAAGGGAGCCACCGAGGGAGAAGGTGGAAGGTAAAGAGAAACCCGGGAGTCTGTGATGTGGGGCTTCGGTTCCAGGGATGAGAGGAAAGTGCAGATGTGGGTAAGAGAAGAGTGCTCTCGGTGTGTTTGGCCATAGAATCAGGAGGCTCCCCGGCCTGGGAGGGATCACCCTGTTCCTCCTTTCCCAGGATCAGGGGTCTGGCTGTGGGAATAACTATGGATGTGCACACACTTCCAAGTCTTGGTTCTGTGTCTTTTCTGTTTTTCTACAACGTGCATGTTTTACCTGTGAAATAAGAAAAGGAAGTACTTCATATTGCTACTCAGTAATGACCGAGGATAATTGTGGAATATATACTTAGAATATAAGCCCTTTTAACATATTTTTCCCCCCAGGGAAAATTCTTCCAAAGGAGGCAGAAAATTAGGATTGCATGTTCCTGCTCACAAATGTGCATCCCTCCCACGGGGGGCTGACGTGCAGAGACTGTACTAAACGGAGCCCTGGGACTGGCTGTTTTATTTGCTTTCCATGCTTGTGATCAGAATACAGCAATTGCTGGACAAGAACTGGGGCTTATATAATGGTCATGCTACTGGTAGGTGATCATATATATTTTAAAAATGGAATTTTTCTCTACCTCAGAATCAATGAGCCTGGAATAGAAAATGTTTCTTCCTTATAAGTGACATGAATTAATGACATTTATTTTTCCCTTTGGGGAGAAACAATGTACACAGAGCAGCAAACCAGCAAAACTGCTTTACCACGACATGTTTTGATGGACAAGAATTTGGAAAAAAAAATCTAAATATAGCCAATGTACTTGAAACTCGAGCACGATTTTGAGTCCTCCTCTGCAGTTAACTAAAATTGATCTCTCTAACAAGAGCTAAAAATAGCAGGAGGAAAAAAGGGACCAGACAATGACTTTTCATATCTCTCCCTGCAGGCATTTCCAGTGACAATGAACTTGACCTTCCAGAGCCATCCTAGACAGCAGAACAGGCTGGCATTTTACATCTCTGACTGACCACCCATCTAGTGCCAGGGACATCTCTATTTGCCATTTTGCTGATGAGTGCAGATAAGCTGTTTTGCTGGGCTGGGTTTTGTTTGTCCTGTTTTGTTTTGCATCCAAAAAGAACAGAGGACTATATTCTCTCTGGAGTCAGGAACAATAGGCATTATAAAATAAACAAAAGAAAATACCCAATTCATTCTCCACCAGAACAAAGCTCGTCTTATTTTGTCCAGGGCATTGATAAATGATGTTCTGTCTGCTGTGCTTAGTCGCTTAGTTGTGTCTGACCCTTTGCGACCCCATGGACTGGAGCCTGCCAGGCTCCTCTGTCCAGGCAAGAATACTGGAATGGATAGCCATTTCCTTCTCCAGCCTATCTTCCTGACCCAGGGATTGAACCCTGGTCACCTGCATTGCAGGTGGATTCGTTACCATTTGAGCCACCAGGGAAACTCTGGGCTTCTGTAAATTCACCAGGGACATTATTATAAATTTCAACTTATATATATTATTTATATTAATTTATATATATATATAAACAACATATATTATGTTTCAGAATCTTTTCCATTTTAGGTTATTACAAGATACTGATTATAGTCCCCTGTGCTTGTTTATCTATTTTATATATAGTAGTGTGTATCTGTTACACACACACACTCCGCTAATTTAACTTATATGCAGAGTACATCATGCGAAATGCCAGACTGGATGAAGCACAAGCTGGAATCAAGATTGCTAGGCAAAATATCAATAACCTCAGATATGCAGATGACACCACCCTTATGGCAGAAAGTGAAGAAGAACTAAAGAGCCTCTTGATGAAAGTGAAAGAGGAGAGTGAAAAAGTTGGCTTAAAACTCAACATTCAGAAAACTAAGATCATGGCATCTGGTCCCATCACTTCATGGCAAATAGATGAGGAATAATGGAAACAGTGAGAGACTTTATTTTCTTGGGCTCCAAAATCACTGCAGATGGTGACTGCACCATGAAATTAAAAGACGCTTGTTTCTTGGAAAAAAAGCTATGAGCAACCTAGATAGCATATTAAAAAGCAGAGACATTACTTTGCCAACAAAGGTCCATTTACTCAAAGCTATGGTTTTCCCAGTAGTCACATATGGATGTGAAAGTTAGACTATAAAGAAAGCTGAGCACAAAAGAATTGATGCTTTTTAACTGTGCTGTCGGAGAAGACTCTCCAGAGTCCTGTGGACTGCAAGGAGATCAAATCAGTCAATCCTAAAGGAAATCAGTCCTGAATATTTATTGGAAGGGCTAATGCTGAAGCTGAAACTGATACTTTGGCCACCTAATGCGAAGAACTGACTCATCAGAAAAGACCCTGATGCTAGGAAAGATTGAAGGCAGGAGAAGAGGATGAGATGGTTGGACGGCATCACCAACTGGATGGACATGAGTTTGAGCAAGCTTTGGGAGTTGGTGATGGACAGGGAAGCCTGGCGTGCTGCAGTCCATGGAGTTGCAACAAGTTGAACACAACTGAGCGACTGAACTAAGTGACTGTCTGTTAATCCCAAACTCCTGCTTTATCCCTCCTCCAATCTTTCCCTTTTGATAACCATAAATTTGTTTTCAATGTCTGTGAGTCTGTTTCTCTTTTGTAACTCCATTTGTATCATTTTTTCAGATTTCACGTATAAGTGAAATCATATAATATTTGTCCTTCTCTGACTACCCTGAGTATGACAATCTTTAGGTCCATCCATGCAGCCATAAATGGCACTATCTCATTCTTTTTTATGGCTGAGTATATTCCATTGTATCTCTATACCACATCTTTTTCATTCATTCATCTGTTGACAGACACTTAGATTGCTTCCGTTTCTTGGCTATTATAAATAGTGCTGCTATGAACGTTGGAGGCCTGTGTCTTTCTGAATTACAGTTTTTGTCTTTTCCAGATAAATGCCTAGGGGTGGGATTGATAGAACATGCAGTAGTTCTATTTTTAGTTTTTTAAGGAACCTCCATACTGTTCTCCATNAACAGCATAGGTAGATTGCATTGAGCTAAAGAATGAATGGGCCATGGGAAGGTACAATGCAAATGTCAACTTCTCTTTCAACAAAATTTTGTGAAGGGAAGAACAGTGCCATGATAGTAAATAGGTAAATATAAGTTGTGGCCATTGGGCCACATTTAGATGCTACGAATACAGTGTAGTAAATGCTAGGATAAGTGTAGCCAAAGAATCTCTGAGAATACAGAAGAGCACTTAATCATACTGAAGGGGAAGACTTAGTGGACAAGAAAAGCTTTCTGATAGGTAAAGGCTTCAGAAAGGGTCACCTGGTAGATGGCACTTCAGTTTCTCTTCCATAATACCATTCTAGGAAATTTACTTAACTTTTTTGTGGCTATGTAGTTTAACAGATTAATTTGAACATTTCACTCCAACCTTTCTTTCTCATATACTTTTCCTTTCCCAGCCTCACCCACCATAACCCGCATTGAAGTAGAAGCCAAGATTAAAAGAAATTGCCCAATTAAGTATGAGATGATAATCCTCTTCTTAAGACACTTTTGTTACACAACTGGTGTTTGGATACACAGGAATGGCCTACAGTAAGGGGAGGGTTAATGCTGAGTAAGCAACAAAACTTAAGTTGAAGAGGGAATATACTAGATGAAGAGAGCATTTTTGCTGATTAATTATTATTATTACCATTATTTTTTTTTTTCATTGCAGAAGACCAGTTTGGAAAGTTAGAAGGGATTCAGGATGAACTGGTCTTAAGTATGAGTGTCCCTTATGGCAACTCATGTGCAACCTGCCTTTTGGCACTTCTGGACACTTATAAGTGCCCCCTGTACATTGTGGGGGCAGGAGGACCATGAATGGATTGTGACTTCAATAAGAGGGTCGCATAGAGTCGAACACGACTGAAGTGACTTAGCAGCAGCAGCAGCAGCAAACTTAACCAGGGTGAATATTTCTATAAGCAGGAACACCAGTGTCTCAAGCATCAATGCTTTTACCTATAAAATGGGACTAATAATTTTACCTACCTACCACATAGTATCATTGGGAACATTAAATTTTCACAAGCATCATTTAAACTACATATTGAATGACTGCATTTATATGAAACTCAAAAATACCCAAATCTTGTCTATGCTCTCTTAAGCCCAAATAGTGATTACTCATGGTGAGAAGCAGCAGTGTGAACTAGGCAGGTATGCAAAGGGAGGTTTCTGAGGGAGCTGGTGAAATTTTATTTCATGATAAGCTTTGGTTAAAATGATATGCTTACTTTGTGAATTTATAGGGTTTTATTTTTATGGATTATATGCTTTCTCCTTGATATTAAACTTTATAATAATTAAATAACTTCATAGTCTAAATGTCAATATTGCCATCATGGTTAATGCTTATGATTATATGTTCTATAATTAATGGAATTGCCAAAAAGTTTTTTTTTCTTCCTTATTTTAGCAGCAACTTTATTTTTTTCAATTTCTTGTACTGATACCAAATAAACAAACAAAAGTGAAATAACCTAAGCATTAAAATAATGGTGTTACACCAGTTTTACACTTAATTTCAACATTAACACTGAACACTAATAACTCAGTATGCAAGGTTGATATATCAAAAGAAGTGTTTCAAAACAAAAGGAAGCACAATCTCTTGAATAAGAGAATTATAAGCATGGATGCTAAACAACAATAATAACAGGTTATGTGCCTGTTACCAAGATGACTGGGCAGTTTTGTAAGAAAAGCAATCCTGTTCATCATTTAATATCCTTTATTTTCAGCTGATGGAGTTGTATTATGATCTCAGTTAAAGCATGCCATTTCACTTTATCATGAGCAGTGTGTACATGTTTCTGTCCCTTAGAATATATGCCTATAGAAACTCTCCCAATTTCAAGCTACCAGGAACATTGCATACACTGTTACATTAAGTGCAGGCTAAGTTTAAATATCATAAAGAAAAATCTCTTGACTCTAAATGCAGAGAATGATCTGTAACAGATAAGCTAATTCGAAAGCATGACTACCTCAATATGTGTGCTATCTTTTTGACCTAAAGACAGCTTTTAACAGCCCCTAAGTAGGGGTGGATGTGGAATAGATGGTAGGGGGGCAGTTAAGACTTTGTACTTTCTCAACATGGAGACATGTTTCTTCAAAGCTCTGTTCTACACCTTTAAGTAAAAATGGGAGTAGAGGAAATCTACCAGTCTATCAAAGGAAAGGAATCTGGAAAGTGATTTAATTCAGCTTGGGCTTGGGAATTCAATTGAAAAAAAAAAAGATTTTCCTTCAGAATATATAATCACAGGCATTTGCCACTGCAAGTTTGTGTTGGGTACACAAACTGGTGACCACCTATTCTGCCATCTTTCTGACTCCTACTGAAAGTTAAAGTTCAAATTTGTATTAGCCACATGGTCTGAAAAATTGTAGCCTGAGATATTAACCTAAGCATTCCAAAATAGTACTCCAGCCTGTTAGCAAAATATGCAGATCTTTCTTCAAAATACATCTAGTGATACTGCCAAGTCAATTCTCATGGTTTCTCCGTACCATACTATTCTTCAGTTCAGTTCAGTCGCTCAGTCATGTCCGACTCTTTGCGACCCCAGGAATCGCAGCATGCCAGGCCTCCCTATCCATCACCAACTCTCAGAGTTCACTCAAACTCACGTCCATCAAGTCAGCGATGCCATCCATCCATCTCATCCTCTGTCATCCCCTTCTCCTTCTGCCCCCAATCCCTCCCAGCATCAAAGTCTTTTCCAATGAGTCAACTCTTTGCATGAGGTGGCCAAAGTACTGGAGTTTCATTCTTTGCCACCACTATAATCTTCCCTGTGCATTATTGTGGTAACTGCATAATACATTTCTTTGCTTCTACACTTGATATCTTTATTTATTCTCTACAAAGTCATACCTTACCACTCATCAGATCAAAACTCCTAATGATTTCCTNGAGTTTCATTCTTTGCCACCACTATAATCTTCCCTGTGCATTATTGTGGTAACTGCATAATACGTTTCTTTGCTTCTACACTTGATATCTTTATTTATTCTCTACAAAGTCATACCTTACCACTCATCAGATCAAAACTCCTAATGATTTCCTCTATCACACAGAATAAACTCCAGAGCCTTACCGTGGTGCTCAACAAGGCACCTGGAACCAGGCTTCTCTTGATCTGGTCCCAACAGGTTTTCTGATCCGATTTCCTTCCCTCTCAGAAGGAACTCAGAGAAGACAATGGCACCCCACTCCAGTACTCTTGCCTGGAAACTCCCATGGATGGAGGAGCCTGGTAGGNGACACTGGAGTAGGTAGCCATTCCCTTCTCCAGGGGATCTTCCTGACCCAGGGATCAAACTCTAGTCTCTGGCATTGCAGGCAGACTCTTCACCATCTGAGCCACCATGAAAACCCATATGTGTTATTAAAACTTGAGCTTTCTGGGGTGAGAGATGCTAATGCCAAATGTTTTCCTTATCTAAGAAATACTGATAAGAACTTATAAATTTATCATCCCTGGCATTTGGCTACCAATGGTTCTTGAACTCATCTGTGCATCAGAATCACCTGGGGAGATTTTTTTAAAACTAGTGATGCTTGATTTGATCCAAATCAATTAAATCAGAATTTCTGGGGTGTGCACTCAGCCCCCTTTCACACTGTGGGAACCACCAGTACAGAGAGCAGGCAAAAGCACTATTATTTACTTTCAGATCTTCGGTGCTTAAAAGCTCAGCTGCCACTGGTTGTGGCCCACCCACTTTCCACCATCTCCCCTCTTGCTATAATATAGGAAAACTACTTTGGAGTACAAGGTGGCACCATCAGCTGAAACTGAGGACAGTATCACTTCTAGGTATAAAAACATAAGCTTTTGGATAACTGTGTAAGAAATATATACAAGAATGTTAACTGCAGTTTGGATTGTAATGGCAAGAAACTGGAAACCCTCTAAACAGCCATCAGCAGGAGAGTGGATGAATACCTAGCGGTCGTGGCTTGCCCAGTGGAATACTGCACCATAGTGAAAATGAGAGCATCCAAGCTACAGGCACCAACATCAGAACAAAACGAGCATAGACTTTTTTCTAAAGTTAGAGGCTAATGTGAATGGCTTCCTTGGGCGTCTTAGAGGTGTCACTTTGCAGATAGATTGTTTTGTAGCCAAGGATTCCTGGGCATACCGTGGCAGCAGTAAAACAAGGTTGCACAGTCTAGAAGCCTTGTGCCAGCTGGTAGAGCTCATTTTGCCTGTTTTGCAACCTTAAAATATCTGCACTGCAATCGAGAAGCTGGGACTGACATTTTAGTGCCAGTTCCTGAATTGCTTTTGAACAGGTACAAAGTCTGATGCTGCGTTTTCATTCATCATCCCTCTGTCTGTCTACAGACAGAGATAAATTCATTAGAAATGCAGATGTTGGACTTCCCTGGTGGCTCAGTGGTAAAGAATCTCCCTGCCAGTGCAGGGGACACATGGGTTCAGTCCCTCGTCCCGGAAGATCCCCCATGCTGAGAAGCAACTAAGCCTGTGTGCCACAACTATTGCGCGTGTGCTCCAGAGCCCGGGAGTCGCAACTACTGAGCCCACGTGCTGCAACTACTGAAACCCTTGCACCCCAGAGCCTGTGTTCTGCAACAAGAGAAGCCACTGAAATGAGAAGCCCTCCCACTGCAACTGGAGAGTAGCCTTACTTCACCACAACTACAAAAAAGCCTGCAAAGCAACAAAGAACCAGCACAGCCAAAAGTAAATATATAAATTCACATTAAAAAAAAATTATGAGAAAAGAAAAAAAAAAAAGAAATGCAGATGTTACAAAGAACCCAGGATTTTAGGATGGTTCATCTTGTTTGACTTTTCTAAGCGGCTGCCAAATGTTTATTTCCAGAAAGGGCCACAGAGCTTACCTGGTCCTAGTTTGGCCACGGCATAGAGGAGGTCATAGTTAAGGACTGGTGTGGCATCGCTGATGGGCTGCCAGCCGACGGGTGGAGAGGCAGGGGGTGAGATGAGGAACTGTTTGGCAGGCTGTGGTGGAGCCAAATGCAGTTTGTCTCCGTCTGTCTCTGGAGTCTGAACCTTTCAAACACAGGAAAAATGAAGGCACATTATTCATTTTGGCCGCGGATATGCCATGCTGTTCCACTGAGACACAGAGCCTGGCCTTTAGCCTGTGACAAATGAACCAATGAACCAGGCTGCAATAATAATGACTACTGACCACACACCACGGGCTCAGTTATCGTACTTGATTCTGCAAACAGTGGGTCTCAGCCTTTAGCTGCATAAGAATGACCTGGGAAGCTTACTAAGACAGAGTGCTGACCCCGACTCCTGAGTTTCTGAGTCAGTTGATGGGGTCAGGGCCAGAGACTTTGCACTGCTAACAGATTTCCAGGTGATGCTGATGCTGCTGGCTCCCAGTCCTTTCCTTTCCTTCCCTTCTTTCTCTCCCTCTGTGTCGCTCCCCTTCTTCCCATCCTTCCTTCATATCCTCTTTCCTTCCTTCCTTCCAACTATTTCTCTCCCTTCCTCTCTCTTTCTCTTTTAACTGAGGTGGTATTCACATAACATGAAATTAAGCCATTTTAAACTGAACAGTTTCGGTAGCATTTAGTCTATGCTCAGTGTTGTGGAATCACCACTCCTATCGAGATTCAAAGTATTTTTATTATTCCAGAGGAAACCCTGGATCCATTAAATAGTTACTACCATTTCTGTCTCCAGTAGCTATGATGAGCCCATTCTTATTACAAGTATTAGCTGGTCTTTACTGGGCATTTATTCACCCAATGCTAAGCACTTTAACACACAATAAGTCATTTAATCCTCATGATAGCGTCAGAAGTATGTCATCATCCCCCATTTTAGAGATGGGGAAACTGAGGCCCAATGAGGTTATATAGCTTGCCTAGATTAGAACGAAGGCTGTCGTGGGCACTCAGAGCCTGTTTTCTAAATCACTATGCTGTCCCGGCCTGGGAATCATGATATAAATTTATTTTTTAGTGAAACTAATCATAGACTACAAAGCAATCTGAAAGTAGCAAGAGCCTCATTTACATTTTGAAAAGGTAAAAAGACAATGTAGGGCAGACGGATTAATTCTGGAAAAGAATGATCTTACCTGGGCAAAGTAGAGTTTTAACTTTTTCCCTCTGAACTGGGTTTCATGAAGCTCTATCCTGGCTCGGGCTGCAGATTTGGGATTGCTGAAGTTTATTCGGACACGTCTGAAACTCTTAAACAGCTGGAACGTCACACAGTCATCGTAAGTCCGGAACAGACCCTCGAATTTCTCCTGATAAAAACAAACACAGAGAGAAATCCATTGATCACATATCTGGTACGATGCTAGATCTGACAAAAACAAATGAGCAAGTAAATAAATAGGGTCTTCCTAACATAAAATTCAAACAGAACACTGTAATGTATTTTTTTCACCTTTTGATCTGTTACCAGGTGTTAAACATGCATGTGGATTCTGTCATAGCGTTCATAATCTGCGTCCAGGGATTCATAGGAAATAAATGAATGGAGCTGGAAATGCATGACAAACTGACAATTATGTTGAGTGTTTCAACACTCAAGTGTTTGTTTCTGGGACGGGTATCATAACCGTCAAAGCTTCTCAAAGGAGTCCACTATCTTCAAAATATTAGATCTACTGAGTGAAGCATGTGGTCGACATTGCTAGTGATCGTCAAGGTTGAGGACACTGTTCTTGCCTAAAAATATAAGAGCTCACACGACCCCAAACACTTCTACTAGTCAGGCAGAGACATGTGATTAGTCTGGGCAGCGAAATGGGTACAGAAGGCAGGAAAGCCCTTTAGAAAAGTTTCAGCCTCTTTCCCTGAAGATGCCATGTGCTCCAGACAGTAGGAGAGTCAGAATAGGATTCTCCTCAGCCTGGGTTCCTGAGTGGCTCTGTGGAGCAGGAATACCTTCTTCCCAAATCCCACCCCACATAGCTGACTTTGCCTCGACAAAGGAAAAGAACTCTCTACTGTATTAAACTGAGATTTGTGAATCAGTTTATTCCTGCAGCACCACCAAGCCTATCACAAAGCAATAATTTAAAATTTTGGGTTTGATACAAACTTCATTTCAACTGAACAAATATCTGTTCAATGCTTACTTTGTACAAAGGATAGTCTCTGAGTTTTAGGAGGATACAGAAGTGAGAATCATTTCGTTCCAATTCTCAATGATCTAATAATCTTAGGTGACAGGCAGGCAGACACAAATAAGAGAACACCCATAAGACTGGGAAAAGACATAAAAGGCAAACTAAAAATAAAATATGAACACCATCTATCTGGTTCCTCTTAGCTTAAAAAAAAGATTATTATGAGAAACAGAAACAGTGCATGTTAAGATACTCTGTGTTCTTAATGGAGAAATAGCCACTAAGGAAATAACTTCTATTTAAAAAAAAAACAGTTGGTTCTTTCATTTCTACAGTAAAAGATATTTTGTCATAAGGGTGAGTTCAAGTAGGAATGAAGATGCATGAAAGATTAATATAGCAAGACTCACTGCACTTGGATTTGTAAGGGACCTAAGAGATAATTAACTCAGCCTTTCCCTTCTCAACTCCCTCATTCTACAAATCAGGACCCTGAGGTGTGAAGAGATGAGGACCTGCCCATGGTCACACAGGCTGTTGCTGGCAGAGCCAGAACCAGAATAGAGATGCTTTCAATTATATCAGTGATTACCCTGCTAGACTGAGAGGAAGAGCTTCCTGCATTAATAAAAGCAAGAGATGGAGAGCAATAAGCTATCCCAGGCTCTTGTGTGACCGCATCTAAGAGAATCAACAAGGTGATGTAGGGTGACCACTACCCTCTGAGGCTGCATGGGAAGAGGGACTCGGATGTCCGGCAAGGACTTCCTGCCTCTTGCACAACCAAGTGAACTGGTCTCAGACCCTCAAGACCCAGGCTTGTGATCCTTCCAAAGGCTCTTTCCCATTTCTGAGATTCTCCATTGTGTTGCCGACCATGCGTGCATTTGTGCTAAGTTGCTTCCATTGTCTCACTCTTTGTGACCCTGTAGACTGTAGCTCACCAGGCTCCTCTGTCCATGGAGTTTCCAGGCAAGAACACTGGAGTGGGTTGCCATGCTCTGCTCCTGGGGATCTTCCCAACCCAGAGATTGAACCTGTCTCCTGTGACTCCTGCATTGCAGGTGGATTCTTTATCACTGAGTCATGGGGGAAGCCCACGGTCCAGCACAATTCCTCCCATTTTGACTCATGTCTACACAGTTCTGTTTTTTGTATGCATGTATTAGCTTTTGCTGTTTGTCTGTTTAGATATAAGGATGTTTATTGAAATGCAGCCATGGCAATTTTGTTAAAAAAAGAATTTGAACGTCATGAATGGGGAAAATTTATTTTAAAGTATTTTTTTCACATTCTTTAAATTGAATAAAAGAGTTTTTACATTCTATTGTGCTTTACAGTTTTCAAAAGTTTCACATACATGATTTCATGTAATCCCATTATACCCCTTTTCAAAGCAACTTTTTTTTTTTCCTCCAGTTTCACGACATTTGTGGAGATATTTGAGGGGTTCTCGGAGAAGGCAATGGCACCCCACTCCAGCACTCTTGCCTGAAAAATCTCATGGACAGAGGAGCCTGGAAGGCTGCAGTCCATGGGGTTGCTGAGGGTCAGACGTGACTGAGCGCCTTCACTTTCACTTTTCACTTTCATGCATTGGAGAAGGCAATGGCAACCCACTCCAGTGTTCTTGCCTGGAGAACCCCAGGGACAGGGGAGCCTGGTGGGCTGCCGTCTCTGGGGTCACACAGAGTCGGACACGACTGAAGTGACTTAGCCTTAGCCTTGAGGGGTTCTCTCTTCCCTTTCCAGGCTCTGTTCTTACTCCCCTTTCTCTAGCAAGAACAAAGCAGAAAGCTTTCCTTGTTTGTTCCTTAGGTAGTTTTTGTTCTCCATTCTCAACCCTTGGGATGAGCCAACTCCCAGGCTGGGGGGCCTCAGTCACGAATCCTGGGAGCTTTCTTTTGATTGATTTATTTATAAAGTCTTTAAAATTTTTATTGACTTATTTATTGACTGTGCTGTATCTTCATTGCTGGGCTGGCTTTTCTCTAGTTGCAGCGAGCAGGAACTACTCTATAACTGCAGTGCTCAGGCTTCTTATTGCGATGTCTTCTCTTGTTGGTGAGCACGGGCTTGGCTCAGTCACTTTCGGTTTCCGGGCTCTGGAGCACATGATCAATAGTTGTGGTGCACGGGTTCAGCTGCTCAGCAGGCTGTGGGATGTTCCTGGACCAGGCATCGAACCAGTGTCTCCTGCATTGGCAGGCGGACTCTTCACCACTGAACCAGCAGGGAAGCCTCCCCAGGGTTTTTTTTAAGGCATTCTCCCCCTCCATCCCCCCACCCCCAACTACTGTGTTTTCCTGAACAAGCATCCTGGTGAATAAAATGCTTTCTGGTTCCTTGCAAGAGGAAATAGTCTCACCAGGCAAAATCCAAGATGGCAGTTTGATTAATCTGAGACTTTTCAGGAATGGAAGGAATTAAATTGAAAGCTCTTATCTCTATCTTTTAGGACAAAATCTGTAGGCCTTCTTTGTGGCTCTACATTTTTCCACTCCAGTCTAGGAGTTTCCTTCCTCCTGACCATACCCTCACCCCCACGCCAGGACCTCAGAATAAGTGTTAAGACCAGCCTTGGAGGGAGAGGTGATTTTTCCTTGGAGTCCAATTCTTTGTTTTTCATTTTATATGTCTTCTTTATGCTCACACCTCAGCTGTTTGGCCTCAAGAGCCTGAATTAGGAGGAAGGAATGGAGGAGGTCAGGCTTCAGGCTTAGGGCAGGGGTGACATGAGTATCAGATATCAGTGATGGCTCTAATTGTTTTCTCCACTGCTTCTCTGAGGGCTCCAGGCAGCAAGCTGGAGAGGGGAGGTGACAGAAGGCTCTTTGTTATGTCTTATTTTCGGCTTAGACCGAAAACAAAAGGAAGTCTTCCACTAGACCTGGGGTGTGTCCCAGAGCTCAGAGACCAGGGTTTTCACCTGCCCATCTGGAGCCTACTTCTACAATGATAATAATAATAAGCAACTAACATTCACTTGGGTTGTCCACTCTGCACAGGTTTTTTGAGAACTTGCAATGGAAAAGACTCTGATGCTGGGAGGGATTGGAGGCAGGAGGAGAAGGGGACGACCGAGGATGAGATGGCTGGATGGCATCACTGACTTGATGGACGTGAGTCTGAGTGAACTCCAGGAGTTGCTGATGGACAGGGAGGCCTGGCGTGCTGCGATTCATGGGGTTGCGAAGAGTCGGACACGACTGGGCGACTGAACTGAACTGAACTGTGTATAAGAGTTTCTTGTTTGTGCTCAGTCTTTCCATCATGTCCGACTCTTTGAGATCCTGTGGCAGCCCAGCAGGCTCCTCTGTCCATGGAACTTTTCAGGAAAGAATCCTGGGGTGGGTTGCCGTTTCCTCCTCCAGGGGATCCTCTCAACCCAGAGATTGAACCTGCGTCTCCTGAGGCTTTTGCATTGCAGGTGGATTCTTTACCCATTGAGCCACTGGGGAAGCCCATATAATAGTTTGCAACCTGTTAATCCTAAACTCCCAATTCCTCCCTCCCTAGTGCAGCTTGTTGCTGCTGCTGCTGCTGAGCCGCTCAGTCGTGTCCAACTCTGTGTGAGCCTTGAGACGGCAGCCCACCAGGCTCCCCCATCCCTGGGATTCTCCAGGCAAGAACACTGGAGTGGGTTGCCATTTCCTTCTCCAGTGCATGAAAGTGAAAAGTCAAAGTGTAATGCAGCTTAGAGCATCATAAAACATTTTCTCAAGTCACCCATTGTATTTTCATACACCACAGAATGACTTTAAATTTCATTATTCAGATTATTGAAAAGGCATGTGCTCAAGAATAAAGACTGATAAAAATTAACAACTTTTATGGCTTCATCAAAGACATTGTGAAGTAAAATTGGTATTTTTATTTATTGCACTCCTTTTCCTTTTTTAAATAAAAACTTTGTGTAGTTGTGAAGAATACAAATACTAATAGTATAGTTCAATGCCACTGCATTGATTCATACCAAAGTACCAGCAGTTTTATCCACATTTGCTTTTGCACCATGGGTATAAGTGTCAATGTGGCTGAAGAAGCAAATAATGTCTTAGTATTATTATTATTATTAAAATATCAATAGTTTTGATCTCATGGGATATGGTCTTGGGAACTCCTAGGAGTCCACAGACCACCCTTTGAGAGCTGCTATAAAATATGACCTCAGAAAAGGTAAGACAAGGGGTCTAGTGAGACTCTTAAGGGTACAACATGATGGAGGTCAAAGGATGGTCTACCTGCATTTGAGTGATGCCCCAGGGATACATGTTGTCTAGAGTAATCTAGGATTTGGTACTGGGAGGATGTTGAGGAGTTATTTTAGAACACAAATTGTACTCTCAGGAAAATTAACAAGGAGCTCTAAAGAAGAAAGTGAGAGAGGCTAAGAGAAGGAGTTTGTAGGAAAAGAAGGACCAGACATGAAGAGTGAAGCTGGATGAGGCATGCACACAGGGGAGGATGCCGTGTCAACGGTGGGTATTCTGACTAATGTACACCCATAGCAGGGTAGACGAGATAACCGGCCAGGAAGGGTGCGCTAGCTGGTAGGACCATGCATGTCTGGGGTGCTTGGTGTCCAAAGAATAATGTGGTATTTTTACCCTCATCAATTTTTATCAGCTTCATTCATTATATAGCAAGAACTACAAGGTGCATATAAAGACATTCCAGGCAGTATGCCTGAAAGCTGTGAAAGTGACTGCTTATAGAGAATGTAGATCCAAGGCAAACTCAGATCTTATTTGAAATCAAATAATTCTATGGTTTCAAATAGGAAGACTTTGGAATTTAAAATTTTCTGCCTTTAAACGTAATTGCTTTTCTTGAGTGGTCTGGACAGTGCTAAGACAGGTGTAGATGAATTACTACCACTGGAACCATTTATTGCTTTGCCCAGAGAATTTCACAGCAATTTGCCTTTAATCTTCTTATTTCATCTCTGTTCTAATTACTCCTTTATTTATTAAGTGTGCCCTACATTATAAAAGATTCTAACATGGCTTATAAAGACATGGAAGAATGAAATAAAATGAAATGGAAATTGAATAGAAAAAGAAGAAAACAAGAGTAGAAAGATAAAGCCAAAAAGGAGGACTCTTCAGAAAAAGTGAAAAGCTTCTCATCTAGTCTTGATCATCTGCCATGTGTGGGCCAACATTTTGCCTCGGATTTTTCTCAAAGTTGACATGATACGGTCATCCTCATTAGTTATTCAGTTCTCAGGGCCAATAAGGCTAAGTTGAGGCAAGCCCGAAAACCAGGCAGAAAGATCTGCCCTTGGGTCTCATACAGAAGCTCTGGTGATATAGAAAATATCTACATAATATCTGCTGCCCTTAGATATTATAGAACACAGACCAAGTAGCAAGTGCTCTGTTAATAGTTTCCAATCAAAATGGAAGCAACAATTATTTTTTAAATCAACAGCCTTTAACAAAGTCCTTAAGACCTAGGAAGTGATCAATAGATTTTACTTAATTGGTTGATACAAAATCCCAAAGTATTTTATAAACTAGTAGAACGCTGAAATATTACTTTCAGTTTAATTCTAAACCAGATAGCCTGTAGATAAACAGTATAATCTAATCTATCATCTCATTAAATCCTCAATAACAGCCCCTTTGAGGGAGAGTTGGAATTACTATTATCCTGAGTAACACATGAAAGCCAAAGAAGCGAATGGCCTTCGCAGAATCACCTAACTAGCTAGCAAAAAACAGCTAGTATGCTCGAGTTGTTTATACTACAGCTATATCATGGATGATATGCAAACAAGTGAGGAGTCTGAAAAACCAGAATGAGAAAACCTGCTTTCCTTGTCCATCCAGACGAACAGTCTTGACCTTGAAAACATTGCTGCCAGAGAAATCCAATGGTGCCTCTATCTGCGTTCCAAACGATGCTTTTTATACCTTTATATAATTTTTCAATTTTCTCACTTATGATCCCTTTGGGTATAAATTATCTTAATAAGAATTCAGCTTCCCTTAAAACCACAAGGCTCTCATCTGTCAGGTAATACCTCCCAGAAACTGCCAAGGAGTGAAATAATTCATTTAGGTTTATCACCTCTCAATGGATGCCCCAGATGAGCCCTGTGCAAATCCCATGTTTAAGGATCATACTGGATTTTATAGGCTGCTCAGGAAGGCCTCCTGTCAAAAGGACTGTTACTGTAAATCTTCTGTAATGCAGACTCCTTATGTGAGAGGCATAACCAAGCCTGCATGGAGGGATTGTTTTTCATCTGGATTTTAACCTGTCAGGATTCCTTAGGTCAGGCAGACTTGTGTTAAATCATGCTTTGTTCCCTTTGTGACTCTGATATTACCAAAATAAAAAAAAAAATCCACTGCAAAAGGAGGCTCTCAACTCTTCCTTGCTGATAAAAGAAGTGGACAGACTTCATGTCACATAGAGGCTCAAAAATAGATAGTTCACAAAGACTTGATGCCTTTCCAATGGAGTCCTTGTGAGAAATAAAGACCTAAAACTCAGATCCAAACTCCAAAAGGAGCTGCCCTGTCCTAAAACCTCATGGATTCATCACCTCTTTTGGCAGAATGCTTTCTGTGGCCTGTGTTGGCTCTGTTCTTGCATTCCCAACAGTGACCCTCAAGTTCACAGACTGGATAACACTGCCATGTGAGCTTCCATTTTTACTCCTCTTTTTGTTTTTAAATTTTAAATGTGAGAGCAAGGAGATCAAGCCAGTCAGTCCTAAAAGAAATCAACCTTGAATATTCACTGGAAGGACTGATGCTGAAGCTGAAGCTCCAATACTTTGGCCACCTGATGCGAAGAGCTGACTCACTGGAAAAAAGACCTTGATGCTGGGAAAGATTGAAGGCGGGACGAGAAGAGGGTGACAGGATGAGACGGTTGGATGGCATCACTGACTCAATGGACATGAGTTTGAGCAAACTCCAGGAGATAGGGAATTACAGGGAAGCCTGGCATGTTGCAACCCATAGGGTTGCAAAGAGTTGAATATGACTGAGAAACTGAAAAACAACCACTTTTAAAAAAATTCTGAGGCCATGCCACATGGCACCTGGGACCTTTTCCCTGACCAGGGATCAAACCCACATCCCTTGCACTGGAGGCCCAGAGTCTTAACTACTGGACCACCAGAGAAGTCCCCATTTGTACTCCTCTTTAGTTAAGAAAGTCTCTGTGTCTCTGCTTCTAAGCTGCCATCTATGCATTTAGAACCAGAAAAACAAAGCTCCCCAAATGCCTCCAAAACTAAGAAACTGTACAAGGGCTAGAAACTGGAATGACCTTGGAACAGGGGTGAGTCTAAGTATTGTGCAGCCTGAAGTTTATACAACTTGGGAAGCCCTCTTGAAGCAAAATAATGCAAAATTAGGCACAACTTGGAATTTGTTTTTTAAGATGAGAGCAAAAAAAATTCATAAGCAGTAACTTTTGCAAAATTTACAAACTATAGATAACCATGGGAACAGGTTGCAGGGTCCTACCAGGGACCCGGTAGAGACCCATGCAAATGAGGGCCCTAAAGCTGCAACTTCATTCATTTCCCAGGAAGTAGGACCAAGAGAACGACAAGTCTCCTGGGCCATCACCAAGTAGTCAGGAGTCTAGGTTTGCAGAACAGCTAAAACAAGTATAATGCTTATGTAACTCTAGGCTGATGACGTTCATTTCCCTAAATGTTTGAATCACCAGGATGAGAGCCAAGAAAATCGAATCTGCAAAGTTTTAGCCCATGTCTCATATTATAGATGACTGCTTTCCTGCACTCGAATTCATTTTGTATATACCAAGATGGAGACCTGAGGAGGAGGAACAAGGAAAGGGGTTGCTTAGACCCTGTCCTGCAGCTGCTCAGTAAGTGGTGGTAAGTGGGTTTCCCTGATGGCTCAGATGGTAAAGAATCTGCCTGCAATGCAGGAGACCAGACACACTGATCCCTGTATCGGGACAATCCCCTGGAGAAGGGAATGGGTACCCATGAGAATGGATACCTACTCTAGTATTCTTGCTTGGAGAAGTCCATGGACAGAGGAGCTTGGCAGGCTACAGTCCATGGGATTGCAAAGAGTTGGCCACGACTGAGTGACTAACACACATAAGTGCTAGATGCGGGACCAAGAGAGGAGCCTACAGCTGGCACTGTCTGCAAGCTTAGGACCCTTGAACAGCGACCGCCCCACACCAGCTGGGTGAGTAAGACCCTCCCAGCACCTGATTGCAGGGCTTGTTCTAGTGGGTCTCACTGTCCCACCAGTGAGACCAGGGGGTTATGGAGTCTGGCCATGCCAAGCAAGATACCATTTGTGGATGTCTGCATCCTTCCAGCCCCAGGACACAGATAAGCCCTTCAAGGGGTCTCTGAACCCTAGCTATAGCTGTAGGGACTAGCAGAGAGGACCACCCTCACATGTACTTGGGATGGAGAGGGAGTGGACCAGGCAAACTAGACCTCTGAGAGTCTGGTGAGGAGCACAGATCTCTGTTACATGCCCCAAAGTCATCTCTATTTGGTTATAAACAGGAAGGAAGCATGTGACAGTCTTTACAGATGCTACATTGCAGTTTACAATTTTACTGGCTGCCTTAGTTCAGGGCATTTGCTGAGAACTAACGACTGCTACATCCTTCTCTGGGCCAGTAACTCCTCTGATCTGTAATCTGTGAGAACGCACATGGCTGTCCTCAGCTCGGATTAGATACAGGTTTTAATTGCACATGCGTCATTGATAAACTGCACCACCCCCTTTACATCTTACCCAATCATGTCGGGCTTCCCTGGTGGCTCAGACAGTAAAGAATCTGCCTGCACTGCAGGAGATCATGTTCGATCCCTGGGTCGGAAAGATGCCCTGGAGAAGGGAATGGCAACCCACTCTAGTATTCTTGCCTGGAGACTCCCATGGACAGAGGAGCCTGGCAGGCTACAGTCCACAGGGTCACAAAAAGTTGGACATGACTGAGTGACTAACACAAATACAATCATGTAGGAGGACAGAAACTGCATTTCAATTAATTTACATTTTGATTTATCTGTTAGAAACTGACAAAGAGAGGCAATATAAAGCCATGTTACAAGAATAGGCTCCAGACCCACCCATACTCCCTAGTTCAAATCCCAGGTCTAGGATTTGTGCAACCTTAAGCAATTTATTTACCCAACACTTCAATTTTTTTATCTGCAAAATGGGATAACAGCAGAATCTATCTTATAGGGCTGCTTTAACCATGAAGTACATTAATATATTTAAATCACTGAGCACGATAAATTTACTCAAGTTATCTTGAAGATAAATAATGCTCTGTTTATATGTTTATATTTGGCCCCCTGGCTCTAGCTATACAAATATCCTTATATCTAAATCCAAGTATATAAATATATCTATGCCTACATCGATCTATATTTATATCTATACTTGTACCTGTAACTAATCCTTAAAAGATTAAGAGCAATTATAGGAATGCCCAGAGTGATATCTCATATAAAATTAAGTCTAATTATGCTAACATGATTTTATTCATGCTATTATCTACTTAAAATGTAAACCCCAATTAACCATCAAGATTTCTTTCTTGGCTGCTAAGCTTTAAAGGTTTCCTTAAAAAAAAAAAAAACAGTGTGCTAAATTAAATAATTCTAAGGAGGAAATCAACTGGGTAATTGCTTTCAATCTTTCCCTTTGGGGATCCTGCACCATCCACAGGGGCTGGGGCTCAGAGAGGGAGCAGTAAATCCCAGAGATGCCAGTCTCTGCTGGAAATGTCTGAAGCTCAGATGAATAGGAAATTTGTTAAGCCATTCCCATCTCTCTTTTCATCTGTCCCAATGTGCTTCAACTACCTTTTAGACAAACTCATCTCCAGACCCTAATTCCTATGTTCAACTCTTTTTTGCACATTTCCTTTGGGAAATTCAATAGATGCCCTAAAGGTCATGACTCTAAAGCTACATTCTTTGAAGAGGAGGGGGGACCTAGAAATCTGCTTCCCCTCTCTCTCGACAAATAGACCACATCCACCCAGTTGCTCAAGCGAGGAAGCTGAATGTCATCCTGGTCTCCCTCCTCTCCCTTACCCCACCAGTCAGCCTGTGTTCTCACAACCTTCCAGCATCTACTTTTCATCCTCATCAACTCCCTGGCTCACCACAGCTCTCCTGTTCCTAGTTTTCAGGCTGGTCCCCTTTGAATAGGTTTCCCTGATTGATCAGTGGGTAAAGAAACTGTCTGCAATGCAAGAGACACCAAAGATGCAGGTTCGATCCCTGGGACGAGAAGATCCTCTGGAGAAGGAAATGGCAACCCACTGCAGCATTCTTGTCTGAAAAATCCCATGGAGAGCGGAGGCTGGAGGCTGGTGGGTTACAGTCCCAAGGGTCACAAAGAGTCAGACACGACCGGGCGACTTAAGTGCGCACACACACACTCTCTGGAATCAATCTTGAAAGTCTACTGCAAGACAGATCTTTCTGAAAGAAAAAACTCTCATGATACAGCTCTTCCATGAAATCCTTCAGTGGCTTCACATAGCTTCTAGAACACAGCATGGCTTAGCATGAAGGGCTCTTTGTAAAATGGCTATCACCCACACATCTCACATTCTACCCTTTCCCTAATCTGTCCCCTACACTCCAGCCAAACTTCCACCTACAGGTTCCCAAAGGCAGGCTATTCTGAATTTCCAAGTTGTCTCTTACTTGCACTCCCTTCTTCCTGTGACACCGTTTTCCATCAGATAACTTCTCTCTTTTTTGCCTTTATTATTTTTCCAGTTGTATAGAGATATAGTTGACATATTATGTAAGTTTAAGGTGGGGTTTCCCTGGTAGCTCGGTGGTAAAGAATCAGCCTAGCAACGCAGGACATGGGTTCAGAGCCTGAAGAGCTATAGTCCATAGGGTTGCAAGGAATCAGACAGTGATCAGAAGTGATTTAGCGTGCATGCAAGCATAAGTTTAAGGTATACAATATATGATTTGAGAGATGTATATATTGGAAATTATTGCCATCCATCACCTCACATAGTTATACATTTTTTTTCTTGTGATGAGAACTTTTAAGCTCTACTCTCGTAGCAATTTTCAAATACACAATGCACTGTTGATGGCTATAATTATCGGGCTGTATATTCCATCCCCACCAGATAACTTCAAATTGTCTCTCAAACCCCAGCTTGGCTCTCATGTGAGAAATCCCTCCTGAATTCTACTGACATTTACACAGCCTCCCACGGTGCTCCACAACAGTTATCCAGTCAGTGAGGGGAGGTGCTCTCTCATGAACTAGACTATAAGAACTTCAAGGATAGGAACGGTTCATGCTTAGTTCTGTGTTCTTTGCTCATATATTCATTATTGAGTGCCAACTATATATTAATACCATGCAGGGTACCCACACTATGGGAAGTGCTCATGTGATAATGAAATGAACAAAGCAATGTGAATAGAACCATCCACCCCTCCTTCACCCACTATCTTTTGGTGAGATTTTTCTTCTCTTCAAAGCTACCTTCAATAAAATCAACAGATATGTACTGAACACATGGATTAAAATCCTCCACATTAAATGTAATCGGGAAGCCCACTTCAAATTCTACACATTTCTGAAGTCTTTCTTGACCTCTTCCCCTGACACAGCCTTCCTCCATCTAAGTTTAATCCTTTGGTTGTTTAAAACACTCTGAATTTCTTATCAAAATAACATGTCATCAAAGACACACATGTGTCTCCATGTGTGTGCATGGAGAAGGGGAAGAGGTCAAGAAAGATTTCAGGGAGGAAAGGGTAAATGAAAGATGGAGACGCTGCCCTGGTGGCTCAGTGATAAATAATCGGCCTGCCAGTGCAGGAGACATCGGTTCGATCCCTGATGTGGGTAGACCCTACATGCCACGGAGCAACTAAATCATGTGTCACAACTACCGAGCCTGTGCTTCGGAGTCCAGGAGCCACAGCTACTGAAGGCCACACATCCTAGAGCTCATGCTCCACAGCAAGAGAAGCCACTACAATAAGAAACCCGAGCAGCTGAACTAGAGAGCAACCCCACTCGCCACGGCTAGAGAAGAGCCTGTGCGGCAGCGAAGGCCCAGCGCAGCCAAAAATAAATTCATCAATAAATAAAATCAATGAAAAAAACTTAATTTTTTAAAAGAAAGAAAGATGGATAGAATTTTGATGTGTGGAAATGAGGTGGTAGGAGACTTCAGAAGAAGCTTTCCGTTCCAGGCCAGAGCAGCATTTTCAAAGGACTTATATATTCCTATTAATCTGATACCATCTCTAAGAAAAGGAATGTGGGGGGCACCAAGGAAGAAGAGGATAAACACAATAGTCCTAAGCCACATTTCCCTGGGCATGGCCTTACTGCCCATTCACAGCTGTTATTAATTACTAATAGAATTGTAAGAAAATGTAAAAGAAATGAGAATTTTTTTGGAGATTTTTTTTTTTTTAAATTTCAGGGATCAGTTCTTACATGTTTCTTATGACACTTATTTTTCTAGCAGTCTGCTCCACTGAATACATTTCATTTGAACTCTAAACTAGAGGTCATGAGGCACACTGAGCCAAACAGGACAACCTGCTCTCCAGCTCCATCATCAATCCAGTAAATGGTCCCTTTTGAGAACTCCATATGGTGTTGCAGCTGAAAGAGGGAGGAAATTTGCTTCTAGAAATAAGCACATTGTAAAAATTAAAAAGAAAAAAGAAACAAGCAGTGTCCTCTCTTCTCAAGATTGAAATGAAGCCTCTGTGTTAATACTGGGCTGTCAATAATTGATGAGGACATTTTTAGTACATTTAATGTTAAATGAAAGGGCTACCTCCTAAATACGTTCCATATCACATTTTTCTGAAGACAGGCAATTTCAAATTAAATTAATTCATTTTGCCATTTGGCATATGATCAAAGCAAGTTTTTCAAAGGCAGCATGGTGTGCTTATTTGTCTCCTGAAATTGAGATGGTATTTGCATTGTTTTGAGATGCAGATATGAGCAAGTTTTTATGACTATATCTTTAAATCTAGAAAGAAAACATACAGTTTGTTATGCTCCTAATGGTCTTTCTCTGTCTTCCCTCTCTTCCTCTCAAATATACCTTTTCTATCTTATTTAGCTTCTGTTCTCTCTGTGCTTTACATAAACACATGTTATAAAAACCTTACATAAAATGAAATCTCTCATGTTCAAATTCCTTGCGATTTCAAACTACAATGGTTGTTTCAACCCATTACAGATTTGGGACACAAGACACCTAAAAAAAGCCTTTTGCAACTGAAGTGGGTAGTCAACACTGCAGCTAACAGGACTGCTGTTATGCACAGTGGCTAAATCTTCTGTGGCAGCAGATAAGGACTGCAGGGATGGATGCATAAGGTTTGAATGTTTTTGATGTGCCAAACCCTTCCTAAGACCCTTCCATATGATAACAGATTTCAATCTCAGAATAAACATATGAGACAGTTTATGGGCTCATAAATGGGCTGAAAGAGATTCAGTCATTTGCCTAATGTAGTCAGCTGGCCAGTGACAGAATGCAGATTTAATCCTGGTATTGGAGCCTTAGGCTTAACCTGCAGGCTGCCCCACCTACGGCTGAGAGAAGCTGTGTTGCTATGACTTTATCCCTTTCCTGCATCTCACCCAAGGAGACGGACCCATCTTTTGTGTTCAGTCAGTTTTACCCCTCTCTATTTCACAGGTCAGCAGTAGTGTGAAGAATTCTTGTGTAATCTTAGGGAAAATGGTTGGATCCTGAGAAAATGCATCTCCCGTCAAAAGGATGAGAGCTTCACATGGGCATTTCAGGTGAGAAGTATCCACAAACTGAATAGCGATCCACAAAATTAATTATAGTGATGAATGATGAAACAACCATGTCTCTTCCAAATAGAACAACATTTGTGTGTGTGTAACATTCAAATGTGCAGGATTGTTGAACATAAGCCTGATTTAGGGTCAAAACTTTTGCCAACCAAAAAGGAGGGTTTGACTGAGAATTCATTTTTCCCCATGTGGTAAAAATGTTGGGAAGAAATGGAAAAGCTGAATGAAGTCAGTAACGTGTCTTCATTGTCCACTGTAACTAGGATTGCTAGACAACGTGCTGTTGAATCTGGGCGGGGAGGGGAGTGCTATTGGTTAGGCGGTGACATTAGGACTATCCTGGGCAACCTGGATATTTGGTCACCAACTAGCTGGTCCCCTGAATCACTGATTCCAAAACGGCGGTCCTCAGCTCATTAGAAGGACATGACTGTCCTCCTGATGGATGAATCCTGTCCAAATATGCAAGCTTTCTCGGCAGGTTTTAACAACAAATCATGCATCTTCGTTGGATTTTTTTAAATCTAGGAGAGAGTTCTAGAATAAGTTTATAAAGTTTAATTACTAAAATCCATAAATGAGTTTATAAAAGGATTCTAGATTAGGTACAGTTAGCCCTCAGTATCCATGGTTTTGCATGTACAGATTTAATCAACTACAGATTGGAAATGATAACATTAATGAAAAAAAAATGAATTCTGGAAAGTTCCAAAACACAAAACATTTATATTGTATTGCACAACATTTACATTGTATTAGGTATTATAAGTAGTCAAAGAAAAAACTGGACTCCAAGAAGAAGAAGAATGGCTTCCATGGAGTTGAATGAACTGATGAGTAGGATGCTAAAGTGTGTGACTTCTTGACTAAAATAGGATTGACTGAGGAAACGAGGAGATGGGGAAAGGGCAGCAAACTTAGGAGGTCAGGATGAACATATACACACAACTACATGTAAGATAGCAAGGAGATGTGTGTAGGTTGGAATCCCTTGTGGCTCAGGTGGCAAAGAATCTGCCTGCAATGCAGGAGGCCTAGGTTTGAAACCTGGATTGGGAAGATCCCCTGAAGAAGAGAATGGCTGTGTAGGTTCTGTGTAAACACTAAGCCATTTTACACAAGGGACTTGAGAATCTATGGATTCTGACATACATAGGGGTCAAGGAACCAAATCCCCATGGATACCGAGGGATGACTGTATTCAACAAAAAACCTGGCTGCTGCCCAGTTCTTAATACTACTGCATATGAGCACATGGAAAGCTGGAATTCCTGTACCTCCCAGCAATAATAATCATGGCTATCACTTAGCAGTCCTCCCTAAGTGCAGACACTATTCTAAGTGCTATATGTCATCATCCTGACAATTCAACGCATGGACCACAAACCAGCAGCTGAAGCAGCCTTGGGGGCTTAGACTTATGGGTCAGGTTTATAATCTGCATTTCAACCAGATTCTCAGATGATTAGTTTCCCTTTAAAGCTTGATAAGTACTGATTAGAAGACATAGGTTGGACCATTTGAGACTTAAGAGCTTCCTGACTGAGTGCGTAAACTGATGCATACTGGGAATTACCAGTGCCGTTCTTGGGTATTAGTGGTTTTCAATTCTTTGCATTAACTAATACATTATTAGCAATTACTCATGTTGGTGGCATTGTTCTTATAATAACAGAATTGTTTTCACTAGTTCTTTTTTTTCCACTGGGTTCTTTTCTTACTACAAAGAAGAGACCCATCAGGTAGATGGGGCATTGTGTTGGGGGGTCCTATGAACAAAAGAATCTCCTGATATTTTGATCTTGTGAATGATGCCAGCTTTGAAAACTCTGAAGATACTCAGAGATGTAGTACTGGAAGTCAGATATTCCCTAGGAAGAACAAGTCTGCAATGCTAATTATTTTTCAGAAATACTCAAATGTAAATTTCAACACAATTTTCCATTTCATAAAACCAAGGCCAAGAGAAGTCAAGAGATTCATTCAAAGGTTATGGGCAAGTGATGGTAATGAGAAGTCTCTAATTCACATCTGTTTGCCAAGTTCTATCTCTGAACCATTTTGTAACTGGAAAGGATTACTGTTATTCTCTTTAGAAAGTAACACGGTCATGGTAAACCAGTTGGAAAAATATATACAAATGTACAGGATAAAACAACTCCATTAACAAAGATAATCACAGTTAACATTATTATTAAACAAAGGCATTGCATTTATCAATTTTATTTAACCAGAAAAAAGATTTAATGAAAACTAAAAAAACTGTTGACTTTCAGAAAAAAGTTTTCTCCAAAACAAGAAATATTAATCTCCTTAAAGGACTCTTCTAAAATTTTAAATGAAAAGTCTTAAGAAAAATAGGTTTATGTTTCCAAGTATAAAATCTAAGTCATCTGTCTTATGAAAATCAGAAGATGATGCTGATATCTAAACAAAAAATGTTTTCTCAGTTTTTTAATTTAAAAAAGAACCCAACCCTACTGAAACAATCATGTGTGTGCGTGTGCGCTAAGTCGCTTTAGTCGTGTCTGCTTCTGTGTGACCCTGTGGACTATAGCCCGCCAGGCTCCTCTGTCCATGGGATTCTCCAGGCAAGAATACTAGAGTGGGTTGCCACACCCTCCTCCAGGGGATCTTTCTGACCTAGAGGTTGAACCTGTGTCTCCTGTGGCTTCTGCATTGCAAGCAGATTCCTTAGCACTGAGCCACCGGGAAAGGCCTAAGAAAATCATAGAAAACTGCGAATTTGTAAAATACCACATAAAAGTAACAAAAGCAAGCCTTGGTGGGGAAAAATATAGCAGCATAGGAAAGGAAGTAACTGCAACTAGTGTGAACAATGAGCATAAAATAAATTGACTAGAACTATTCATGACACTCCTAACTCTCCTTATGGTTCAGTTTCCTGACCTGTGGGGTTTGGGTTTGCTGTTTTATTAATAGAAAGCACTATTTTATTTACTACATCAATGGTACAAATTTATGCTTGTTTCACAGAATTATCACTATCTCCTTTTTCCTTCCATTTAGAATTTCTAAATGCCTTTCTATGTTTATTGAAGAGAAGAGACATAAGCCTTTATTTCATTAGTAACAGCACAAAAATTGTACTTCCAGGTTCCTAATTATACAATTTGCGTTATCATATAAAATGTCTTCTTTAAGTCATTCATCACAGGACCCTCTGAAATGCTGGTCCATTTTCAACTGATTAACTTTTAGAGCCGTTGCATTACAATGGTCAAAACAAAATTTCATTTCAATCTTGCGCCATTTCTACTGGTTTTTGTATCCCCCTCTTCTTGGAGTGCCTTTTCTGTTATGTGGGAAAACATGTTTGAGTATACCTCCTTCCTCCACAAAAATAGCAAACACTCTGAGTCACTGCATTGTCAGATATGTGTATATTTTGCCATCAAACTAGGTTGATAGACTCAAAAAAGGCTTCGAAAGATCATATGGCAATAACAGGGGCAGGGTGGCCTTTCAGAAGTATCCCTAATTCAGGACCTGTGTTTCTTGGAGCAGTCATTGGATGAGAGCCATTCCTAATGGAGGGCCCTTGGTGAGGTGACCCCTATTGTGTGTGTGTGTGTGTGTTTGTTTGCATGCTCACTCAGTTGCATCTCTTTTGAGACAACCCCATGGACTGTAGCCTGCCAGGCTCCTTTATCCATGGAATTTTCCAGGCAAGAATACTGGAGTGCATTACTCTTTCCTTCTCCAGAGGATCTTCCCAACCCAGGCATCAGACTCACGCCTCCTCTGTCTCATGCATTGGCAGGCAGATTCTTTACCACTTCACCACCTGGTAAGCCATCCCATTCTCCTTGGCCAAAAGCTCTTCTCTCCTGGGGACTTAGTTGATACCTCTAGCTGCCAAGACTCCAGAGACTGAGAAAGCGTGGCTCAGGCATGCCGGAAGGACACAGAGGACTTCGAGGGCTCCTGTGGCTTCAGGACCCAGAAGCTGGCAGGAGTCAAGTGAGTGCAGGACCCCAGGACAAGCCACCAGGGTGACCTGTGTCATCTGCGTTACAGGGTCACTCAAGTTCCCTCAGACTTAGCTTCGCCATCCCCTGAAATTGCAACGACCCTCAAGAAACCACATAAGGCGGATTCTATGCTTTGTGGAATGATTATTCTCTCACAGGTTTCTCCTGGGAGCAAATGCCGAGGCTGAGAGCATAGATAGGGGCCCCACTCCAGCCTAGGTGGCTGCTCAATGGAGCCTGCACTGTTTCACCTGGTCAGCCAGTACGATGCTCAGCGAGAGGGGCGCGCCCTGGAAGTCCGTGACCACCGCAGCCATCCCTGCATACACCTCCCCTGCCCACGGGATCCCCTTTACCTATACCGCCTTCCGGAAGGATTTCTGATGTGATCCTGACACTTCCCACTATTTCCAGTGCCACAGACTGCTGCTTCTCATTACATTTCATTCTTGCCATTTCAGAGGCATTTTGGCAGACAGAGGAGTTAAACACTTTCTTGGTCTTGTTATTTTGAGCCAAAAGTGCACCAGGGACTTCTTGCTGAGATTCTATTAGGTTGAAGCACATGGAATTGCATTTTGTCAGGGTTAAAGCCCATCAAATATTGGCACTTTCTTGTGGTTCAATCTGACTGACAGTCCAACAGACACTGGATAAACCAGATAAACCAAGGAATACCTTCGTCACTCTCTTTAGAGAAATAACATGAATCATCAATGTTTTTAAAAGGTATCTTTTTGTTTCATTCATTCGTTCTTCAATTTCAAGGAATTTAAAATGTATTCCAATATCAGATGCTGTGCTGGACATTTTCTTCTTGGTCATTTATTTCTGCAACTCTGCTGAGTGCAGGCATTCTGGCTGGTGAGTGAGGAAGACACTGGTGTCGGTGGAGGGCGTCCTGGCATGGGGAACAGACCGACTCAGATGCTCAGGGACTCAGGGCACATGGTGCGGTAAATGGCTGCGTGTGAGGTGGGGTCCAAGGCAGAGGTGCTGAAACTGGGAAGGCCACCTGGCTGGGCTCCCAGGTGTGTGGTGGCATTGACTACAGTGATAAACCAGCCTCTCTCCCTCTTGACCTCAGAGGAGGCACTGCCTACTACCGAGTGTAGTGTCTGTTCCGTCCACGAAAAAAAACGCCCTCTTACTTTCAACAGTGGTGCTGTCGAGAACAGAATTCCAGCCCCAGGTACCCTTTCTACCCTTCCCTTCACTTGAGGTGAGGCTCACTAGAACGGATTCCATGGACAGTGGAGACTTGGACGAATCAGAAGATAAATGCTCTGAGAAGAAAGCAAGCTGTCCTCCAAATAGGCAGCATGAGGGTCCAGAGTCTTGAACGTGAAGGAATGTGGCCACATTTTGTGCCAAGAGGTGAATCTGAGCACACTGCTTACATCCCTCTATATCAGCAAAGAATGTGTTCCCAGAAAGTATTAATACAAGATGGAGTCAAGGTCAACAGGGCAGGTTTCCGGAGGAGAGGGACGTTGACTTTGAGGGTTGCGACAATGCTGGCCAGGACTTTGCTCAGGGGCAATGTGCTCACCATGATCTGGAGAACCCCCCCTGCTCTGCTCACCCAGCGAGCCTCGGGTTGTCCATTCCTGCAGAGGAATTCCCCCAGGCTCTCTGAGGACGGGCTCTGGACTCAGCCTGAGCTTCATCTCACCTGTGATGTGTACTGAGCAGTGAGTGTGGTGGGCTCCCTTCTCTGGCGGCTCCGCTGATCCTCGCATCCTGGTATTCATGCCCTGTGATCCCCTTCCCTGAGTCCAGGCTGGATGCTGGCATTTGCTTTAGGAATAGAAATGGCAGGAGTGATGGGATGGCGCTTCTGAGATTGCTTTACAAAAAGTTGTGCCTTCCATCATTTTCTCTCTCCAGCTCTCCTCACTGGCTTGCTCTGAGGAAGCAAGATGCCATGTTAGGAGCTGCTCTCTGGAGAGCCCTACCATCCAACAGCCAGAGGGGAACTGAAGCTTTCCGTCCAATAGCCTATGAAGAACTGGATCCTGGAAACAAATACTAAGTGGCTTAGAAGAGCTTCCTTCCCCGTTCAAGCCTTCAGAGGAGACTGCAGCTCTAGCCGACATGGTGACTGCAGCCCTAGGGGAGTCCCTGCACTGGAGGACTCAACTAAGCCTTCCCTGGATTCCTGACTCTTACACACAATGAAATAAACTAGGGGGTAATTTGCTACTATATTTGTCAGGATTCTTCAGAGAAACGGAGCCAACAGGATATGTGTATGTGCGTGTGTGTGTGTATGCTCAGTCATGTCCAGCTCTTTGTGACCCTATGGACTCCTCTCTCTATGGGATTCTCCAGGCAAGAATACTGAAGTGGATTGCCATTCCCTTCTCCAAGGAATCTTCCCATCCTAGGGATTGAACCTAGGTCTCTGCACTTCCTGCATTGGGAGGTATATTTTTTACCACTGAGCCACCTGGGAAGCCACTGTGTATATACCTCCATATATACATATGCATAGATTATATACATCAACAGATGTAAGTGGGATCATAAATATCTCATGAACATTAAGGTGTTTTTCCCTTATAAAGTGCAGAGCTAGTATTAACCAACACAGACAGCTGAATGGTTGGGTCCATCAAGGACAGGGACGTAAGCTCTAAATGTACTGCGGCTGTTGTGCTAATCATCATCATCTCCTCTTTAGAGAGTAGAAAGTGAGTGACAGAAGAAAAAAAAAAATCATGAGTTGTGTGTTTCTTTTGTGACCAAGCCTAACGAATTCATTTGGTTCTTTGGGCAAAGTTGGCCTGTTGTCAGCTCTGTGAAAGGCTGGATGCACAAAATGATGATAAAGATGATGACGAGAGTTTTGACTCAACGGGACACAGCACGGAGGCTTCCTGTGGATCTTGCAGCAAGCAAAATGTGGGCCGTGATTATTTTATCACTTACTCCCCAGCAGCATTTTAGCTGTCTTCCTGTTTCTGATGTCAAGATTAACCAAGAGTTCAGTTCAGACAAGAAGCTGTTCAACCTGCAGACTTCTGATTATACAAACAAAGCATTTGGAATGTTGGTTTTATTTACTGATTGACTGATGGCTTCTTTCTTTGCATCTCATTACCCTACTCAGAGGCACCTTAGCTATACATGGGCCATCTACTCCCTCAACTGGGAAAGCAAAAAACAAAGAGGTCAGAACCTCAGCTTTTGAGTTCAAAAGCTGAGGTCTAGATGCTAATATAAAAATATTCAAAAGAATATTTGCAGAGTCAATTGTTTCTGTCCAAGGAGATAAAAATTCTCCAGACTATAGACAGAGAATTAGAAAGAACAACGCATGGTAGCTTGGTGTGGGCTCAGAGTAGGGGCGCTGACATACAGCTCTGATCTAGGTCAGAGGGTCCAGTGGGCAGGTAGAATTCTGGGATCCCCAAGTGTGTTTAGAGACGTGTGTTTAGAGACGTGCAGTAGACAGCATCTGTGCCTCATTTCCTGGGGGGAGGGCTGTCTAGGAAAGCAGCAAGGCCCTAGCATCCCTCCCACACATATCCTATTTTGTATCCTTTTGTGACCTTTAGAAACCAAAGAGTGGATAGACCAGTCAATCCTAAAGGAAATCAACTGTGAATATTCTCTGGAAGGGCTGATGCTGAAGCTGAAGCTCCAATACTTTGGCCACCTGATGCAAAGAGCCAACTTATTAGAAAAGACCCCGATGCTGGGCAAGATTGAAGACAAAAGCAGAAGAGAGCAGGAAAGGATGAGACGGTTAGAAAGCATTACCGACTCAATGGACGTGAATTTGAGCAAACTCCAGGAGAAAGTGAAGGATAGGGGAGCCTGGCGTGCTGCAGCCCAGCCCATGAAGTCTAAAGAGTCAGATATGACTGAAAGACTGAACGGAAAAAACAGCAACAAATAGAGTGGGCACAGCTGTGTGGCCGTCCAAGCAGAGAGGGTGCAAGACAGCCCCAGTGGATTTCCCATTCCTCTAGAGTCACAAAAGAGCTTCCAATGCTTTGGGGGCTTTTTCCAAGAAGAGGGCAGAGGTAGGCAGGGAGGGCAGGAGACCCAAGGACCCACTCTATAGTTGGGACAAGAAGAACCGAGCGTAACCTCAGAGACTTTCACAGTGGAGCAGATGGAAATCGGGGAATTCATGCAAGGAAAGATGGACGCAGATGATCGAGGATCAGCAGTCTGAGGGGACAGCAGTGGATGTCGCTTGTCTAAATTTAAACAAGGCTACCCTCACTCCCAACAACCATATTGGAAGACTGTGACAATGTGTAGGGTTTTCAATTCATCACCAGTTTAGAGGGGATCTCAATTGACTGAGAAAACTTTGCAGTGACTATAAGAAAAGCCAGAAATGGCTAAGATTACGTGCTGTTTTTTCAAAATTTCTACTTTTAATTTTTTTTTTTTTTTAATTTCTACCTTCCTCAGATCACTTTTTTTTTAAGGCTGAAATGCGAGGCTTGTGGAATCTTAATTCCCCGACTAAGGGTCAAACCTGTGCCCCCTGTAGTAGAAATGCAGAATCCTAATAACTGGACCAGCAGGGAATTCCCAGATTACATTTACATTACATTCACCCAGGTGAACAGTCAGTACACCTGGGTTTTACAGTAGATATCATTTTGGCTACCAAAAATAAAGGGCACTGTTGCTTTGGTATCTTTGAGTCTATGGGCCATGAAGTCTAGACCTTCTCTCCCCTCTGGAGCTCATGGTAAGAATGTAGTCACAAAGCAAAACAGTTGGTGAGATTGCCAAGATTGGACTCGGCTCTGTCATCTTCTCACAAACACCTCCTCTAAGCCATCAGATGGCACACATAATCACTGTTATTCTTTTAATAGCTGGTCACTAGCGGTCATGACTGCTTTTTTGTTAGCTCGGAATAAGCATCACCTACTTTGGAATTCCTAAGAAATAAAAGCTGTTTGGTTGTCAGAGGCCAGGGATGACACAGCACTTCAGGAATGGCCACAGAACCCTCACTTTGCTACATAGCTATGGAGACACAGGCTCTTCCCCACATTCACTCTTAGAGCCTGGTTCCTTTCTCATGCTTTACCCATGCCAATGACACATGCAAAATGGTAAAATCCGATTAGAGTTTCCTAAAATATAAAAGATGTTCCACAAACGTAACAACAGTGGAAGAACATTCGCTATGAGTTCATCTCCAACTCAATGAGCTGGTTTCTTTTCCCAAACAAAGTTTTCAAGTGAAAAAAAGATAAGGTCAAGGTTTGATATATAGAATGCCACTGCACATTTTGTGTGCTGTGCTGGGCCAAGTCGCTTCGGTTGTGTCTGACTCTTGGTGACCCTATGGATGTAGCCCGCCAGGTTCCTTTGTCCAAGGGATTCTCCAGGCAAGAATACTGGAGTGAGATGCCATGCCCTTCTGCAGGGCATCTTCCCAACTCAGGGATAGAACCCATGTTTCTCACGTCTCCTGCATTGCTGGCAGGCGGATTCTTTACCACTACTGCCAGCTGGAAAGCCCTACTGGATGCCTTAATATATTGTAAAAGAGTCCCTAAAAATTCAGCCCAGAGCTTGTAACAATGTGCTTTCAGTTATGGATGTCCAACAGTGCCTGTCATAGGACATATCCACCATAACACACTTTTTAAGGAGAAACAAACAACTGTCATAACTGTGGCCACAAGTATATGGGGTGTGGTCACAGCTAGGGGCTCTGTGGCCCTAGGATTTATTGTTCCTCCATCAACAGAGGCATCCATGAGACTGATCCAACGACCTCAGTCAAAGGTAGGATGTGTTTACACCCAAGTCACAATCAATCTGTCCCTCTCTAGGATCATATGAGCTACACACAGTCTCTCCCACGAAATGCTGCTTTGGGGGGACACTTGAAACATGGAAGCCTGTTTGTGTTTGAAAGAAGCCATCCCAAACACTCATAAATAATTTAAACGGCAGTCACCCTTTCTCACAGCTCAAGCCCGGGAGTTAAAATTTCACTGAAAGCTCTCTGGACTGCATTAAGTCATCCCTTTGCCTGTGTATCAGCTACAGTTTATTTCAGTTTGCTGGAGCCTTTGCTTCCCAGGTGAGTTGACTAGAGCAGCCAGTGGGAACGTGATTTTGTGAGTGGGAAGGGGACAGGGGTGGTTGAAAGTTAAAGAGGAGGTGCATGGCAGCCCGTCACAGAAACCTGGGCCAACTCCCCTGAAATTGGATGAGAGCTTCATGAAGTTCTTCAGCTGATACTATCAGTACAACCAGGCCCTTTTGTGAAAATGGAACACAAAATGTTCTGAGACTGAAAGGCCCTGCCTGGGGGAGCAAAGAGGAAACAGTTTTATTCTATCCCCCCCCCCCAAAAAAAAGAGAGAGAGAGAGAGAAAGAAAGGAAAAGAAAAACAATTTAGAATGGTGGTTGAAAAAAAAGAAAGGTCAGCAAAACCATCCTGTTCAGTTGACTTCCTGTTTCTCAAGTTTTTTACTGTTTCCTTTGTAGAAGGTGTTTATTTTCTATTTGTATATCCATCTCTGGTGTCTCTAAAATGGGTTCAGATTTCCACATGGTTATTTATTCAGATCTGGTAAACTTTTCTATGATGAAGTCCAGTGTTCTGAATGAAATATCACTCTTGGTATAAATCATTCTTCCATAGGAGGGGAAATGACTTTTCTATAGGTAGACAACTATAGAATTTAATATCCAAACTGGGACATTGTTCAGGATCATAGGAAGTGCTCACAATTGTGCTAAGAAGACTGGGTAAACTGAGATGTGTGGTCATGCAACCTCTGGATCACAAAGAACAGTTAAAAAAAAAAAATCACTTTCTCCAAAATAGACAATGACCTTGTGCCCAGAATGCTCACCCAATTCACTTTTTTCACCTTCTCTCTAGAAAGTAGCTTTTAATTGTGTTTCATGTTTTATTTCTCAGTGACCAGTGAGGAAGCCTTGAAGAACAGAGCCATAAAGAAGGCAAAGCTTGGAAATGTTGGATTTGAAGTGAGTGTTCCTTTACAGCTTCTGGTTCTAAACACTAACTTCTTTTCTGAGTTGTAGAGTATTTCCACCTTTGAAAGCAATCAGATCAATAAATGATTTTTTTTTTAAATTGTCTTTTATGTAACCTATCAAGAATGCCTTTTAAAAATATATAATAGTTTATCATTGGAGAAAGAAATGGCAACCCACTCCAGTATTCTTGCTTGGAGAATTCCATGGATAGAAGAGCCTGGTGAGCTACAGTCCATGGGGTTGCAAAGAGTTGAACACGACTGAGCGACTAACACACACATGCTTTATTGTCAATAGAGAAAGAACAGTCCCCCTTTTTCTCCATATATTTTAAAATTTATGCCAGAGGGAGGCATAGATGGAACAGTGTGATGAACTGAATGTGTCCCTTTAAGATTCATAGGTGGAAATCCTATTCCCCAGTGTGATGGTGTTAGGAAGCAGGGCATTTGGAAGGTGATTGGGTCATAAGAGTGGAGCCCTCATGAATGAGATTAGCACCTTTACAAAGAAGACTCTAGAGAGTTCTCCCACCCCTTCCTCCATATGAGAACATAGCAAAAAGATGGCTATCTATGGATCTTCGACCCTCACCAGACACCAAATCTGTTTGTACCTTGACCTTGGACTTCCCAGCCTCCAAAACTGTGAGAAATAAATGTTTTTAAGTCACTCAGCCTATGGTATTTTTGTTTCAGCAGCCCAAAGGGACTAAGACAGGCAGCATGTGGTGGGTGTCAGGGAGGGAAGGGTTCTAGAGGGTTATACTTGACTATTTAATCAATTTCTTTCTTCCTGAGTTGCCACTTCACCTATCCCCTGACCCCATCTCACGAGTAAGGGATTTAAAAAGAGGAGGACTGCTTTCTCTTGGACAGAGTGCTAAAAGCAGTGCAGCCTATGGGTGACTAGGTCACCACAGCATTGACTTAGATGAAGTTGGTTCAACATTAGCTGTGCAAGGAAAGAGGCTCTCTGAGGAGATGACGTAGCTCTACCAGGAGACCCTTGGGGGAACCTCCTAGCTTAGAGCTCACAGTGGAATTTCCCTGATTGTAAAAAAAGATCACCTCAGGCCTTTCAGACCATCTCATGTCCTTTTCCATTTAGTCCCTCTTTGGATAAAAGATGTCACATGAGACACCATGAAATACAGACATGTATCTTAGTCCCAGCTTCCCAGGTGGCTCAGTGGTGAAGTATTTGCCAGCTACTGCAAGAAACACCTTCAATCCCTGAGTCAGGAAGATACCCTGAAGTAGGAAATGGCAATCCCTCTAGTATTCTTGCCTGAAAATTCCCATGGACAGAGGAGCCTGGCAGGCTACAGTCCAAGGGGTCACAAAGAGTTGGACATGACAGAACACACACACACACACACACACACACACCTTAGTCCCAAAGGACTTCAGAAACAGAAATCCTTCTGTCACCTTTTGAAGTATTTTAACTCTGCATTCTTGCATACTTTCTGGATTTATGAAACAGCTGCAAGGATAGACTAGTGCAAAGAGTTCCCATATATCTTTCACCCAGATTCCCCAGATGTTAACATTTTATCACATTTGCTTTATTCTTGTCCCTCCTATCCTAGACACACACACACACACACACATTCACGCTTTTCTTCTGAATCACTTGACTTAGTGTTAAAACTTTTATGTATATTACTAAACAATAAGGGCATTCTCTCACATAACCAGTGTACAGATATCAAACTCAGAAAATGATCATTGATACAATACTCTAATACACAAACCACTTTCAGTTTTCACTCATTATTCATGTAGGGTCCTCCAAAGCACAAGAAAACCCCACACCATGTTTTGGATCAGTTACCATTTCTCTTTAGGCTCCTTTAGTCTGGACCATTCCTCAGTTCTTGGCATGGACATTTTTGAAGTTCATGCCCACACCAGATGTTTTATAGCATACCAGGGCACTTGCGTTTGTCTTTTATGTCATCATGATCCAATCCAGGTTAAACATCTCTGGAAGCCTGAGTATTTTAAAGTTCCTTGTACTGGAAGGAAAGCAATGCCAAATAATGTTCAAACTACTGCACAACTGCACTCATCTAACATGCTAGCAAAATAATGCTCAAAATTCTTCAAGTGAGGCTTAAATAGTATGTGAACCAAGAACTTCCAGATGTTCAAGCTGGATTTAGAAAAGTCAGAGGAACCAGAAATCAAATTGCCAAAATCCGTTGGATCATTGAAAAAGCAAAAGAATTCCAGAAAAACATCTACTTCTGCTTCATTGACTACACTAAAGCCTTTGACTTTGTGGATCACAACAAACTGTGGAAAATTCTGAAAGAGATGGGAATACCAGACCACTTGACCTGTCTCCTGAGAAATCTGTATGCAGGTCAAGAAGCAACAGTTAGAACCAGACATGGAACAATGGACTGGTTCCAAATTGGGAGAGGAGTATGTCAAGGCTGTGTGTTGTTACCCTGTTTATTAATCTATATACAGAGTACATTATGCAAAACACCAGGCTGAATGAAGCACAAGCTGGAATCAAGATTGCTGGGAGAAATATCAATAACTTCAAATATGTAGATGACACCCCCCCCCAATGGCAGAAAGCAAAGAAGAACTAAAGAGCCTCTTGATGAAAGTGAAAGAGGAGAGTGAAAAAGCTGGTTTAAAACTCAACATTCAAAAAACTAAAATCGCGGAATCCGATCATATCACTTCATGGCAAAGAGATGGGGAAACAATGGAAACAGTGACAGACTTTATATTCTTGGGCTCCAAAATCACTGCAGATAGTGACTACAACCATGAAACTTAAAAACGTTTGCTCCTTGGAAGAAAAGTTATGACCAACCTAGATACCATATTAAAAAGCAGAGACATTACTTTGTCAACAAAGGTCAGTCTAGTCAAAGCTTTGGTTTTTCCAGTAGTCATGTATGGATGTGAGATTTGGACTATAAAGAAAGCTGAGTGCCGAAGAATTGATGCTTTTGAACTGTGGGGTTGGAGAAGACTCTTGAAAATCCCTTGGACTGCAAGAGATCAAACTAGTCAATCCTAAAGGAAATCAATCCTGAATATTCATTGGAAGAACTCATGCTGAAGCTGAAACTCCAATACTTCGGCCACCCTGATGCAAAGAACTGACTCATTAAAAAAGACTCTGATGCTGGGAAAGACTGAAGGCAGGAGGAGAAGGGGACAACAGAGGATGAGATTGTTGGGTGACATCAGGGACTCGATGGACATGAGTTTGAGCAAGCTCTGGGAGTTGGTGATGGACAGAGAAGCCTGGCCTGCTGCAGTCCATGGGGTCACAAAGAGTCAGCCATGAATGAGTGACTGAACTGACTGACTGACTGTACCAGATTTTTATTTTTTTTAATTGGAGTACAATTGCTTTACAATGTTGTGTTCATTTCTGCTATACATCAAAGTGAACTAGATATATGTAGACATATATCCCTTGCCTNCAGCCATGAATGAGTGACTGAACTGACTGACTGACTGTACCAGATTTTTATTTTTTTTAATTGGAGTACAATTGCTTTACAATGTTGTGTTCATTTCTGCTATACATCAAAGTGAACTAGATATATGTAGACATATATCCCTTGCCTCCTGATCTTTTTTCTACCTTGCCACCCCTATCCTACCCCTTTAGGACATCACAGAGCACCAAGCTCAGCTCCCTGTGCAATACTTATTTTTTTAAGGTCAATTCATCTCTATAGGTGCTGTTCTATCCAAGTTCTATTCATCAACCACCTACCTTAATGCAATATAGCCAGTAACTCTAAACACTGGTTGTGCATTGGAATGATCTAGGACATACCAGATCACATGAACCAGAATTTTTTGGTATTTTTAAAAGCTTTCTAGATGATTCTAATATACAGCCAGGAGTTGTTGTTTGTTTGTTTTCCCTTTGTATAGGTACTAAGGTTTCTTAGCACCTTAGAATTCACAAAATCTTCGAACTTTTCCATTCAACCCATCTTGCACCACATTTGATTAACAGAAGCCAGAGTCTGGCTTGCTGACAAGGCCTGTTGATTCCCACACTATTCCATGTCCTGATAGCTTGAATTATGCCTTACCTAATGGACATAAGTGGGTACTTTAGCAACTAGGCAAAACTCAAAGAGTGTTCAATTGTCTCCTTAGGAGATTCCAAAGTAGAACACTTTCTCAACCTAGGGACATTCACAGTTTGCTAACATGGGGCTGTCCTGTGCATTATAGGGTGTTCAGTACCACCCCCAACTTCTATCTGCTAAATAAAAATCTATCCTCTAGTCACGACAATGAAACATGTGTTTAGACACTGTTGAGTGCCCCCTGGGGAGTGGGGGTTTGCCCTGGTAGAAAACCACTGCTCTAGATCTCCCTGCATCCAGATCTTTAGTCAAACTAACATTCACACCCATCTCCTCTTATCTAACCACACTGTGTCCTCTAAGGCCAGCCAGATCAGAGCCAGTATGGTATTTATGTAGCTATAAACATTGGCTTGGTTATCAGATTGGATTGAGTTCAAATTTTTGCTCTGTCATCTACTATAGGAGACCCTTGCTCAAGGAATGTGGTCTCTCAGTTCTCTCTTCTGCAAAATGGGAATCATAAGAATAGCTTCTTCATAGAGATGTAAGAATTCAATGACATAGTGTACAAATGCATCTGATGAAACGTATCTGTTCCAAAAAGGGTTGTTGAGTGAAATAGTTCAGGTAAAGTGGTAAGCATAGTACCTGGCACGTGATAAGAACTCAGTAGATACTCCAGCTTGGTTTCATCATTCTCCTTGATGAAGAAATTCAGGCACAATGTGATTGAGTCTTGGTCAAGGTCACGTAGCTGGTCAGAGGTGGAACTAGATGCAGAGCCAGGCTTCAGGCTTCCCAGTGAAATCCTCTTTACCCCACATGAAGCTTTGAAAGATCAAGGACAATTCCAGGGAAGATGAGGCTCTTGGCCAGACATCTCTGGCCAGTGCTATAATAACCAGGACTTGGCAGTACAGGTGAAGTGATTAATCATTCTAAATTGGGGAAGTCAGAACTAAGGGTGTTCAACGGAGCATTTAAAGGCATATAGTCCCTTAAGTACCATCCCCTGAAAATAATTTTCTTTAAAAGGGAAATGTTAGAAATGCTTTTTATCTTTACAAGCAAAGAACTGGCATACTAGAACATGGAACCTATATAAGATATCAACCCTTAACAGTTAAAAAAATTTTTTTTTAAATTTTTTGTGTGGATTTTAAAAATCTTTATTGATTACGTTACAGTATCACTGCTGTTTTATGTTTTATGTTTTCGGCCTCAAGGTGTAAGGGATCTTAACTCCTCAACCAGGGATCATACCTGTACCCCCTGCGTTGGAAGGCAAAGTCCGAACCACTGAACCACCAGACAAGTCCCTAAAACCGTTTAATTGAAGTATAGCTGAGGCACATTATTATATAAGTTACCTGTATACAATATAGTGATTCACAATTTTGAAAGGTTCTACTCCATATATAGTTATTATAAAATAGTATCTATGTGCCCCATGTTGTATGATATATTGTTGTAGCTCACTTTATACATAAAGTTTCTGCCTCCTAATCCCCTGCCCCTTCATTGCCTTTTCTCCCTCCCTTCTCTCCACTGGTACCCACTAATCTGTTCTCCATATCCATGAATCTGTTTCCTTTTTGTTATATTCACTAGTTTGCAACCCTTAATTTAAGTTCTTTTTTAATGTGGATTATTTTTTAAAATGTCTCTATTGAATTTGTTACAATAATGATTCTATTTTATGTTTTCCTTCAGTTTTTTGGCCACGAAGCACGTGGAATCTTAGCTCCCCAACCAAAGATCGGACCGGCACACCCTGCATTGGAAGGTGAAGTCTTAGCCACTGGACCACCAGGGAAATTCTTCTTAATTGTTAAAAGGAGCTTTGTCTATGAGGACAGAGACATAATTGTAGTGAAGACAATTACTTCAGGGTACAGGAAGCCTGGTGGGCTGCCGTCTATGGGGTCACACAGAGTCGGACACGACTGAAGTGACGTAGCAGCAGCAGCAGCAACAGACTATGAAAAATAGCAAGTATCCCCTGGCACTCACTCAANTAGTGAAGACAATTACTTCAGGGTACAGGAAGCCTGGTGGGCTGCCGTCTATGGGGTCACACAGAGTCGGACACGACTGAAGTGACGTAGCAGCAGCAGCAGCAACAGACTATGAAAAATAGCAAGTATCCCCTGGCACTCACTCAACATGATGTAAAATAAAGAATGAAGGGGCTTCCCCGCCCCGCACCCCTTTACAGGGCTGTATTTAAACAGAGATTCTAATTCTCTTGGTTCCAATGGAGCCTGGGAGAATTACTTCTACTGCCAAGAGGCTGTAGCTCCTTGTGAAATAACAGGTCAGAAAAGTTCATTCATCATAACCAGTGGGTTGACAGCCTTTGTCATCCTGTTCTTTCATCCCTTCATAAGGAAGCTGGGTATTCATTACACTGACGGACTCTAAGGAAGGTGGCAAGCAAGAAATAAATGCCTCTAGGAGGTGTGTGTGTGCACAAGTGTACACATATATGTGGTGTGTATATGTGTGTGTACATGTATGTGTGTTTTTCACCCAGGAACAGAGCTGCCACCTTTTCCCTACCATCAGTCATTTTCAAGGGCAATGTTAAAACTATTCATTAATCAGCCCCATTCTAGAGCAGACATCAGCCGCCTCCCCAGAGCACAANTATGTGTGTTTTTCACCCAGGAACAGAGCTGCCACCTTTTCCCTACCATCAGTCATTTTCAAGGGCAATGTTAAAACTATTCATTAATCAGCCCCATTCTAGAGCAGACATCAGCCGCCTCCCCAGAGCACAAGCCCAGGCTGTGCTAGGCTCTTGAGTTGCTGGTTGGTTGGAAGATTCCTGGGGGAAGGTCAGGCAGCTGGGGCTCGGGTTGGGAGGGGGTAAGGAGGAGCAGAAGGGCACTCAAGGACTCCAAAGCTAGTTAGGACAGGCAGTGGGGAATTAGCTTGATATTTTAGCAGGTGTGTGCTGGCTAATACCAGCCCTGGATGCATGTCCAGCTTACAGCGCCTGCCATTACTTCATAGGCAGAGGTTTGCAAGGCCAGCCCTCAAGAGCAGTTTCTCATGTGTGTGTCCACAGTTGGTCTGTGCATAAGAATCACTTGGCTTGTTTGCCACAAACATGGATTCCTGAATTGCTGTCTGGGAATGTGTGCTTTCATAAGCTTCCCAAGTGATGCCTGAGCGGCTACAGGTTTTCGCCTATTTCTCAAAAACTGTATTCAAAGGATAAGAAGATTCTGGTGCTTCAGAATGTCACAGCCCTAAAACAAATGAACAGGGAGATCTAAATTATTACACCAGACAGGGAAAGCCCAGGTATGATGCAACAGCGTTCAGTTGCATCTGGCATGTGGTTGAAGAGGAACTTGAGGGAGAAAACTAAGCTAAACCTTTTATCTTTTTTTTTTTTTTTGCTTTTGGCTTATTATTTTTCTGTTTATCCTTTATTAGTGAAAGTGAAAGTTGCTCCGTCATGTCTGACTCTTTGTGACCCTGTGGACAGAACACTGGAGTGGGTAGCCATTCCCTTTTCCAGGGGGTCTTCTAACCCAGGGATCGAACCCAGGTCTCCCACACTGCAGGCAGATTCTTCTACCAGCTGGGCCACCAGGGAAGCCTAAGAATACTGGAGAGGGTAACCTACCCCTTCTCCAGTGGATCTTCCTCCACTTTATTAACTATCAGAAAAAAAGAATGAAGTCATGCCATTTGTAGCAACTTAGATGGACCCTTAGATTATCATACTAAGTAACTGCAAGGAGATCCAACCAGTCCATCCTAAAGGAGATCAGTCCTGGGTGTTCATTGGAAGGACTGATGCTGAAGCTGAAACTCCAATACTTTGGCCACCTCATGTGAAGAGTTGACTCATTGGCGAAGACCCTGATGCTGGGAGGGACTGGGGGCAGGAGGAGAAGGGGACGACAGAGGATGAGATGGTTGGATGGCATCACCAACTCGATGGACATGAGTTTGAGTGAACTCCGGGAGTTGGTGATGGACAGGGAGGCCTGGCGTGCTGCGATTCATGGGGTCGCAAAGAGTTGGACATGATTGAGCGACTGAACTGAACTGAAGTGAGGCAGAGAAAGAAAGATATCATATGATATCACTTATATGTGGATATACAAATGAATTTATTTACAAAACAGAAATAGACTCACAGACATAGAAAATAAACTTATGGTTACCAAAGGGGGAAGGGGAGGAAGTGATAAACTAGGAATTTGGGATTAATAGATACACACTATGCTGTGCTGTGCTGAGTCGCTCAGTCGTGTCCAACTCTTTGCAACCCCACAGACTGCAGCCCACCAGGCTCCTCTATCCATGGGGATTTTCCAGGCAAGAATACTGGAGTGGGTTGCCACACCCTCCTCCAAGGCATCTTCCAGAATCTACTGTGTAGCACAGGGAAATGTATTTGATATCTTAAAATAACCTATAATGGAAAAGAATCTGAAAAAGAATACATATATATACATACATATTAATATATTTATGTGTATAGCCAAATTACTTTGTGTACACCTGAATCATTATAAATCAATTATACTTTAATAAAAAAATTAATCAGAGATATCATGTATTTGTGCTTACTGTATGTTAGGCATTATTACAAAAACATTATAAGGCATCATATTTTTAATTCTATTAATAGACTAGTAAGGTAAATATTATTGCCCCCACTTTAGAGATAAGGAGACTGAGGTTTTGAGAGGTTAAGTAACTAATTTGTCCAAAGTCACAGAATTAATAAGTAGCAGTCTTTCCTGAAATATGAACCACTATAATAATCTGCCTTCCAATATTATCTTTAATAATATCTTCTTTTCATTGAGTTACAAATATACTGGAAGCACCCTGAGGCCAGGGGCCAACTCAGTCTTGTTCACGTCTATTTTTCCAGGGTCTGACAGAATTCTGAGCTGTCCAATCAAAAAATTTTAATTGCATAAAAGAGAAAATTTCAAGATGTGAGTTTTTTAAACAAATAATTCACATTTTCCCTAATGGCTTGAATATGCTTATCGAAAAGAAACCATTCAAATAGGTGACATGAAAACTTAGGTTACTGCTCTCTTCGGGTGGCTACTGATAACTCAGGTCACAAAATATATTGGGAAAAAAATGATGCAGTTTTAATCGTTAGGTTCCTCTGTGGAGAAGTCCTCTGTCTTCATCTGCTGAAGACGTTTGTGCTCAATTTCTAAGTTACAGCATGAAACCAAAGCTTGCTTTGTGGGCCACTGAGCTAGAGCTCCACGAAGAGCCATCTATCTTCCCATGAAATGACGGCTCCATAAGTAACTTTACACTAGGAGTTATTGATGGGCCAAAGCCTACAGCTCCATTTGGCTGAGAGCTGCCCTGAGGCTCTTCCTGGCCTTCAGTGCAAATACAGCATCACACCCTTTCCTGAAAGCCAATTCCAAGGGCAAAGACAGAGTTCTGGCGCCAAGTGAAGCATGTCTTCCTCTCAATATTAAACATGTAAAATAAAATCTCAAGATTTTAGAAGGAAACTTAGGGGTAATTTGATCTAAACTTTAATTTCACAGATAAGAAACGCTAATCCTGGAGCAGAGGTAATGCTCAAAATACTCAGGAACTTTTTGGTACAAGCACTACTCAAACAGGAGGGCTGGCAATAAGCTTCAGTGCCTGGATCACGTGCTTCCCTGGTGGGTCTGGCGGAAAAGAATCTGCCTGCAATACGGGAGGCCTGGGCTCGATCCTTGGGTCGGGAAGATCCCCTGGAGAAGGGAATGGCAATCCATTTCAGTATTCTTGCCTGGAGAATTCTTCTCTGGCTCACAGGGAAATCCAGGGAGTTCCAGGAAAGTAGGCAAAGAGGCCTGGCAGGGGCCTTGGGCAAAGGCTGACCACCAACTGATATAAAGGTGTTTAAATAAGAGGTACAGGGAGAGGGTGTGGAGAGAAGGGAAACCTCCCACAGTGTTGGTGGGAATGTAAATTAGTGCAGCCACTATAGAAAATAGCATGAAGATTCCTCAAAAAACTAAAAATAGATCCAGCTATCACATTCCTGGGCAAAAATCCAGAAAAGACAAAAGAATCAGAAAAGATACAGATACCCCAATGTTCACAGCAGTACCATTTATAAGAGCCAAGACATAGAAGCAAGCTAAACATCCATCAACGATGGATGGATAAAGAAGATGTAGTACATAAATACAAAGGAATATTATTCAGATATAAAAAGAATGAAATGATGAAATTTGCAGCAACATGGATGGACCTAGGGATTATACTACTAAGTGAAGTAAGTCCCAGAGAGGATGACAAATATCATGTGATGTAATTCACATGTGGAATTTAAAATAACGATACAAATGAGTTTATTTATGAAACAGAAACAGAATCACAGATGGAGAAAACAAACTTATGGTCACCAAAGGGGGGAGGGGGACAATAATAGAGTTTAGGATTAACAGATACACACTACTATATAAAAAATAGATAAACAAAGAGGACCTGCTGTATAGCACAGGAAAATATTTTCTACATCTTTTAATAACCTTGTAGTACTGTGATTTAGTTATATTGATTCACTTTGCTGTATACCTAAAACAAACACAATATTGTAGATCAACTATACTTCGATTAAAAAAATATATTAAAAAAAAACACACGGAGGCACAGACATACCAGTGTGTACTGACTAATACCAGCTATGGCTCACAGGAAGTGTTGCTTAAACACCGGAAGTGAGAGGCAAGGTCAAAGACCCCAGTTTTCTGACTCTCCTCCTGAGATGTGTCATCTCAAGGCCATTTTCTCTTTGTATTCAATCAATACTTGCCTATCTCAGTGGTAGGCTGCCATTATCACAACACTTGGACTATAGTCTGAACACCTTGGTTTTCTGTAGGCCTAGTCTACTGAGATATTTGAATCCTTTCCCTAGTTAATTATGATGTTTTAAAATAATTCTTTACTCTTGTACTTTCATATAATTCTGACTATTACAAAAACATTGTGGAGTTTCAAGTGAATGGGAAAAAAGTGGGCCTTCCTAATAGCATAAGTAACATAATAATAAGGACTGACTCCAAACCTGCTGTGTGCCTGGTTTCTTTCACACTTGAGAAACCTTTTTGCAGACTCAGACACTAAATGGATAGCTGGTCACACTGCAGATGCTAGGTGAATTAGAAAAAAATGAGGAAATGAAGCTTGTATGTATTTTTTAAATTGTTAACTAANTGCTGTGTGCCTGGTTTCTTTCACACTTGAGAAACCTTTTTGCAGACTCAGACACTAAATGGATAGCTGGTCACACTGCAGATGCTAGGTGAATTAGAAAAAAATGAGGAAATGAAGCTTGTATGTATTTTTTAAATTGTTAACTAAATAATAACATTCAATTATTTAAATTTAATAATTATTAATTAGTCAACAAATAACCTTTAAATTTAATAAAATTTAATTTAATAACCTTTAGATTTAATTTTAATTAAATTTAAATTTAATAATTAAATTTAATAATTTAATACTTCTTCAGAGTATCCTTTTTTTAAAAAAAAATTGAGGAATAGCTTGAACTATATGTAACTTTAAAGGATAAAGGGATAGAATTAATATGAACAGGAGCTGTGAATCTGTCCCTTCTTACTGATGATGGTGCAGGGTTAAGAACTCTAAATATCACCTCTTCATCTCCTCCTGAGTTTCTGCCAAATAACTGGAAACAAAAAGAGATCAGAAGATCACCATTAAGATATCAGTGAGGCAGGACTTCCCTGGTGATCCAGTGATTAAGACTCTGCACTTTCAGTACAGGGGCTGAGGGTTCATTCCCTGGCTAGGGAACTTAAGATCCCACATGCTGCATGGCACAGCCAGGAAAAAAAAAAAAAGATGTAAGTTACTAGTGCGTGTGTGTGCATGTGCTCACACAAGTGGGGTGGGGCTGGGNAGACTCTGCACTTTCAGTACAGGGGCTGAGGGTTCATTCCCTGGCTAGGGAACTTAAGATCCCACATGCTGCATGGCACAGCCAGGAAAAAAAAAAAAAGATGTAAGTTACTAGTGCGTGTGTGTGCATGTGCTCACACAAGTGGGGTGGGGCTGGGATGGGCAGAGTTTAGCTGTGGTCTGTGCAGGAAAGATCTGGAATCTGAAATAACCACAACTGCATTTAAAAGGAGCTGCTCATAAGCCTTTTGATCATAAGTAGCCTCAGGCCAAAGTTTCTGCCATACCCCAGAGGATTTTTGACTTCAACTTGGAATTCTCTAGGGAGAGTTCAAACAGGTGCTTGATCAAAGCTTGGAGGTACAAAGAAGGAGGGTTGGTTAACCACAGTTGCCGCTTTAGAAACGAAAGTGTGAAAGAAATATGTGTTATTTATTTATAATATATGTTGGGATATTTAGTTGAAAGGCTTAAGAACCCAAAGGTGGGCATTAGGCCAGGACAAAGCTATTGAGTCCTGGCACTGTGGGCATCGCTACCATGATGCCAAGAACAGAGAGGAGAGGAGAACACGGGCCATAGTGGTAAGCGATCCAGCCCAGTGAAGCCACACCGACTGTTCCTCCTGGCCCAGAAAGGAGAGAGAATGTCACAAATGTCAAGAAGGAAAGTGATCCACAAACAAGGGCTTCAAAATTGGTAAAGGGTATGAAAATAACTAATTTCAATAACATTTAATAGACCAGAATTCACAGGTATGGCCACATCAGACACTTGGCAAAGGAGAATCTGACATTTGAGTTCTGACTACTGCTGAATGACCCTGAAGCTCTAGGACATGGAGCAACTGAAATTTTGCTGAGGGAGGAGCCCGAGTCACGAGTGATGCAAGGTTGGTGCATGGCTGAGGCTGAATGAGCCATCTAGGGAGGGAGCTGGCAGCCAAGTGACATCTATAGCCCACATCATTTCATTGTTAGCTACTCCTGGTTTACTGTATTCCTGGAACTCTGTCTTAGAAGAGCTGATGAAATGATTCTTCACTGCAGTTTATTTGGGAAAAACATTATGATGCTTCAATCTTCATGAATTAGGGGATCTGAGAAAGTATTAAACACCCACCCTTTATGATGCATCCTGAGACACCCATCCTTTGTAAAAACAACATAGATTCTTTCAATCCTCATTAATTTTCAGTTATCTGTTCCTATGGGAATCAAATACTTTAAAAAGCAAGTGAGGTGGGAGAAAGGGAAGAAAGAGTGAGAAAATGAGAAGAAACGAGTGTGTCTTCATCATGCTGAGTTACAAAGTGGTGTGAGGTATGGATCAACATGGGGCCACTGATGGAAGGACAGCTGTCAACAAAGCCAGTGGAACCTGGTGCCACTAGCTTTGGAGATCTTCCCCTCCAGGCACCACGGGGCTTTGACTTCAACTCTGACTTGAAAGCTCAGAGTTGTGGGTGCTTCAAGAGGGAAACTAAACAGTAGCTTGTCTCTTTTTCTTGATCACTAAAAACAGTTCACAAAAAATGCACCTTAAATTGGTTTCCCCATAGGCAAAGTCACCTTTACTTAGAACGAGTCATTCCATTTCATAACCACAAATGTTCTGCAGTTCTGTAGCCTTACTTTGCTAGAACTCCTGTCATCAATGTCTTCCAAGGACACACCTGTCCCTGGCTTTGCTGTGCCCTGCGTGTATGCTAAGTCACTTCAGTCGTGTCCTACTCTTTGCGAGCCTATGGAGGTGCCCTATGCATGCCTATAAAGGAATCCTTCTTACATGGTGGCATACGCGCTTGCTTTATCTACTAGGAATCACTAGTGAATAGGGAAGGAATGTGTAGTGATGAAAGGTTGTTTTAGGCAGACAGACTAGTATTTCCAAAGATTCAGAGGCATGAATGAGCAGACAGTATTCAGCACAAATAGCTCTTATCTTTCCTATGTTTTGATGCCTAAAATTTCTTACACTCAAAAACTGGAATTAAAAGACTCAAAATGCAAATGCCTCCTGGAACTGCCCCATCAACAATCTTATTATACGAAATTGTGATTAGTCCGTCAGGCAACTGGTATAATGCCAACCCAGTTCTTTCCTGTTCTGTTGGGAAGAGAAGATAAAACGGTAGTGCCTAAAAGCTACCAAGAAGTGAGGTACAGACATTGACAAACTTGGCTGACTCTATACTTGAAAGATTGGTTGGTCTCCAAATCATTAAGCAAACTGATCAAGTGAATTATAGGCAATTATTATTTCAATTTTTATTTCAATTTTCCCCAAGACAAATGCATTTAAAAACTGAATCCTGGTTCCCCCACATAATTAATTGATTTAGGGTTGTTCTCATTATGCTATCCTTTTGACAGTTTCTTGGGAATGACTGGTTTTATCTAAACTGCAAAGCAAAATTTTGTCAGTTTCCCTTTTAGACCTTTAATTATTATTTTTTATTCTAGCATGTAATTTAATTGAATTTTAAGTGGTCTAAAATGATACAGAAGGATTCTTAGATAATAGAAAGCTGTAGGCTGAATATTTCTGCCTCCCTCCCAACTCCCAAATTCATATTTTTTAACCCAATGCCCAGTGTGATGGTATTAGGAAGTGGAGCCTTTGGGAGGTGATTAGAGAAACGGCCTTTTGATTTATATGTCTATCTCTTATGAGTTTGCTTAAGATGTATGCAGTCCAAATAGACTGAATCATTCATGGAATATTGACAATACCATATTCCTGAGTCAAAAAAATGTTGGAGGGCCGTTTGTATAAATGCAATAAAGACTTCAACAAAATGTAACCTGGGGATACCTCTGTTCACTTTCTCTGATAGCATATTTGGGGATCACATGTCCCCTTCTCACTGAAAAATAATTACATAGGCAGAGGGTTTAATTAATCCTCAGTGGATCCCATATGACTGAATATACCTAATAAACAAATAGATGCTTGTTTTTCTTTCCTTTCCTAAGATTGCATTTATTCAATACACAACTCTTTGTAGCTAATTGAATTTCATGATTCATTAGTTACATAAATTATGTTATATAATTTATATGAATTCTATAATACACATTATAATATATAACAGTCATGTCCGACTCTTTGCAACCCCAGACTTTAGCCCGCCAGGCTCCTCTGTTCATGGACTTCTCCAGGCAAGAAATCTGGAGTGGGTTGCCACTTCCTTCTCCAGGGGATCTTCCCTACTCAGGGGTTGAATGCAAGTTTCCTGCATTGTAGATTGTTTTACTGTCTGAGCCACGAGGAAAGCCCTTAGCTTATATATCATAGTATATAATTATGAACGATCATCTCATACAATAAGTTAAAAAAATGCATCTCCTATAAATCTTCCCTACTATCAGCTTCTGCTTTTAATAGGTAACCAGTCACATAGAGAAGATGCAAAGCCAGGCCCTGAAGGGGTCAAATCCTGTCTACTTCCTCCATGCTCTGATGTACTCACAAGTACTCTAAATTCCTTCTTCGTTTTCTTTCCCTACGGTGAAAACTCTCCAAAGGTTTTTTCTTATTTTTGAACTCTCTTTGAGAGAACTCTGTGATAAAGCCTCAATGCTACTTGTACTGCCCCTTTATTATGCTTCCAGGCCCTGGTCCTGCACTTGTGAGACTCTGCAGAGCTGGCACCCTCTCATTGCAGCAGGCACCCCGCTGGGCGCAGCCAATTTTGCAAGAAAGAATTTCAGTGCAAAGGTTCTGCAGACACTGATTGGCTCAGCGTGGGCTCTGCCAGGCCTCGGAGATGAGAAGAGGCAGCCTCCTGTCACCTGAGAGGGAATGAAGAAGAATGAGGCTACTCTCAGAAAGGGAATAATCAGAGTCCACCTCCCTCGCCTCAGAATGGTGAAAGGGTGGGGGTGGTTAGTGAATCAGCTTCCTCTTATAGAAGGTAGGTGTGCTAACCAACCCAAAGTCTGAGTTCTTACTGACAGTCCAGACAGGAAGATTCAACCAAACCCAAAATCATGCTGAGGACAAACGCTAAGAAATGCTAGGATCTCCGATTAACAGATGTATAGAACACATTGTTCTCACATTCATAAGATCAGTGATTCTTTGAACCAAAGGATCCATAGATATATCAGGTTGGTGCAAACACAATTGTGGTTTTGAACCATGAATTTTACATCATTACAACTAGGCTCAAACACATCTTTATTAATTAAAATAGGAACCATTACAACCAACACTTTTTTTTTTTTTTTGCCAATGAGAAATAAGCTTGGTTATTTCTGTAGTGTAAAAATCTGGGCCTTGGGATTTGATGAACTCTTGGAAAGCATCTTCTGCCTCCTGCTGGTTGTGGAAGCATTTCACCTGCAAAAAGTGGTTGAGATGCTTGAAGAAGTGGTAGCCAGGTGGTGAGTACTCAGGTGAATGTGGCAGATGAGGCAAAACTTTGTAGCCCAAATCATTCAATTTTTGAAGCATTGGTTATATGTCATGAGGTGAGGTGATGTCACGGGGAAGAACTGGGCCCTTTCTGTTGACCAATGCCAGCTGCAGGTGTTGCCATTTTCAGTGCCTCTCATTGATTGACTGAGCATACTTCTCAGATGTAATGGTTTTGGAAGGATTCAGAAAGCTTTAGTGGGTCAGACTGACAGCAAACTATCAAACAGTGACCATGACCTTATTGTGGTGCAAGTTTGGCTTTGGGAAGTGCTCTGGAGTTTCTTCTCAGCCCAATCACTGAGCTGGAGGTTGCCGGTTGTCGTATTAATTCAATTTTCATTGCACATCAGAATCCAATTGAGAAATGGTTCATTGTTTTGTAGAATAAGAGAAGACATTTCAAAATGAAGATTTTTTTCTTTTTGATTTGTGGTCAACTCATGAGGCATCCCTTATCGTGCTTTTCCACCTTTTCAATTTTCTTCAAATGCTGAAAGACTGCAGAATGGTGGATGTTGATTTCTTTAGCAACTTGTGTAGTTGTAAGAGGTTCAGCTTCGATGATTACTCTCAATTGGTCATTGTCAACTTCAAATGGCTGGCCACTGTGCTCTTCATCTTCAAGGCTCTTGTCTCTTTTGCAAATTTCTTGCACCACTGCACTGTACGTTCATTAGCAGTTTCTGGGCCAAATGCATTGCTGGTATTGCGAGTTGTCTTTGCTGCTTTAGAACTCATGTTGAACTTGAATCAGAAAATCACTCAAATTTGCTTTTTGTCTAATATCATTTCTGTAGACTACAATCAATATAAAATACATAGCAAGTAATAAATCATCAGAAAAACCTATAAAGCAAGAAATGCACACTAAAATGATTATAACATAACCACATTTATCTAAGAATGTATCCCGATATCAAACAGCAAATTTCAGCAGTGCAAAAGAGCAATTACTTTTGCACCAACCTAACACACACAAGAAAAGATTCTCAAGGATCTCTAATGCTGATTTCAATCATTTTTATTTTAGTGTTATTTAAATATGTATGATTGTAGAATTGGGTATAAACACCTTATTCTTTTAAGACTTTATGGAATTTGTTACAATGTTGCTTATTTGTCTATGTTCTGTTTTTTTGGCTGGAAAGCATGTGGGATCTCAGTTCCCAGGCCAGAGATGGAACACACACACCCCCTGCAGGGAAAGGCAGACTTTCAACCACTGGCCCACCAGATAATTTCCTAAACACCTTATTCTTAAAGCTGTTATTAAAACTGTTTCTAAAAACATACAAATGTTCACTTTGGACACAAGTTACAAAAGCAGTATAGTTCAGATTAGCAGTGTTTCACAGCCCTAATGGGATGCTGTCCCTCGTACAGGACTGCTCCAGCGTGGCACACCAGAGACATCCTATCCTGAGAATACAGCTTTGCTTCTTTTCTTGTACGAAAATTTGAGCAACTAAAAGCCTTCTTTTCTCTCCTTCTTTTTATGGATTAAATCCTACATGTTACTCTTTTGTCCTAAAATAAAAGCAGTATTGCCTTCTATCTGCCTCATTTTTCACATCTGTACAATGGAGATAAGTAAACAGGACCTATCCAGATTGGGCAACTGAGAGGATCAAATGAATCAATAAATATACGAGTTCTCACCATAGTGTCCAGTACACCATAAATACTCAGTTATTATTATTTAATATTATTACTATAAATATAATTAAGAAAAATACAAACATGGAAACCGAAAGACTGCTTTAATAGTTACTTGATTACAAAGTGATCAAACCAATGATCAAACATCTACTAAAATTTTTTATCTTATATAGGAATATAAACTAATTAAAACTTTATATTGGATAAAGAAGGCAAATGGAGAAGAGGGCGGCAGAAGATGTGATGGTTGGATAGTATCATTGATTCAATGGACATGAACTTAGGCAAACTCTGGAAGACGGTGAGGGGCAGGGAGGCCTGGCATGCTGCAGTCCATGGGGTTGCAAAAAAATAGAGTAAGCTCTAGGACAATTAGCAAAATTTTTTAAAAGGAGATTAAAGGAAGCCAATAGTTGAGATAAAAGTGAAATATAAAAAATGCTCAACTAATTCAAAAGCAGTCAGAAGAAGAGGAAAAGGGGAGTAAAAGCAGGTGGAACAAATAGAAAACAATGAGAAATATAGTAGGCTTTAATCCAATCATACCAATAATTGCATTAAATGTAAATGATCTAAAAACCAAATTAAAATAAAAAGATTATTAGACTGATTAAAAAAGCAACATCCAAGTATCTGCCATTGACAAAAAGTCCATTTTACACATAATGGCATACATATAGGTTTAAGGTCAAAGAATGGAAAAAGATATAATGTGCAAACACTAATAAAAACAGCTGGAGTGGCTATATTAAAGTTTTATTATCATGGAAATGAGTACATAAAAATTTGAAATATATAACAATTGCATTCATATCTAAACTTCTTATCTCTTTTTCTAATGCTTTATCTCCCTATTGAAGAACTCACGGTTCAGTTCTATGAAAAAAAGACTAAGAACTAAAACAGAATTAATCTTACTTAATACTTTGCTTCATATACTCNAAATTTGAAATATATAACAATTGCATTCATATCTAAACTTCTTATCTCTTTTTCTAATGCTTTATCTCCCTATTGAAGAACTCACGGTTCAGTTCTATGAAAAAAAGACTAAGAACTAAAACAGAATTAATCTTACTTAATACTTTGCTTCATATACTCTATAGCTACTATATCAAATTTATTAACATCTTTTTATTTTACTCTTTGAAAGAATATGTGATAGCACTTATTTCTTTGGATGGAGCTCAAATAAAATAGAATAATTGTGAATAGAAATGCTAGACTGAAAGCTATAAATGAATTCTAACTAGCTAGAAAAAAATTTGGATTCCTGTCACTGATTAGGCACATATTTATTTCACTATTAAATGACCACACTCTAAAGATTTCATTTAGCTAAAACAAGAAACTAAAATAGGATCCTATTTTCAGAATCTGCCAGCTAGTGCTACGCCTTAATTAAAACAAAACAAGACAAAATAGATAGCTATCTAAACTAAGATTTCAGCAACTAAACGGACAACAAGCCTCTATTATCATTAAAAAAAAATCAGAAGTGCCCAAAAAAGAAAAAGACAAAACAAAAAACCTGGCGTGGGAAAGATGAAACATCTTGTCCCACAATGAAAATCTGGGCCATATTTCTTTCTTGTAGGAGGAAATGCGAATTTCAACACCAGTGTTAAAATAGAGTAGGTGTAGATGAAGGGAAATATTTATCAACATGTAGTTAACACCACTGGTCTTAAAAGAGATATAGAGATGTCTCAGCAAGAACAGATTAAGCACATTCTGCTACCATAGAAGATGACAGGATTCAATAACTGAGAAAGTCCCTTATTCACTCTGGGTCTCACTGTCTGCATCTGTAGAATGAGGCCTAGGCCCTTTCAGAATGGCTGTGGATTGCAAAAATACACAGGGATGGGCCTCCAGGTGGCCATGCCTGTGATCAGGGACTTTGGCCAGACGTGAACGATTCAGGGTAGATGCTGTATCCCTCAAGCTGGGATAATTAGATTCTCTCTGGCATTTGACATTTCACAACCCATTTAATGCACTGATTCATTCATTCCTTCACTCATTCCTTCATTCAACAAGTATCTATCAAGTGCCTACTAAGGGCACTGTTTTAGTCTCTGTCAAATAAGGCTTATAGAGATGTTATCCTCTTAGAGATTGCATTCTATCAGGAGATAACAGACAGCAAACACCAAATAAGGAAATATTTTATCCTATGGATGGTGAAAATATAACAATGGTTCAGTGACAAGGAGTAACTGAGTAAAGGAGCAGCTATTGCAAGTTGGATGGTGAGAAAAGCTTCTCTGGGGAGGTGATAAAAAGAAATCAATCACGCAGAAAATCTAGGGAAGATCATTCTCAGTGGAAACAGAAAGAAGGCCAGTGTGGCCCGAAGAATAATGAATAAGGGAGGGAGCAAGTAGAAATCCTATAGACAAACAAATCAAAGCATGCAGGACATTGGAGCCCCTGGGAATGCATTTGTGATGTATTCCAAGTGGAGCAGGGAGCCGCTGCAAGGTTCTGTGCACAGAGTCACATGACCCAGCTGGTGATTTGAACTCAGGCCAAGGGATCTAAAGACAGGGGTAGACCCCGGATTACAGGAGAGCAAGAGTGGAAACAAGGGACCTGTTAGGAAATGACTCCAATGTCCAGAGGAAGGTGATGGGACTAAGGTTACACCATCAGTTCAGTTCAGTTCAGTCGCTCAGTCGTGTCCAACCCTTTGCAACCCCATGAATTGCAGCACACCAGGCCTCCCTGTTCATCACCAACTCCCAGAGTTCACTCAGATTCACGTCCATCAAGTCAGTGATGCCATCCAGCCGTCTCATCCTCAGTCGTCCCATTCTCCTCCTGCCCCCAATCCTTCCCAGCATCAGAGTCTTTTCCAATGAGTCAACTCTTCACATGAGGTGGCCAAAGTACTGGAGTTTCAGCTTTAGCATCATTCCTTCCAAAGAAATCCCACGGCTGATCCCCTTCAGAATGGACTGGTTGGATCTCCTTGCAGTCCAAGGGACTCTCAAGAGTCTTCTCCAACACCACAGTTCAAAAGCATCAATTCTTCGGCGCTCAGCCTTCTTCACAGTCCAACTCTCACATCCATACATGACCACAGGAAAAACCATAGCCTTGACTAGACGGACCTTAGTCGGCAAAGTAATGTCTCTGCTTTTGAATATGCTATCTAGGTTGGTCATAACTTTTCTTCCAAGGAGTAAGCGTCTTTTAATTTCATGGCTGCAGTCACCATCTGCAGTGATTTTGGAGCCCCAAAAAATAAAGTCTGACACTGTTTCCACTGTTTCCCCATCTATTTCCCATGAAGTGATGGGACCGGATGCCATGATCTTCGTTTTCTGAATGTTGAGCTTTAAGCCAACTTTTTCACTCTCCTCTTTCACTTTCATCAAGAGGCTTTTTAGTTCCTCTTCACTTTCTGCCATAAGGGTGGTGTCATCTGCATATCTGAGGTTATTGATATTTCTCCCGGCAATCTTGATTCCAGCTTGTGTTTCTTCCAGTCCAGCGTTTCTCATGATGTACTCTGCATAGAAGTTAAATAAGCAGGGTGACAATATACAGCCTTGACGTACTCCTTTTCCTATTTGGAACCAGTCTGTTGTTCCATGTCCAGTTCTAACTGTTGCTTCCTGACCTGCATACAGATTTCTCAAGAGGCAGGTCAGGTGGTCTGGTATTCCCATCTCTTTCAGAATTTTCCACAGTTTATTGTGATCCACACAGTCAAAGGCTTTGGCATAGTCAATAAAGCAGAAATAGATGTTTTTCTGGAACTCTCTTGCTTTTTCCATGATCCAGCGGATGTTGGCAATTTGATCTCTGGTTCCTCTGCCTTTTCTAAAACCAGCTTGAACATCAGGGAGTTCACGGTTCACGTATTGCTGAAGCCTGGCTTGGAGAATTTTGAGCATTACTTTACTAGCATGTGAGATGAGTGCAATTGTGCGGTAGTTTGAACATTCTTTGGCATTGCCTTTCTTTGGAATTGGAATGAAAACTGACTTTTTCCAGTCCTGTGGCCACTGCTGAATTTTCCAAATTTGCTGGCATATTGAGTGCAACACTTTCACAGCATCATCTTTCAGGATTTGAAATAGCTCAGCTGGAATTCCATCACCTCCACTAGCTTTGTTCGTAGTGATGCTTTCTAAGGCCCACTTCACTTCACATTCCAGGATGTCTGGCTCTAGATTAGTGATCACATCATCATGATTATCTGGGTCGTGAAGATCTTTTTTTTTACAGTTTCCGTATATTCTGCCACCTCTTCTTAATATCTTCTACTTCTGTTAGATCCAGACCATTTCTGTCCTTTATTGAGCCCATCTTTGCATGAAATGTTCCCTTTGTATCTCTAATTTTCTTGAAGAGATCTCTAGTCTTTCCTATTCTGTTGTTTTCCTCTATTTCTTTGCATTGATCGCTGAAGAAGGCTTTCTTATCTCTTCTTGCTATTCTTTGGAACTCTGGGTTCAGATGCTTATATCTTTCCTTTTCTCCTTTGCTTTTTGCCTCTCTTCTTTTCACAGCTATTTGTAAGGCCTCCCCAGTGAGGTTCGTGAACTATGCAGTGAGGTTCATGACATTGTACAGGAGACAGGGATCAAGACCATCCCCATGGAAAAGTAATGCAAAAAAGCAAAATGGCTGCCTGAGGAGGCCTTACAAAGGTCACATCATAGGGGTGGCAAGTGGAGTTGGAGGTGCAACTCACAGACTTTGCTGGGGACTGGCCTGGTGATCCGGTGGTTAAGACTTGGCCTTCAAGCACGGGGGTGCAGGTTAGATCCCTGGCTGGAAAGCTAAAATTCCACATGCCTGGTGTCCAAAAACACAAAACACAAAATGGAGACAATATTGTAACAAATTCAATTAAGACTATCTGCCTGACCCAGGGATGGAACCTGGGTGTCCCACACTGGAGGCAGACGCTTTAACCTCTGAGCCACCAGGGAAGCCCTTAAGTAAGTAAACATTTAAAAAAATAGAATGTGTTGATATGGAAGGTATGGGAAGAAAAGAGTCAAGGAAGACTGCTATGCTTGTGGCCAAAATGACTGGATGGCTGATAGCACAATTTCCTGAAATGGAAAGACTGTTGGAGGAGCAGGTTTGAGGGGCAAAAGCGTAGAGTCCTCTTTCGGCCAGGTAAAGCATGAATGCTGTATTAGATAATGAATGATGTGTTGGGTCCTGACGTTAATGACATCAGAGCTGAGTGACACTAATTGTGGATTGTGTCCAGAAAAAGTCCTACAGACCTTGGCACCCACTGGTGGTCCCGATCCCTGCCATCCTATGTGTCTTCTTGTTTAGCTTTTCCTGGGATTGTGTAAGATGTTCCTGCATCTTTTCAATCAGTTTCCCCTTTGCTTAAGCCATCTCTTCAGCAACTATTGTTTGCAACCTGCAAGGACCTTTGCCAATCCTTGGTGTTAACAAGATCATTTCTAAGGTTCTTTCATGTTTTACTACTTTATGGAATTAAGAAGCTATTTTATAATGAAACATGGTGTCAATTGAAACTTAGGCATTGATGGTGGCCACAGCAGGCACTAGCTACAATAAGAATAGTGGCTACACTTTATGGAATGCAGTTACGAGAGAGGCATGTATTAAGAGTTCTGACACACTTTATTTCATCAAAACCTGACAACAATAACTCTGAACCGGTGGTGACTTGTTGTAAAATAAGATAAGAAAACATGAGGCTCAGGGGCATACACGACCTGTCTAAGGTTATGGAGACAGTAAGTGTTCAAGCTGGGTTTCAAAACCAGGTGAGGTTGACTGGTGACGTGCGACACTGACCACTGCTCTGTACTGTGGGAAGTAGGTTTTTTGATTTTTTTTTTCCTTGCCATGATCAGAGATGATGAAAGTGGGAGATAAAACACATGATCCCATGATGGTGGTACAGGAACCGTAGCAACTGACTGGCTGAGTTCACTGCAGGGGTGGTGATTATGAAAACTTGCATGCTAGAGTTGCAAATAAAATGTGTAGACTTCCATGCCCTATCCCCTCTTCACCTGGGGGCCCTGTAGTCCTCAGTGTAATTCATCAGAGCAGAGCCAACACAAGACACGTGGGTGTGCTAAGTCGCTCCAGTTGTGTTCAACTGTTTGCGACCCTATGACTGTAGCCTGCCAGGCCCCTTTGTCCATGGGATTCTCCAGGAAAGAATACTGATGTGGGTTGCCATGCCCTCCTCCAGGAGATCTTCTCAATCCAGGGATCAAACTCACGTCTCGTATGTCTCCTGCATTGGCAGGCAAGTTCTTTACCACTAGTTCCACCTGCGAAGCCCCTCAATACAAGACATGTATCTTCATCTGGGCCTTAGGTGAGAGGCAGTCACTGAAATTATGTTCCTTAGGAGGACACAAGGTATCCTCGAAAGTTAGCCATTTTGGAGATCGAAAACTAAGGCCTAAAGAGGTTACTTCTAAGGATTATAAGGCTAATTAGTAAAGATTAAAATCTGAAGATCTGGTTTCTTGAATCTATACCTTATCCAATAACTTCCAATTAATTATGGTGCTCTCTCCATTGTTTTCACTGAACAATGAGATCTTGGAGACTTTCCTGGTAAACGGCATCATAAATTTTCTGTTCTCAACCTTGCCCCTTCTTAATTTATTTTTATTGAGGTGTAATATACATACAGGCTTCCCTTTTGGCTCAGTGGTAAAGAATCCACTGCCAATGCAGGAGACGCAGGTTCAATTACCGGGTTGGGAAGATCCCAAGGGAAGGAAATGACAACCCACTCCAGTGTTCTTGCCTGGAGAATTCCATGGACAGAGAAGCGTGGCAGGCTACAGTCCATGGGGTTCCAAAGAATCAGACCCGACCGAGAAACTAAACAACAATCTACATATATTAAATGCACAATGTTAAGTGTCCAGTTCAGTTAATTTTTATAATATAATCACCATCAATATAACAATCATTCAGCTCCATATATAGAATGTTCTCAGCACCTTAGAAAGCTTCATTCTGTAGTTTTTCAGATAGTAACCACCTTCCCCATTACCCGGGGATAACTACTATTCTAACATCTATCACTGTAGATTAGTTTTGCCTCTTCCTAAACTTTATGCAAATGTTGTAATAAATATGTACTTTAAAATCTGTCTTTTTTATCTTACATTATATCTGTGAAATTCATCAATACATAATATGCTGTATAGCATTCTATTGCCACATAGCAATATAAAAAAATAAGTTACTATAGGCAACATGGATGAATCTCACAATTATATATATGTACTTTAAACCTGTCTTCTTGGGACTTCCCTGGCAGTCCAGTGGTTAAGACTCCACACTCCTCATGCAAAGGGCATAGGTTCAATCCCTGGTCAGGGAACTAAGATTTCACACACCACACAGTGCAGCCAAAAACAAAAACAAAAAAAAACACTTCAAAAATATGGGTTTTTTTTTACCCTATATTATAATTGTGAGATTCACCCATGTTGCATATAGTAACTTATTTTTGTTATATTGCTGTGCAGTATTTCATTGCGTGACTGTATTGAAACTTATTCATCTATTCTCCAGGGTGAACATTTGAGTATTTTCCCTCTTTGGGACCTTTATGAATAACACTGATACAAACATTCGTGTGCATGTTTTCCAGTGAACATAGGCACTCATTTCTCTCGGGAAGTAGAATTACGAGATCATAGGGTAGACATATATTTAGTTCTGGAAGACACTGCCATTTCCCAGAGCACTGTGATAATCTGTCCACCAGCAGTGTATGAGAGTTCCAGCTGATCCACATTCTTGCCAACCCTTGGCATTGACCGCAGTTTTGCTTTTAGCCACTCTGTTGGCTATGTAACGGTATCTCATGGGGGTTTTAATTTGCATTTCCCTGGCGAATCATCTTTCTGGATATCTTCTTTTTTGAAATGTCTATTCAAGTGTTTTGCAGATTTTTTATTGGGGTTGTCTTTCTCTTGCTGATATCTAGGATGTCTTGATATATGTTGGAATTGGGTTCTTTGTAGATGTGCTAAGTCATTTCAGTCATGTCTGATTTGTTACTCTATGGACTGTAGCCTGCCAGGGATCCTTTGTCCATGGGATTCTCCAGGTAAAAATACTGGCGTGGGTTGCCATGCCCTCCTCCAAGGGATCTTCCTGACCCAGGGGTTAAACTCAGGTCTCTTATGTCTCCTGCACTGGCGTCACTGGGAAGCTGTTGTTAGACATATGGATGGTGAGTATCTTCTCTCAATTTATGGCTTGCCTTTTTATTCTCTGGGTGGTGTCTTTTGAAAAACAATGAGTTCTCAGCTTTTAGTAGTTCAATATATCCATCTTTTAATTATGGTTAGTGCTTTTTCTATCTTACTGAGGAATCTTTGTCTACTTCAAATCTTGCCTCCTGAAACTCTGGAAGCTCGGAAGCCATAAAAAGTTGTGTATTTGACAGGTTTGGAAAAATGAGGATGATTAAGCTTTTTATTTTTTTCCAGGCACAGGTAAGGAAATGTGAAATGTGTTAAGAAGGGAAGAAGCACAGGGGTGCCAAAGTGGGTGGAAATTTATAGGATTCTTTAGCAGTGCGTGGTGGGGAAGCAGTAATTAAGGGCTTATAATTGGAGTTGGCGAGGGGACTTTTTCTTGGGAGAAAATGTCAGTAGCAGCCATCAAACAAATCTGGTGTATATCAAACGTTTTACTGATACCATCCCTACGCTTTTGCTACAAGCAGTAGTCACCTGACCAGGTTTAGCTTAGGGATCCCAGCAGAGTCCTGCACAGATGGATGGTATGCAAACAACTGCGTGCCTTTCCTGGCACAAGGTGGACTGTAACGAGTCAAATAGTCCAAAGCATCCGGTGCTTTTATTGGATACTTTTAGTGCCTTGCTTCTGACTGGTTGGTGGTGAGGCAACAGGGTGGTGCTCCAGGATTTTTGTGGGGGAAGAGTCATTCTCTGCCTGGGTGGGGCCCTGTGATTCCTGCAGAAGAACTCAAGGGTATCACGTGTCTATTCCTTAAGGAGGAACCAGGACTCCATCCCTATTGTTTCTTGACTGTTTCTCCTTTGTTTCTGCATTCCCTCCCTTCCTTGATGAGCACCTGATCGAATCTGCCCTTTGGAACACAGGGAAGGTCAAGGAGGCTGAATGAAGCCTATTTCCAGCAAAGAAAGAAAGACGGCAGGTGATGGACACAGAAACGATTTGTACCCAGGAGGGTTCCATAGGACCCTACTTGGGTTTCAGTGAAACCCTGTCTGGGTCTCATGTTGGGAAAGATTGAAGGCAAAAGGAGAAGAGGGCAGCAGAGAATGAGATGGTTAGATAGGAATGGACATGAAGCTGAGCAAAGTCTGGGAGATAGTGGAGGACAGGGAAGCCTGGTGTGCTGCAGTCCACGGGGACACGACTTAGGGACCGACCACCAACAAGAAGCACAGGTAAATCTGGACCTTATTGTCTCCAAGAAAGGAGTTTTTGTATAAAGGACGACTTGGTTACCAATCATGATGAAGATATACTGTCACTTGTTTTGTTTGCTGGTGTTTAGTATGACACCTCTTACTCCACCTCCTGTCGCAGTGATCAGTTTTGTGTGGGTTCTGATCAGCTTCACGCAGTTTGCAACCTGAGGACCTTGCTTCACTTCAGTGTCTGTCTCTCTCCATCTGAAGCTCCTCAGATGACACAGAGGCAGGCGCCCCAAGAACCTGCTTGGTATTCATGCATATACAGCCCTAAAGGTAGGGGAGGTAATAATCTTTGGAGAGAAACTTTGGCCCATGGTTGCTGGAAACCAGTAGGTAGAGGCTTCTCCTTCCCTTTCCCTGGACAGAAATTTCTGTATTGTATTTCATACAGCGGCTCGAGCTTTCCATGGAATCCAGCAACCTGTAGCCGTTACTGGGGCTGGGTTCCATGACCCATCTCTGCACTGGCTCCTCCTCCTTGCCTGCCTCCCTCCACCTGCCTCTGTTAGGGGAAGCACACTGACTGAGACCACTCACCCTGGCTGGGCACCACAGTAAACCACCTGCATGAGTTATTTTATGACAGGAGGTCCGGGTAAGGAACACGGAACTAATAAGGCACCACCAACTGGAAGGTTCGGGAAAGGTCAAAAGGAAATGCCACCTGTCCTTCCACCTCCCAGAATCTTGCTGGCACCCATCCTGGCTTAGCAATGAGTGCCCCACCAGGAAGAACCCTGAATCAGAGTCATTGGCCAGAGGACACCCGGAAACTAATCCCATCACCATAAAACCTGAGACTGAGAGCCACGTGGCCGAGCAGCATTTCTGGGTTCCCTTACCCGACTGTTCTCCACCCCGGCAGCCCTTCCCAATAGATTCTCTTGCTTTGTCAGCTCACGTGTCGCCTGAGACAATTGATTTCCAATTGTTAGCTAAAAGCTCACTCTCGGGCCCTAGAAAGGATTCCCCTTCCTGCAACACCCCCACACCTGCTTGTTGGCTCCATTCACCAGTGAAACAAGTTACTGCACTTAAACTTTGTCTCAGGCTCTACCTTCTGGGGAACCCAGGCTAAGAGGGCACTGAACCAGGCTTCCACTTAATTGATTTTCCTTCATTAGATTTCAAACGTGGATCAGTTTTACACTTCTGTAACTTCCAAGCAACACTCAGACCTTTTGTAGGGAAATGACCATTATGAATTAAATTCATCCAATCAGCAGTACACGTCAGCTCCGTGGGTAATTTATTCAAGAATCAACAGGATTCTCTGTTAGCTGCAGAGCTGAAAACGTTTCTCCTCAGACAGCTGTTGGACAGGGGCCAGGACCGGGATCCAAATTTATGTTGGTTCATGAGCTAATCAAGGCACTGAACTCAGTGAAAACAATTCAGTAGATGAGAAAGAGGAAAAAGCTGACTGTTCTAGAAATGGGAACGGGACATTGGCTCTCATAATCAGGGCGTAGTCTTGCTCCCAATTGGAGGCCTGATCGGCCATGAAGGCCTGGCACCACCCCTGGTGGCCGAGGTGCTCAGAACGTGCTGCTAAGGCGGTCAAGAGGCAGCCTTTACTGGTACCACCAGAAGCAGTCATGAAAGTGTTGTGGATGGAGCCAGCGTACTCTAGAGTCGGGCTGTTGCATCTGAAAGGTCCCTGATGAAAGCAGATGTGGTGAGGAATGTGTCAACAGCAGCATGACATCTGCAGGGGTCGTGTGGCTCCAAGTCTGGCTCTTTTCCAGGTCCAAGGAGCCCAATGATGAGAAGTGTCAACAGATGGTTCAACTGCAATCTAACTTCTTCCTGGCCCACTCGGGCCTTTCTCCTCCAGAACTCCAGCTCAGCGGCACTAGTTTATGTTACTACCATGGAGCAGACAAACCACCACTTCTAGACCAATACATCCCCGCCACCCTTAAGGATCCTACGACCCTAGAGAACTACACTTTATAACTCTTCCAAATGAATGGACACATTTCAGAGTAATCATCCTAGCACCGCAGGCAATTTTACAGGCTATGAGGCAGTGTAGCAAAGAACAGGGAGAGAGGGGATGACACTCGCCAGGGTGATATCTACATAGCATTTTGAAAGCCAGTTTGTTCTATTCACAGAACCCGCTGGTGTCCCATTTTATTTCCAGATGCTCACATTTATCATACTCTGGTTGATATGGCAGTCTTCTCATCAGTGTCTGAGCTCTATTTTGGAATTCTCGGGCTTCCATGGAGTGCCTTGCTCACTGTAGGAAAGCAGTAAATATTTCTGGAAGGCTTCTGCAGTCTTCTGTTTGGTAGGAAGACCTTTGAAAATTGAACTTTTCCTGGCCACCTTCTGCCCCTACTCTTCACCCCCTTGTCCTGGCCTGCTTTCACCTTTCCTCTCTAGCACACATCTCTCCCAACATACTTGAACTCATTTATTCATCATATCCATGAGCTTCTCTCTCCTCCCACTAGAATATTTCATAGTGGGCATTTCTGTTTTGTTCACTGATGTCCCCTATTACTAGAACAGGACCTGGCATATAATGTGCACTCAGTAAATACGAATTAAATACCAGTAAATTTAAATACCAGTTAAATACCAGTAAACAACTGAGTTCTGGTACTTAAATACACTCAGAGCTAGTTTGTGCCTTTCCTTGTGATTCCAAAGCTCCATTTTGAAACGTAATATTTTTCATTTATCAAGTAACTTAANTTTGGAAGGAATGATGCTAAAGCTGAAACTTCAGTACTTTGGCCACCTCATGCGAAGAGTTGACTCACTGGAAAAGACTTTGATGCTGGGAAGGATTGGGGGCAGGAGGAGAAGGGGACAACAGATGATGAGATGGCTAGATGGCATCACTGACTTGATGGACGTGAGTCTGAGTGAACTCCGGGAGTTGGTGACGGACAGGGAGGCCTGTCGTGTTGCAATTCATGGGGTCGCAAAGAGTCGGACATGACTGAGCGACTGAACTGAACTGAACTAATACAATTTTCACATGAGAGTAGAATACAAATTCTATTCAAGTTCCCATAGACTATAAACTAGGAGACATAGGAACATATTCAGGGACATAAAACAAGGTGAAAAATTTCATGGTCTGAAGGTACTGAAATCATACAGAGTCTGTTCTCTTATCACTGTGGAGTTATGCTAGAAATCAATATCAAAAATGTTTGAAAATACCCACATGTTATTAAGTGCAGTGTGACATTTACCAAGGGAGATCTTTGACTTAGCCATTGAAACCTCAATAAAGTTAGAAGACTGATAAAACACAGGAGGTGATTGCAGAGAAGAAAGCATTTAAATGAGAAATTAATATCAAAATGAAAAATTAATATCAAAGATACTTAGAAAACCCCATGTATTTGGAAACTAAATGTTCACTTTTAATTGATAGGTGTATTTAAGAAGCCATAACAAGGAAAATTAGACAAATATTTGTAACAGAATAAATATGAAAAGAGAATTTACCAGAATTTGTTGCATGCAGCTGAGCCTGCTCAATGCAATTTATGGGTGCCTTTTTTATGCGTAATCCAGGGTGAAATGAGATCAAAGGTCCTAAGTGCATGACAGCTGGATAAGGAGGGGAGGGAGGGGACAAGCAGCTGGTATGGAAAGATGGTGCAAGTTGGGCAGAACTTCAGGCTGGGAGGGGGGACTTGAAAAAGAATACACTGGAGAAACTGCAAATTTCACCTGAAGAGGAAGATCCAGTAGTACGGGAGATGGCTGCATAACCGTCTTCCAAGAACAAGAGTTTTTCTGGCAAAGAAACAGCAGACTTGCTCTGTTTGCTGTTACTAGAACAAATGGGTTAAAATGACAGGGTTTCGGTAAAAAAATGAATAGTCATAGTAAGGAGTGAGGGCTCCATCCCTGGAGGGATTCAAGAAGAGGCTAGAGGGGAGTTGGCTACAGCAAGTAGGGGGCCCTTCATTGTCCCTCCAGTTCTTTCTACCCTGAAATCTTGACTTTAAGCCCCAACTAAGAAGACAAAAACAAGAGGCTCAGGAGGAATCTGAGCTTGAATAAAGTCAAAGCTGGTCAATAAGAAACAGATGGGGGTGAGCCTGCTGACATGGAGAAATTTGCAGAAATGATGTCAGGAGGGAGTGGTAACATAGGCCATGAAGACCGTCCAAAATACTGTCATGCTTAATCCCCACCATCACCCTGCAAGATCAACATTACCCTCATGGCCATTTCACCATGAGCAAAGGAAGGTCTAGAAAGCCCAAATCTTGCCCACGTACTGTGCTAGCTAGAAAGGGCAGACCTGTAACTGGAACCCAGTTTTCTGATTTACAGTCTAGTATTCTTTCCAGTTCAGTCTACAGAATTTCCATGTAGGATTAAGAAAGAGGGATCAAAAGTGAAGAGATGGGACTTCCTGCCTGCCAGTGCTGGGAACAGGGATTGGGAACATGGATCCTCCTGGGCTGAGAAGACCCCGCATGCCTCGGGGTAACTAAGCTTGGGTGGCACATCCACTGAGCCTGTGCTTTCGAGCAGGGTAGCCACAACTACTGAAGCTAGTATACCCTGGAGCCCGTGCTCTGCAACAAGAGAAGCCACTCCAGTGAGAAGCCCACACACCATAGCTGAAAAGTAGCCCCCGCTTGCCTCAACTAGAGAAAAGCCCTCACAGTGATGGCGACCCAGCACAGCTTAAAATAAATAATAAAAAATGGAGACATGGGCTTTAAGGAACGATAAAAACTTCCTTTCAGGTTTCCCTGCCTTCCCCCCACCTTTCTTCCTTTTCCCTTCTAGACTGGACGCCTGGGACTCTCTGATCATCCTAACTGATGGCTCTTAACACTCTGATGGTTCCCATGGTTTGTGGTATTAATGACAAGACTTTAGTTGGTGCTCAAGGGCATCCACAGGGCCACTCCTCACTTTACAGCATTGTCCTCCACTTCTCCTTGTCTAGACTTGGAGTGGGCAAGTGTAGGGCGGTAGAGAGTGGTGGGAAATGAAGCATGCTTGTTCTGTTGACAAGGGCAATCTCTTGAGCCGGTTGTAACTGGAAGGAAGGGTGAACCAGGAAGGGTGATGCCCGCTCTGCCAATCTCTTAAGAAGGATATAGACTTTAAATAGAAAACCTCTCCAAACTTTAATGGCTAAGCAACAAGGAATTCAGTTTATCAAAACAACACTGTACAGAACAAATAAAACCCATCTGAGGATCTGGGTCACAGGTGGTCATTTTGCAACTTGTGATATAAAACTTTACCTTTTAGATGAAGCTAGTCCTGATGTGCCCAGTGTGGAGGTAATCATTCTTCCTGAAAGCCCCATGTTACTAAATTTGCACCTTTCTCTTGGCACTTACACTAGTCAGTCCTGCTAGACTGTAGGATTTTGAGTTTTTTCTACTCTTTGGAGATTACATGGTGCTCCATTCAGATTAGGTACTTACAAATAGCCTTGAACTTGGATTAAGTAGAAAAAGCATTGAAAGATCTGCTTTTGCTTACATGGGAAGTCAATAAAAGGGGCTGATGAGTAAAGATATTTCCAGATTCCAACCCTGGGTAATGAAGATAATTTCCTGGAATAACTGTGTAGGTGGATCAAGCAGAAGGTTCAAGGGAAAGTTGAAGCATTCAGGGTTGATTATATTGTGCTCATTCAGAATTTAAGAGCTTAAAGTACTTTTTGAGTTTATTTCCCTTGCATCCACAAGAAAGAATCTCAGGCCAGAACATCATCAGGAAGTCATTATAAAATGTTTGTGCTCAGAGCTTCTATTCTATAACACAAATTAGAAGGAGCATTGAATGGGGTGGGTGGGTGGCGGCACATACTGTCCTGGTCCAACACAGTTTATTTTCCAATATTGTCTTTTTTTTTTTTTAAAAGAATAAAGACTGATTGAAAGTTCCTCCAAAGACATCTCTTAGCTGATTTAACACATGATCTCTGCCTGCTTCTCTCTTCTCAGTACTGGCAAATAAATAGCTACTCTTAACATTTTTTTTTTTTTTTTTGGACACAGTATTGAAAGAAAGGAAGCAATTGATATCACTAATATTAGTGACCTCAGGGGAGAATTTGACCTGTTATCTTTTTTTTTTCCTTGCAGCCTTGAAAGACTTGGCTTTTCTTTTCTGTTCTTTTCTTTTTACTACAAGGGATATGCCCTGTACTCAGAAAATTGTTTGGATTTCAGAAAAATGACAATATAATTTTGTGGATGGGTTGAATAATGTGATCTTCAATACAGCAGAATCACTGTAGTTTCTGGTTTTTTTTTGTTTTGTTTTGTTTTGTTTTTTTACTGTACTTTTAATAAAGCTAAATCTCACTATTGGACTCAGTCGAATTTAAGGTATTTTTATTATCAGTGTTTACAGATGAAAGAGGCAAGAAAAATAATAGCCATTTATGACTGCCTTCATTCTTTAAGTACATTCTTATTCCATTTCCAAAAGCCTGAGGAGTGCATTATTATATCTACCCTACAGATGAGAAAACCACGATTCAGAGATAAAGAAAACTTTCCACAACTGCAAAACGAGTTAACTGCCAGGGTTAGAGGTCCAGCCCAGACTGGTCTCCCCTTTGCATGTTGCCCACTGGTCATCTAGGGATCTTTCATTCCAATGGTCGGCCAGAGAGAATAAATCTCTTGAGTGCCCCGAGGACCTACACCCAGGCCTTCTGCCTCATGATTCAGAACTCCTTCTGTTTCCCCAAAGGCATGGCTGCATCACAGACTCCATTGCATCTATGAAGGGCAGAGGAAAACTTAAGATGCCTTAGTACCTACAGGGGCAGAAGCTTGCTAGTTTATTCTACATAATGCCAGCCCTACCCAGTGACTGCAAAGGATCTGAACGATACTCTGTGTCTCATTAGAAATGGCCTCGCCATCTGTTGATAAAGACCCATCTGCAAACAGATGGAACAATTCAAGTGAAGAGCAGCCGTACATAAAGCAGGGAAGTGTGTGGGATGCTCCATCAGCCGGGAAGAATGGCAAGTACCAAGTTGTGGAGACGGGACGGGAGAGGCTGCCTGCTGGGGCTGTAACCTCACCGGCGGACCCAGGAGGGAGCAGCCATATTGGCAAGAACCTACTCGTACCTGCCATGCCTGTCAAACCCCAGATCAGAGCTTCACTCTTTCATGGACCTCGACGAACTTCTCCGAAGACTGCTTTGAGGATCATGGCCTCCTTCTGGGCTGTCATTTGACGTAGGTGAATTCTGCCACTTGAGCTCTCAAGTCATTTATTTAAAGGGTCCATGCGTCACCGGCACTAGAAATTGCTATGTGTCCCTCTATATCCTCCTTTCTCCTTTGCTTATTCTGATTTTTAATTGGGCACAGGGCCACCTGGAACAGCATGATAGTCTCAGCCTCTGTTTCATCCAGATGTGTCCACGTACCCAGGTTTTCTTTGGCTGAATCTGAGAGGAAATGATACCTGCAAATTCTGTCCTGACAGGCAGAGAGGCTCCTTCCTCCTCCTTCCTCCATTCTGCTGCCTAAAACAAGGCCAGCAACAAAATAAGGCACCATTACTGCATTCTCTCATTTAATTTTTATTCAGCATCTACTAAATATAGACTATTGTACTGGGGCAAGACCACTGGCATGATGGCAATACTTAACTAAAAGGAGATGGCATCAAAAGTCTCTGTTTTTTTTTTTTTTTTTTTTTTGCAGCACTGCACAGCTTTTGCGATCTTAGTTCCCTGACCAGGAATTGAACCTAGGCCCTTGGCAGTGAAAGCACAGAGTTCTAACCACTGGACTACCAGGTGATTCCCAAACTCTTCTTTCCCTTTGATTTGTATTTGCCAAACTTGAAATGTTAGCCCCTAGGAACATATTTTAGCAATAATATAGAGGTTTTTTGTTTTTTGTTTTTGTTTTCCCCTGCATGGGTATTTGCTCTCAGGAGGAACCCAGAATAGTCTAGGTCCACTGTTTAACATCACCGCATTTCTATTTCCAAGTTGTTAGAAATGTGAAGGGGCAACAGGGCATACTTGAATAAAAGACATTTGCCTGTTATTCTAAATCAGCTTCCCTTGCCCACAGATCAAATGACTCCCAGGACAAGCACCAGGGTTGGGATTCCTGATTTTTGACTCCCAGCCCTAGAAGACAATCAATACATGTCTACTGAATTGAATGCATCCCTGAATATCCTGGGTGTGGCACTAACATCTGCCTTTCCTCCTCGCAGACTCATTGAATGGCAACCTAATGACATCCTCATGCAGCTGCTTTCCTCTTTGACCTCTTTCCTCTTTAAAAAGACGAGACAGGGGAATAACAAAGGATAAGCAACATAATTCAAGGATGCTCGGACTCTGCAGATTTTCATTGACTCTGGCTGGCACGAGGCAGCCCCTTCTCCATGCCAGTCTCTGCACATCAGCCTGGATGCAGCCACAGTCACACTTCAACAGGCAAGGATCTTGTGTCAGATTGGGTGGAGAGTTGTACCCATGTTTAAGATGCTTCCCATGGCCCATAGGATTGGTCTTGAGCATACGGTCCAAATTTCTTCACAACATGGGCCCGGCGCCTGTATAATGCAGCGCCCCACCCAGGGCTCTCCCTCCTAGGAGTCACCACTCTCCCGGCATTTCTGCAAGGAGCCCTTTCTTATGTCCATCTTTTCTTCATCTGTTGAACACCTACCTAATCTTTAAAGGTGTAACTCAAAAATTACCCCCTTGGGGAAACCTTTCCTTTTCAATCCAGACCTCCCTCCTAGAGGTTTCCACAGTGTATTGGGCTAACTCAGACCACAGCCTTTTCTGAGTTCTATGTGTCTATTTCTTACCTTCTCCTCCATCAGCTGTGAACACCTCAAGGGCAGGAGGGATGCCTCCACCCCTGAACTCACAAGTACTGAAGCAGTGCCTGCTACCTACCAAGCACTCTGCCATATTTGTTAAACATCAAATGAACGGACAAGACGTCTCACTCATACTAAACATAGGCATCAGCAATAATTTATTGATCATCTATATCCCAATAGCCCTTAACCTAAATCTGTATCTTTTTTTAGGATGCAAGAAAGTCATAAATAAGAGACAACATGAATTCAGGTTTTTCTGCCTGCAAAGACCAAGCCACTTTCCACTATACCATTGTACCAAGTTGTTTCTTGGTTCTGCCTCCAAGAAATATGAAATGAGAATGTGAAGTAACTATATGTGGAACTATATGTGGAATATGACACAAATGAATTTAACTAAGCAACAGAAACAGACTCACAGACATAGAGAAAAGGCCTATGGTTGCCGAGGGGGAGGCTAGTAGCGGAGGGATGGATTGGAAGTTTGGTGTTGGTAGAAGCAAACTCTTACATATAAAATGGATAAACAACAAGGTCCTGCTGTACAGCACAGGGAACTATATTCAGTGTTCTGAGAAAGGCCATGAGGGAAAAGAATATGAAAAATAATGCATATATGTAGGACTGAATTACTTCACTATATAGCAGAAATTAATACAATATTGCAAATCAAATATCCTGCAGTAAAATAAAGCGATAAAAAAGAATGTGAATTAACATGGAGCAAATTTGAATGCATTGATTGAGCACATAGTTTGGAGAATACTTCTAACCTGAACTGCTCAAAGAAAAAATAATATTTCCCGCCTAATCAGAAGGGTGGCATCAGAAAAAAGTTTAAAAATCATTAAAAAAAAGAAGAGTGGCATGAAGATGCATTCATTGAAGGAGGGTTCAAGTCTGCTGAGGTTTACATAAATGTTGATTGTGGTTAATCATATGCTAAGTGTTACTTAAATATAGAATATTATTTTGCTGAGCACTACAAAATATAGAACATTTCCCTACAAAGTAAGAATATAAAATAGATCATCTACTATCCATCTCATTAATAATTCAAATCTACTGCTTCTCCATCCAGGCAATGACTAGCAGGGCTTGTAGCTTAGTTATTATTTTCATTGGTTTGATGTATCATGGAACTGTTTACTAGTTCTATGATAGAAGCTAATAAGCGGTCAGAGGTAGGGGTACATGGCAGAATACAGAGTTTCTAGGGCAAAAGGCCTATTAAGCAAAAGAGAAATTGAGCTTAGCTTGGGTAATTAATTAAATTTCCACCTATCTCCACAGTTTTAAAGTAGAAATGGGAAGTAAAAGTATTTCAATTATAGTTTAGCATAGCTATGATGAAGCTAGTCTGCCATCCCATTTGAAGATGGCACAGTAGTAAAGAATCCACTTATCAATGCAGGAAATGTGGGTTTGATCTCTGGGTCAGGAAGATCCCCTGGAGTAGGAAATGGCAATCAACTCCAGTATTCTTGCCTGGAAAATTCCACGGACAGAGGAGCCTGGCGGGCTACAGTCCTTCAGGTTGAAAGAGTCAAACATGACTGAGCGCAGCACAGCTCAAAGAGAGGTGTTTAAATATGATTTGAAGAAATGGGTTCTGAGTTCAACTTCTCTTTTTCCTAATAGGCATCTTGCCTTAAAGTCTCTGCATTCCACCATAGACAGTGCTTTCAGAATGCTTGTTAAAACTGGCCTTGGGTCTGGAAATCGAGACTAACTGTTTGGGTCTGTGAGTCCTCATGCCCCTACTGAAACAGCTGCTTCCCACTGTGGTTCTCTGACCTCAGTGTGAGGCTGAGGTAGGGCACTGCTTCCTCTGTGCAAAGCTGAAAACTTCAGGAAAGAGTCTGCTGAAGTAGGGCCAGTTAGGGAGAAGTGTCTTGGGAAGAAAACTCAAAACTCTGTATAAGAAGTTTACAACTACTAATGAAGATGAAGATGATGATGATAAAGGCTGACATCATTACCAGTACACGTGCTGTCTGCAAGATCCCACGTTAAGTATTTTATATATTCAAATGGCCTTAATCTTCACTGCCAACCTATGAGGTAAGCACTGTTTTCTTCCTTTGATAATTGAGGAAACTGAGGCATGGAGAGGTCAGGCTCTCTGCTCAGGACCACACAGTAAGCAGCCAAGTGGCCAAATAGAGAATTCCAACCTGGATGTCTGACCTGGAGACTGGGCTTGCTTCCTTCTCGTGTGCCCTCCGTTAGCAAAGGAGGCCTCTCTATAAGTCAAAACAGCATCATCCTGTCTAGGAAAAATGAAACTGTGTGGAATAAAGGCCAGCACTGCATAACGACAGAGCACAGGTTTTTGCATCCAACAGGACTGTTACCCTCTATATCTCCAGAGCCTCCTGTGAGGTTTTGAATACGGAAGGCACTCAATACATAGTTGATGAATGAATGAATCAAAGCACTTTGTCCAGTGCCTGATAAACAGTAAGTGCTCAATACACTGTTGCTATTCTTAAGTTGGCTCATTGCTTACGCACCCTGTTCCAGGAAGGTGGCCTGAGGTGGTTTTTCTTAGTCAATACCTAAAGGGACAGTGAAGTCACATAAGAAGAAATCAATTCTCTTAGCTGTACTTTTGATGCAGGCTATAATTATATACCGAGAGATCTTGTTTAGTGTTGTGCATTAAACCCTAATCCAAAATTCCCTTGATGAATCACGCAATCTTGTTTAACCTTGGAGATCTCCAGCGAGAAAGTTGAGTTTTTTTTTTTAATAATTTAAAAGCTTTGTCCAAAAGTAAAATAATATCACTGCAATCAAAACCTTCACCACTGCTGTTCTACAGTTCTTCAGAGATCACCCTTCACTCAGTCCTGGAAAATGTTCACTGACATCTAGAAAGAGGTGGCGGAGCTGTCATATCCATTCTTATCCATCTATTGGTGAGCCCCTGGGTTTTCCAGCACTTTTTTTCTCCTCAACTAGATGGCATTATTAGATTTTGAAACAAATTTTCAAATGAAATCCAAAACACAGGCTCTGCCTAGAACTGCCACTATGTTAGATTTATTAAGAAAAGTAAGTGATCTCCACTACTGATTTATGTAAAAGTAGTACTCCCAACTCTGATAAGTAATAGAAGACAAAAACAGTATTTTGAACACTAGAGGAAATACTACCTATGAGTTCAAAGTCTTATCCTCTAAGATGTACATCTTTTCCCCCCCAATAATCGATGAATGGTTTGTTAATCCTTATGGATATTTTGGCAGGAGAAAGAGTGAAGCATTAAAAAAAAAAAAGAATGAAGCAAACCATAGTTCAAGATCCAGTTCTACCAATTAATAACTGTTGTTGTTGTTGTTTACTTGCTAAGATGTGTCCTATGCTTAGTGACCCGATGGACTGTAGTCCACCAGGCTCCTCTGTTCATGGGATTTCCCAGGCAAGAATACTGGAGTGGGTTGACATTTCCTTCTCCAGGGGATCTTCCTGACCCAGGAATCGAACCTGTGTTTCCTGCTTTGGCAGGTGGGTTCTTTACCATTGAGCCCCCTGGGCAGACCCTAATAGCTGTATGATCTTACGCAAAAATTTAACTTCTCTGTCCAAAAACATGTTTAAAACAGAAAATGGATACTTCATGCTATTATGGGGATAATAAGGAATGTCCTAATATGTGCCATGTACTCAGAAGTATTTAGTGAAGGAGAAGAGTAATTAGAATTTTTTAAATTGCTTATCTTGACAACATAAAGAATTGAACCATGGAAATGACTATCTCCAGGGGGTTACATTTGCCATCACGTGGGATGATTTAATGCTTAACTTAGTAAATATTCCCCTGCTCATCAAATCTTTGGGGTACAACTTAAAGACTGCTCACATATTACTTTAGAACCACTAGAGATGCAGGAAAAGTATGTTACAACTAAGTAGCAAGCTATCTTATTGTTGAGACAAGTAGAATATTAGTAAAGATGTTATTTGGAGGCGGAATGAAAGCTGATCTGCAGTCCATTATAACAGAGAAGGATAAATTTATTAAAGTTATCTTTCTGGAAGTGAAGAGTAGAGATCTTTTTGCAAGTATTTTTAAAAATTCATAGTTTAGAACTTGTATATTAGATTCAGGAGAGTAATTGTGCTGTGGACTGTAAGGATGTAAACTTTTTCTGGTGTATAACAATAAAATGAAAAGGTCATGAATTTCTTCCCGTCCCCTTCCCAATCACACTCCACCTTGGAGGATTGTTTACCAATAGTTGAGACTTCTGTTCAACTTTTGACCAGGAACCTTCTCTGGGTTCTCAAGTCCCTGACATGGTTAGAAGCTCAGTTTCCAATAACTGATTAGACAGGCCAGAGAGGAAGAGAAAGAAATCTTTCATGGTTAAGGAAAAAATATATATTTATATATAGTATACACATGCAATAGGGCTTCCCAGGTGGCAGGAGTAGTAAAGAACCCTCCTGCCAATGCAGGCGATGTAAGAGACATGGGTCCGATCCCTGGGTTGGGCAGATCCCCTGGAGAAGGTTACGGCAACCCACTCCAGTATTCTTGCCTGGAGAACCCCAAGAAGAGCCTGGTGGGCTATAGTCCATGGGGTCACAAAGAGTCAGATACGACTGAAGTGACTGGGCACACACACATACACACGCAAAACATTTTCATGAGTGTGTGCACGTGTGTGTATGTACAGGTGTGTATTTTCTCTCTCCATTTTCCCCCCGGAGAGATACCTTTACCCACAAGAGGAAAACAAAGGCACATCCGGTGAGCATTTTCTAGGGAAGGTCTTAACTTGGTGGATATTTTATTCTCAAACATTTTTAAGATAAATTCTCCATTCTAGATAGAGTGGAGAGTTCACAACTTCTTTTACCCTGTTTGAAGTCCTCATTAAATTATCTCTCAATCTTTTTTGAACTAGTACCTTGGAATGAGCTTAGATTTAGAGCTTGGAAGGAATACATTCCCTTTACATAAAGAAGTTTTCCCATTACATAAAGAATTCTAGGCCAGGCATGGGCTAGAGGGTTTATGACCTCCCTGGAAAGCTGGGTTATTCACTGCAAAGCTGTGATGCCATTTAAGCTTACAACCTAAGCATATCCAGTGATAATAACTGTTTCAGGTATCATTTTCTTTTCTATTTGTCAATTTTAAGCTTCATCAGAAAGTACTAAAACAGGCTATTATAAATTGTTGATAGCTGTATTCAGAATCACTAAGGTTGCAAAGAGTACTCCCTGAGTTAGACATTAAAATCTGCTTCTTTAGGAGAATAACATTAATGAAGCCACTGTTTTGTTGTTATTGCTTTGAATAAATCTGACGCTCAGAGGTAGCAACTGTCAATGTCTGAATTACTTTCCCACAGTTAAAAGACTCGAAATAGAGAGGCATGTTTTCAGCTGGCTTTCCTGCTTTACCATGTCATTAGTTGAATACGTTCCTTGCCTCTCCCTGAGGTGACAGGTGGCTGCAAAATCTGCCTGCTAACCTTCTCAGGGAGCATCTGTCACTTGTAAAAAATCCCTTCTTCCCACTCACTCTGAAAGGTGTTTGGTACTTTCTTGAGAGCTGAGATAATATTCAACAGTACACTTTTAAACATGGTAAGTTTCAGGTACTTTTTAGAGTTACTGTCTAACATTCAGTTTTACATTAACGCATTTATTTCCAGAATGGCCTCGGCTCTAGTCCATTTTGTTACCAGAGGACGAACACGCTTTTGCTGTGAGGGTCAGAATCTGCCAAAAGGAAGCCATACCATCTTCCACACCACATCCTCCCTACACATTCCTCTTTGGTTTTCAGAAACTAAAGACGGTCTGGAGATGTAATGTGAAATAAATATTATTTAAAATCCTGGGGTGGGGAGGGAGGCTCACAATGGAGGGCAATATATGTATACAGATAACTAATTCACATTGTTGTACAGCAGACACTAACAATACTGCAAGAAAATCATACTCCAATTAAAAAAAAAATTCCAGCCGTTGAACAATAAGGGTTTCTGTCAACTTTAACATTTGGTTCCTAAAATTTACCACAAATATCTCCAGAGGGTTTCAAAGCTTGAGAAGGAAATCATATACAACTCAAATCATATACAACTCATATACAGCTGCTGAGTGAACACTGTGATTTTTAAAGATTCTGAAAGAGCTTTAGAGCTCTACAGAACCAAAAAGGTCGACGGCAGCCAGGTCCTCTACCCAGCACTGCATTTGCAGAGCATAAGAAACAGGCGTGAAGCTTGACAAGCTCTCCTAACAAATACAGACAAGCTTCTCTTCCAGATCCACCCTGCGATACCCCCCAATACCCACATTTTCATTGGTGTCACTTGTCTCCTCCCAAAGCAGAGGGCAAAGCGTATCACACCAACTCTGCTCCATCCTCCTCCTCCTCTGCATCCTGCCAAACAAAACTAGTCATGGAATTTTCACTGGTTCAAATGACAAATAGATTTCAATGTACTAAGTGGCCAAGATGTGCTGGCTTTTTCTTTTCATAACTCACACAACAGTATGACACAGACTATGAGTCAGTCATATACTTTCATGTGAAAAAAGTAAATGAAATTCAAAAAGCATAAAGCACTTTTCTCAGCATCATTCCTGTGTGTCCAAAAAGGTTAAGAGACTCGCCCGAGGTTGCATGGATTGGGAGGATATTGGGAAATTCTCAAAAACAGGGGAGAGAAAGTGGGACTTTTGAGTCACCTTGGAAAGGCCCTGGACTTTTAGATGGGAAGGAATAGTCCTACAGCAATCCTAGGATTTCAAGTGTATGAAGAATTATTACTCTGGGAACAAATTTCTGCTTCTATTTCCCCCTTTTCCAAGAGAACCACCAGGCTTAAAACATAACATGAGGGATTTAGCTTAAGCACAATTTCAAAAAGGAACAGCATGAAAAAAATAAAAGTTATGGTATGAGACCTTGACAGCCTCAGTAGGTCCCTGAATGAATGAATGATGGAAACAGGTTAAAGGGAGGGCTGGGTAAGAACACATCAGATAAGGTGGCCTCTCTTTGCCTCTACTGTTCCCAGTACTGGCAGGCTTTTCCCTCAGATCGACACACAGCCCTTTCACTCATTTCAGATTTCTGAATGACACTAGTATAATGACATTTAAGAAACTGCCACCTTGCCAGAAATGCTTCTACTGGCCACCTATTCAAAAGTGGTCAATGGAATTTTTGGAGAGAGAAATATGGTGAAATGCATCTGCCTGATTTCCTCCTCTTTGGAGGACTATTGATCTAGCAGTCCTGGCAAAATTTCAGAAATAGGAACTTGAAGGGCCCCCAGTGCAGCCTCCCTTCCAGCAATTCACCTCCTCACTCTGCTCCATCTTTCTTCAAAACCCTCATACCTGCCTGAAATTACATGCGTGCCGTGTGCTAAGTCGCTTCAGTTGTGTCCAACTCTCTGCCACACCATGGACCCACACCCGCCAGGCTCCTCTGTCCATGGGATTCTCTAGGCAAGAATGCTGGAATGGGTTGCCACGCAATCTTGCAGGGGATCTTCCCAACTCCAGGACTGAACCTGCGTCTCATATCTACCTGCATTTGCAGGCGGCTTGTTTACCACTAGCGCCACCTAGGACATCATAGTATACATTTATTTGTTTACTAGTTTGCTGTCTGCCTCCTGGGTTAGAATGTGCACTCTCTGAGGGCTGGAATGGTTGTCTTGTCCATCTCCCAGTGCTTAGAGTATCGCCTGGTCAGCAGTTAAGTGCACTGAACATACGTTTTTTATTTTTTTATTGAGGTGTAGCCAATTTACAATGTTATGCCCATCTCTGCTGTACAGCCAAGTGACTCAGTTATACATATCTATATATATATGTATATATATTCTTCTTTTTAAACTTTTATATTTTATTCATCATGGAATTTTTATTATTTTTTTTTTCTTTTAATGGTGCAAGAAATGTTATTTAGTTACTGAGTTTCTTCACCATGGGGCATGTGGGATTCTAGACCTCAGACCAGGGATCAAACCTGTGCCCCCTGCAGTGGAAGCACAAAGTCCTAACCACTGAACCACCAGAGAAGTCCCCTTTTAACTATTCTTTTCCTTTATGGTTTATTGCAGGAGACTGGATACCATTCCTTGTGCTATACTGTAGGAACTTGTTGTTTGTTTAGTATAAATAGTTTGCATCTAAATCTCCAGCTCCAAGGGTCTTTGAAACTTCTGATCTTCTTATATGACCTGCCATGTTGCCTGCCTGTCCTAACAAACAGAAAGAAGCTTTATGAGCCCTTGTCTCCTGTATGGATGCCCATGGAGACAAGACTGGATCCCTGGACTTGAATTAGGAGCCCTCCAGCCCAGAGAGGAGGCATCCACCCTCTATCTGTGTGGGAAACTCTCACTGCAGAGAAGGGGCAGTAGGTATAGGTAAAGTCTCTAAGCTATCATAAATGTTGCTTCTGAAATTGCATCCATCAAGGCTTTGCTTAGGGGAATGGATCAAGGTGTTTAAGCAGAGGATATTCTAGATAATATTGGACTGACTTTGCTTGTACTTACCTGTGTCTAGAACACACAAGATGCTTACTTTAGACATGATCATCTATGCCCAGCTCCACTCCGACCAGCCAAGTTAGAAGTCCTGGGCGTGGGACCGGATCCTTGTCAATATTTTAAAAGCTCTCCAAGGGGATACCAATGTGTAATCAGATTGAAGAACTATCAGACTAAAGTGAAACAAAAATTTCATTACCCATCTTTGCATCTTTCATTTCCCCAAGAGTTTGGCTCCTTATTGAAGGGTCGGGGTAGGGAGGACTATTTTCAGAATATGAGAAGAAAAGTCAAGAAAATCAACCCTGCTCACCTGCATNCCCAGCACTGCATTTGCAGAGCATAAGAAACAGGCGTGAAGCTTGACAAGCTCTCCTAACAAATACAGACAAGCTTCTCTTCCAGATCCACCCTGCGATACCCCCCAATACCCACATTTTCATTGGTGTCACTTGTCTCCTCCCAAAGCAGAGGGCAAAGCGTATCACACCAACTCTGCTCCATCCTCCTCCTCCTCTGCATCCTGCCAAACAAAACTAGTCATGGAATTTTCACTGGTTCAAATGACAAATAGATTTCAATGTACTAAGTGGCCAAGATGTGCTGGCTTTTTCTTTTCATAACTCACACAACAGTATGACACAGACTATGAGTCAGTCATATACTTTCATGTGAAAAAAGTAAATGAAATTCAAAAAGCATAAAGCACTTTTCTCAGCATCATTCCTGTGTGTCCAAAAAGGTTAAGAGACTCGCCCGAGGTTGCATGGATTGGGAGGATATTGGGAAATTCTCAAAAACAGGGGAGAGAAAGTGGGACTTTTGAGTCACCTTGGAAAGGCCCTGGACTTTTAGATGGGAAGGAATAGTCCTACAGCAATCCTAGGATTTCAAGTGTATGAAGAATTATTACTCTGGGAACAAATTTCTGCTTCTATTTCCCCCTTTTCCAAGAGAACCACCAGGCTTAAAACATAACATGAGGGATTTAGCTTAAGCACAATTTCAAAAAGGAACAGCATGAAAAAAATAAAAGTTATGGTATGAGACCTTGACAGCCTCAGTAGGTCCCTGAATGAATGAATGATGGAAACAGGTTAAAGGGAGGGCTGGGTAAGAACACATCAGATAAGGTGGCCTCTCTTTGCCTCTACTGTTCCCAGTACTGGCAGGCTTTTCCCTCAGATCGACACACAGCCCTTTCACTCATTTCAGATTTCTGAATGACACTAGTATAATGACATTTAAGAAACTGCCACCTTGCCAGAAATGCTTCTACTGGCCACCTATTCAAAAGTGGTCAATGGAATTTTTGGAGAGAGAAATATGGTGAAATGCATCTGCCCGATTTCCTCCTCTTTGGAGGACTATTGATCTAGCAGTCCTGGCAAAATTTCAGAAATAGGAACTTGAAGGGCCCCCAGTGCAGCCTCCCTTCCAGCAATTCACCTCCTCACTCTGCTCCATCTTTCTTCAAAACCCTCATACCTGCCTGAAATTACATGCGTGCCGTGTGCTAAGTCGCTTCAGTTGTGTCCAACTCTCTGCCACACCATGGACCCACACCCGCCAGGCTCCTCTGTCCATGGGATTCTCTAGGCAAGAATGCTGGAATGGGTTGCCACGCCCTCTTGCAGGGGATCTTCCCAACTCCAGGACTGAACCTGCGTCTCATATCTACCTGCATTTGCAGGCGGCTTGTTTACCACTAGCGCCACCTAGGACATCATAGTATACATTTATTTGTTTACTAGTTTGCTGTCTGCCTCCTGGGTTAGAATGTGCACTCTCTGAGGGCTGGAATGGTTGTCTTGTCCATCTCCCAGTGCTTAGAGTATCGCCTGGTCAGCAGTTAAGTGCACTGAACATACGTTTTTTATTTTTTTAGTGAGGTGTAGCCAATTTACAATGTTATGCCCATCTCTGCTGTACAGCCAAGTGACTCAGTTATACATATCTATATATATATGTATATATATTCTTCTTTTTAAACTTTTATATTTTATTCATCATGGAATTTTTATTATTTTTTTTTTCTTTTAATGGTGCAAGAAATGTTATTTAGTTACTGAGTTTCTTCACCATGGGGCATGTGGGATTCTAGACCTCAGACCAGGGATCAAACCTGTGCCCCCTGCAGTGGAAGCACAAAGTCCTAACCACTGAACCACCAGAGAAGTCCCCTTTTAACTATTCTTTTCCTTTATGGTTTATTGCAGGAGACTGGATACCATTCCTTGTGCTATACTGTAGGAACTTGTTGTTTGTTTAGTATAAATAGTTTGCATCTAAATCTCCAGCTCCAAGGGTCTTTGAAACTTCTGATCTTCTTATATGACCTGCCATGTTGCCTGCCTGTCCTAACAAACAGAAAGAAGCTTTATGAGCCCTTGTCTCCTGTATGGATGCCCATGGAGACAAGACTGGATCCCTGGACTTGAATTAGGAGCCCTCCAGCCCAGAGAGGAGGCATCCACCCTCTATCTGTGTGGGAAACTCTCACTTCAGAGAAGGGGCAGTAGGTATAGGTAAAGTCTCTAAGCTATCATAAATGTTGCTTCTGAAATTGCATCCATCAAGGCTTTGCTTAGGGGAATGGATCAAGGTGTTTAAGCAGAGGATATTCTAGATAATATTGGACTGACTTTGCTTGTACTTACCTGTGTCTAGAACACACAAGATGCTTACTTTAGACATGATCATCTATGCCCAGCTCCACTCCGACCAGCCAAGTTAGAAGTCCTGGGCGTGGGACCGGATCCTTGTCAATATTTTAAAAGCTCTCCAAGGGGATACCAATGTGTAATCAGATTGAAGAACTATCAGACTAAAGTGAAACAAAAATTTCATTACCCATCTTTGCATCTTTCATTTCCCCAAGAGTTTGGCTCCTTATTGAAGGGTCGGGGTAGGGAGGACTATTTTCAGAATATGAGAAGAAAAGTCAAGAAAATCAACCCTGCTCACCTGCATACACACAGACACACACACAGAGATACACAAACAGATACACACAGACACAAAGGCACATACACACACACACAGATACACAAACAAACAGATACAGACACACACAAACACACAGAGACACAAACACAGACATATACAGACACAGATCTATACAAACACACAGACCCCAGAGAAACACAGACACACACAGGCAGACACACACACACAGAAACACACACAAACATACACACAGACACAGAGGCAGACATGCACACACAGACACATACAAAGACACATACACTCACACACAAGCAAACTCTACAGTTCACCGTGCCATTTTCCTCCTAGTGAGAGTTTTGAGTTTATCTTTCTGAGTATCCTTTTGCCATCAGACAGCTAAGTTCCCAACACTACCAGTGGGATTTCTGGAGAAACAAACATGGGGGTGCATTTCCCTTATTTCCTCATCTGTTTGGCATTACTGCTCTAGCAGCTTTGGCAAAATCTAGGAGATGGGAGCCTGCAGGGCCACCAGTGCAACCAGCAGAGATCCCCCATGGAAGATGAGGTTTCCTGAATTGCTGTAAGTCACTGCATTAGCATTTGCCTCTGCCCCCTCAAATAAATCACTGCATTTGTGAAGAGAGGCTACATAACCTTGATTGTATAACCCTGGTGTGGTTTCTTTTCCATGGGGGCTCCAGGTAGAAAGGGAGAGTCTGCAAAAGGCAAAAAAGCCTGAGATCAAGCAAGTTGGATGCAGGCAGGTGAGACAAACCTTCACCCGGGGTGCCTCCCTTTTCTCCAACAAGGAATATTAAAGATTTAGAAGAAAGAAACTCCCGGCTCCACTGTGAGTCTGGAAGAGATGATTAATGAAGTTTACCTTTGGTGAAACTTTGGTGCCAGAATTTGACATCTCAACCTCTCTTCATGCCACTAAGCCATGCTCATTTTTGAACAAGGAACACACAGGTTTCCTCACCAACCTCTTTGCTTGATTACTATTTCATTTCAAATGATTAAACGGCTAAGTTACCAGGTTGTGTTTGTGTGTTCGGGGGGATGGGAAGGAAAATGCTTTCTGCGTCCTGGACTGTCACTGTAAACTCCGCTGGAGATAGGACATTCCAATAAACTGGCAGAAATAACTCACCACCTTTAGAGAATGTCTGCACGGGTGGTCATGACTATGATGGCGACAGCTAACATGTATTGAACATGAAATATGCCGGGCACTGTGTTAATTGTTTTCCATGTAAAATTTTCTTTAATCCTCCCATCAAGCCAAAGAGGTAGGAATGACTATTATCCCCGTGTTACAGATAAGAAAACTAAGGCACAGAAGGATTCAGTAACAAATCCATAGTGATTGCAAGTTACCAATATTTAGCAGGAAGGACATATAATGCATCTTTCTGGTGGGAGTCTTCTCAGAAAACCCCACACAGTTCTTATGGAAAGTGTGAGAGGCTTCATCACCCCGCCCCTGCTCCCATTTCCCCTCCAGTCTCTCACAGAGATAAATGCCTTGACTTGCCTGACTGTAAAATGAGCCGCCTTCCCATCCCCACGCCCTCCCTCTTCCTGTATCAAGATCTACCACGTTAAGTACCACGCTTAACTTGGGATGCGCTATGATGCCATCCAAACCACTCCAGTACAACCAGCTGTAAGAATTTTGTGTCCCCTGAATTCCACAAAATACTTTGCCTTTAAGAAATATTGGGCTTGTTTGCAACAACATGGATGGAACTAGGGATGATCATACCAAGTGAAGTAAGTCAGACAAAGACAAACACCATTGGGTATCACTTATATGGAGAATCTTTTAAAAAATGATACAAATGAACTTATTTACAAAATAGAAATAGACTCACAGACATAGAAAACTAACTTATGGTTACCAGAGAGGAAAGGGGATGGGAGTATACACTGGAAGTTAGGAATTAAATAGACCCACTCCTATATATAAAATAGATAAATAGCAAGAACCTGGTGTATAGCACAGGGAATTGTATTCAACATCTTGTAATAACCTATAATCAAAAAGAATCTGAAAAAAGAACACACATATATGTATATGTATATACGCTTCCCTAAGGGCTCAGAGGGTGAAGAATCTGCCTGCAATGCAGGAGACCTGGGTTCAATCCCTGGGTCCAGAAGATCTTCTGGAGAAGAGAATGACTCCCCACTCCAGTATTCTTGTCTGGAGAATTCCATGGACAGAGGAGCCGGGCGAGTTACAGTCCACGGGGTTGCAAAAAATCAGACACGACTAAGTGATTAACATACACACATATATAAAAACATATAACTGAATCAGTTTGCTGCCCACCTGAAACACTGCAAATCAACTATATTTCAATAAAAAATAAATAAAATATGGAATAATGATTTAAAAAGATAAATATTGGCCAAATGGTTCTTTCTATGTCTATATTACAAATACCTACGTCATATAAGCGTATTTTAAACTCTCTTCCTCTATGAGCACAGTGCCTGGTAGACAGCAGTTCCCTGAGAAATATTTTCTCACCATTATTTCGTGGACCAAAAATGTCTATATTTTCACAGGACGAGCATGTAATTAAATGAGAACTGTTAAGAATAGAAGGGCATTGTAAAGTTTTACTTTAGGTACGCACAATTCTATTCCAGCCCGGTGTTCAGAGATGGCTTTTACCCAGTTACCCATATACTTTAAACAGGTTTTAAACTGGAGGGGCTTTGCGACTGCTCCCTTCTGGAGTGTATACAGCAGGTATGACCAGCCAGACTGTCTCTACACACCTTTGCACTGTGGACGCAGCCGTAGGCAGCACCCAACCATTCCATTCTAATTTTCTGAACCTCAGTGTGACAGGTGGTGGACACTTTATAGTACTGCCATAAGAATTGGTAAACACAGGGCCACACATTTAAAATATGCAGAAACAACAAATCAGATTCTTGAATCCAGTTCAAAAGAGTGTTCAAAACCGCAATCTTGAATGACAGAGCCACGCGTTATGCTAGTGGACACACAGATTCCCACCTGAGAAGCACCAGGGAGTCATCTTGCACATCCCAAAACAAAGAATTCCGGGTCTTCCTTTAAGTCAAGACTAAGGGGAGGGTAAGAAACGATCATGCAGTGTGAGTCCCCTTTCCTTCCTCCTGAGACACAATGAGCAACCGTCCTTTTTGTTGTGTGTGTGAATTGCTTAAATAAGAAGCTTCTGCTAGATCTTATTTTCAATATGAGAGAAGAAATCGAAATTCCCATTTCGCAAGCATGGCACCTTTTTCAGAACACAAAAGCAAAGGGGCAAAAGGAAAGAGAACGTGTGTCATCAGGAGACAATTACCCATGACAATCAAACAACTGCTGCAGACACTCAGTGAGGACCAGCGCCCTAGGAAACTACATCTCGAGATGCGAAATTTATTTATGCCTGAACTTTCTTTATGGAAAACTGTTCCGGGGAAATGACTTGCTTCTTCTGCCTGACAAAGGAAATTTAGACAGCTCTTTTCCAACTTTGATTTTCTGAGAGCTGGGGATTGAAGCTGCTGTCTTTAGAAGAGCTTATGTTCAATTTGCACATCATGGCCTATGTAAAGGACATTCCACGAAGGGGTTAAGGTCCCATGATCGGGGTGTCCTGGGTGCGATCATTATTATATGTGCTTTCTTCATTGAGTCATTGATTTAAAACCCCTCAAAACACTAAGTACTAGCAAATTCTTATTGACACGGAGACTATGAAAACATGTCTACTGTGAAAAGGATTGACGGGGGATCACCTAACAGGAAAGGCAAGAATACACAGACAATGATTTTTCAAACCTTATCACATGCAAAATGAATGCGCTGGTCTCTCTTCTAACTTATTCTAACTAACAGAGCCAGGCACTCACCCCATGCATTTCTAGCACAGATCCTGAGCTGAAAACTACGAATCCAAGTCCTGTTCCCTTAAGCTAACAAGGCTGTTGGTAGCTTCAGCAAACAGCAACAGTGAAACAGAAGATTGCAGGTGCATACCTTAACCTCCTGGTTGGTAAAGACCTCCACATCCACCACACAGGCAACCAGAGTGGAAACATCACAGTCCATGCTAGGGGCTGGCATTCCCCCTCCGGAATTGATAAGAAAGAGTTAGGCAGCCTCCGAGTCCTGCGGGCTGCGAAGAACCTTCCAGGTAGATGGTGCCGGGGCCGGCCGGGCACTGCCCTGCCCTGGGAATGGCCGAGCCGGGCACCTGAACCCACTCGGCTGTGCGCACACACACAGCCCGCCGCGGCTCAGGCAGCACGGCAGAGTAAGAGCGGCCGGCTCTCTGATGGCAATGACATCACCACAAAGACTGACACAAGCTGGAGCTATTTTTTTTCCCCCAGCCTTTTATCTCTAGGCAGTGCAGTGGAGCAAATTGAACATGATTATGTGCTAAATCTGAACTCAGACTAAATCAATTCAGGCAGTAGCTCGCNAACTCCGGGAGCTGGTGATGGACAGGGAAGCCTGGTGTGCTGCGGTTCATGGGGTCGCAAAGAGTTGGACACAACTGAGCAACTGAATGGAACTACAACAAAAGCAGGGGTTAGGCAAACTGCCCCTCTCTGCAGTCAAAACTCAACCTGTAGTCAGCTCTCTGCATATTCAATGGGTTCCTCCTTATCCACAGGTAGTTTCACATCCACAGATTCAACCAACAATGATCATGTGGAACTGCAGTATTTATACTGAAAAAAATCGAGTATTAGTAGACCTGAGTAATTCAAACCCATGTTTTTCAAAGATCAGCTGTACTCTTTAGGGCTACTCCTGTTAAGTTTGTTTTTAATAGTAGAACTACTTATGTTAAGTCTGTTCCTCCAAGGGAAAAACAAAGTATTTGGAACCAGGAATAAAAGAGCAGGTGTATATGATTACACCACACAAAACTAATTCTCTTTTTTATTACTTATAGAGTACAATAGCTCAGAGAACATTCCCAGATTTTGTTAATTAGATGAGATACAGTCTCTTTCCCTTAATGAAAACCACATGATTTTACCTTGTCTTAAACAAAATCTCTATATAAGCTGATTTACCAACATCTCCTACACATTTGCTTCCCAAGTGGCTCAGTGGTAAAGAATCCATCTGCCAATGCAGGAGCCACGGGAGATGTGGGTTCAAGCCCTGGGTTGGGAAGATCCCCAGAGGAGGAAATGGTAACCCACTCTAGTATTCTTGCCTGGAAAATGCCATGGACAGAAGAGACGGGCAGTCTACAGTCCATGGGGTTGCAAAGGGTTGGACATGACTGAGCATGCTTGCACCTTTCTCTTCAGCTAACTGATCCTCCAGGGCAACGACTGCCTAACTCCATTGCTCACAATGAATACCCTGGGATCCTCCAAAACACAGATTTCTAGTTAGTAGGTTTGAGTCAGGTTGCAGGAATCTGAATTTTAGTAAACACCTCATTCAGTTGTTTCTGATACAGTACTACAAAAATACCTCACATGGAAAAAACTTGTTCCATGGTAATCTCCAGGGAAACTGAGAAGTCACATCTGCCATGCACATCCCGTTAATCACTTCCCTCTCATTTGTCAGTTTGTTCCTTCCTCCTTTCTTTCCTTCCTTCAGTTGAATGGTTTTTATTGACTACCTACTATGAAAGTCAACACCCCATCTCCTGCCATAAGGAGATGGCAGTGTAGTAGGAAAAGACTGGCATGCAAGGTATAATGCAATACTAAAACTGCTAGGATAGAGGTGTGCATACTATACAAAGTATTAAAGGAGAACCAAAGAAGAATGATCAGCATTCCCTGTGACTGTGTATAGTGAATATGGGACTGGTCTCTCAAGTTTGAAACGTCTTTGGGAGATGAATATGGAGCTATACTTTCGGAGGTCTACGCATTTAAGCCAGTCATTAAAGTATTTCAATCCATTTCTCCTTTTCTTCCTTGGAAAGGAATGTTAATTATATTAACTTACTATATGATTATAAAGATTAGTTTTTAAAAATAAATTCTTTTAAAATGCCACTGAGACCTAAAATAACATAAGCATAAAGTCTTTCATGCACCAAACTCTTCCTTCCCCATAATATTTCACACAGAGAGATCAGTGTGAAAGTAATATTTTAAAGATTAATTTTTTCTGTATGATATTTGGATTCCAGAAAATGTCCTATGAATAGGTTTTGATGATAATAAAAATATATATAGGCGATATGACCAGACATACCAAACATATCCAAATATAATTTGGATTTGGAAATGTTTCTATGTCTATATTAATATTTCTAAAACCTCCATATAGTACTGGAGATAAAACAGGAACAAAAAAAGTATTCAAAGTCCTCACACTTCCATCAGCCAATCTAGGGGAATTGAAAAAAGATGAGAAATTCTGTGAGAAAGATGCCACGTGACAGACTGTGCCAGAGATGAAAAATGATGCTTACAAGTTTTCTTTTACTCTAAAGCAATCGCTCCTTATATTTTCTCATAAAATGTCATAAACATATAAATTGATGTAAAATTACTTTGGGATACAAATTGAATATTCCTACATCCTGAGATAAGATCATAAAGGAGCCTCAATTTATTCTAGCTACACTCAGAAATTAAATGCCTTGGGATTTGGGATTTAGAAAGCAATCCTAAGCTATTAATATAACTTGAAACAAAATGACCATTCTAGAACTGGGAAAAAACACAGCTTTTGGGCCTGTGTGACTGTTAAAACTCTACAAATTTACCTGCAATTGCTAGGCAAGTTATATGAGAGGAAAATTCTGATAATGACTGAGATTTGAACTAAACTGCAGGGAAGGGGTGACTCTTTACCACTGATGGTACCAAAGAGAGCACTAATCTTATTAAATGCTATGAGAATACCCTAACAAACTGCCTCATGAATCGGCACACTTTACATTTGTTTTTAACCCGATGTCCCTAGATTCCCAATTCTGTACATTAACACCCTCTCTGAGTGGGGAAAAAATAAAAAAGAGTGTGTATATCAGACATATTTAGAGATTGCAATGATGACACCATGTTATCAAATGAGAATGTCCCCACTGGTGACTATGGCTTTGGAACCACTCGAATGGCATTTTTCTTAGAGAAACCAGAAAGTATTTTGCTGATTATAAGGTGTTGGAGATGAGAGAAAAAGACAGTAGCACATTACAGGACAGAAAAAGCAACAGGGGCTGAGAAGATATGCTTGCAAGAGGGAAAGCCCTTGGAGATGTTTGAACCGAAGTCCGTGTCTCACTGCCTGCAAGGGAACAAGGGAGCATTTGGCATGGGGATGGGGGAGTGGAGTGGGGTGCATATACTGATTCAATGCCATACACACCCGCAGTATGAGAGAGGTGTGTTACTTTTGTCTCTACAGGAGGCCTCACCAGGAGTGGTAGAGCTCAATCCAAATTATATGTTTCAGGAGATCCATGCTAGGTGACATAATTTATAACCAAGTCCTAAACCATACCCCTGAGGTCTCCTCAATATTCAGACCTCCATACATGCTGGGCAGAGGCTGGAGGCCCTGCTAAGCAACTTCCTATCTAAAATACCTGATCCTAAACTAGTCAGTGAAACCCTCATTTTGACAAAGAAGGAGTGAGGGAACCACCGACAGATCAGTGAGAAGAAATATTTGGACTCATTTCAGTAAATACCTCCCAAGAGTTTCAGTCAGAGAGGGTTTATAGAATTCATTTTAAGCACAGGCATCCTGGCGCAGTGGTTAAAGACTCGCCTGCCAGTGCAGGACACACAGGACACACAGGTTCAATCCCTGGGTGAGGAAGATCCCCTGGAGAAGGAAATGGCAACCCACTCCAGTATTCTTGCCTGGAGAATCCCATGGACAGGGGAGCCTGGCGGGCTACAGTCCATGGCATCGCAAAGAGTCGGACATGCATGCCTGCATAATGTTTACACGTGAAAAATGGATCCCTATTTCTTTCAGAGTAAAATTCAAAGTCTTTACAGAGGTGAACAGTGTCCTACAGGACCTGGCAGCCCCAGTCTCCACCTCTCAAAAAATTACACCTCTGAGTTCATCTTTCCCTACTCTGCCCCTGTACCCACTCTATCCACTCCAGCCACTATGGACTCCCTGATAGTGAAGGGGATCCGAGTACACCATGCCAAAATATGCCACTTTTGAGCTGAAAGTAATTAGTTTTTTGCTCTCTTCTTTAAATCTAAAAGCAAGACCCAAATTTTCATCTCTGAAGTCTCCCTCTTCCATACTACTGCTGCTACTGCAAAGTCACTTCAGTCGTGTCCGACTCTGTGTGACCCCATAGACAGCAGCCCACCAGGCTCCCCCGTCCCTGGGATTCTCCAGGCAAGAACACTGGAGTGGGTTGCCATTTCCTTCTCCACTCTTTCATACTAGAAAGAGTAAAATAACTCAATCACTACTCACCGAAAGAGAAGGAACTAGCTTCAGTCTGCATAACAAACCTTCCTAAAAAATATTCCTGGAAGTTACCCTTATCTTCCAGTAGTTCCCTCCATATATTTACCTTCCCACAATTTACCAACCTTAAAAGCCAACCCCTACTTTCTGTCTAGTTGCTGCTGCTGCTGCTGCTAAGTCACTTCAGCCGTGTCTGACTCTGTGCGACCCCATAGACGGCAGCCCACCAGGCTCCCCCGTCGCTGGGATTCTCCAGGCAAAAACACTGGACTGGGTTGCCATTTTCTTCTCCAGTGCATGAAAGTGAAACGTGAAAGTGAAGTCGCTCAGTCTAGTTACTTCTCCACAATTTATTGCCTTTTGTTAAAGTAGCATATAAGCCCAAGTTCAATCACTCTTTCTAGTCTTCATATACAAGAAGGCTTCGTGTAAGTAGAAATAAAAATTTTAGCAGTTATTAAAATTTGGATATCCTTTCTCCTCTTAATCTGTCTTCTGTCAGTCTAATTTGCAGGCCTGGTAGCCAAACCTAAGAGAATAGAGGAAAGTTTTTCTCCTCCTCTACAATATCTTCAAAGTTCTGTTCAGGATTCTGCCTCAGTATCTTTTTGTCTGAAACTTTCCCCCCATATATCCATATGGATCAGTCCTCTCCTTAAATCTTTTTTTTTTTTTTTTCTTGCACATAACCATCTCAGTGAAATCTACCCTGACTGCCTCTAGCATTCCTGGAGTATCTTACCCTACTCAATTTCCTTTCCAAAACCCTATCACTATCTAACATACTATATAATCTATATATTTGTATATTGTCTTTCTCTCCAAGAGGTAAACCCCAAGAAGTCAAGAACTTTTGTCTATTATGTTCACTGATGTATATTAAGTGACTGGAACAATATCTGGCACATAGTAGGTGCTCATATTTAGTTAAATAAGAGATGTCTTCATATATTCTTTTAATTATAATGATATAGCATCAAGTGAATATCAATATTATACTGTTAAAATATACAAAGGAGGAAATAAAATTCTCACCAAGGGATGCATAAAACCTTTTTTACAGAGATCTCTGTCTTTTTCAAAATATAGAAAACCAAGGATAATATTGCTAATACACTAATATATTCTATTACACTAACTTAATAAGATCAATTTACTTAAACTCTCAATCTTTATAATAATAATTTTGTATTAATTCAATCACACTGATATGTCTAGGTGACATTCAGCTCTGTTTATATCTTACAGTGTGTCACACCAATGCACACAAAGATGAATTAGCTTTTCTCAGAACACATGATCAATTTCTCACAAAGGTCTTTGAAACAAATCAAACAAGATTTTCTCCTGATGAAGACTTTCAGAGAATTTCTAAATTAAAATTAATCTTTTTCCTCAGCTGAAAGTTTCCTATAGGAAACTCAAATTCCTTGATAATACATCAAATGGAAAAATCACTAAAAGTTTACTTACATCAAATACTCTGTTTTATTTGGCTATTATAAAAATTTATAATAAATATCATTGTAAAAAAAGAATATGTAATTTGTAATAGTTTTAGTCAATTTCATGTTAGAAATATAAGCAGGAATTAGGCACTCTGTAAAATTTGAGACTTAAAAATGAAGTATACACTGCTGTCAGTACATAATTTTCCCCAACAGTTTGCATGGCTATATTTTCTGCAGTAATTATACTTTTACAATGAGAATGTAAGCCTAAACTCCTTTAAAGGGTCAAGCATGGTCAGCATATGGTATCTTGGTAAATACCTTGGCACAAGATCCACTTTAGGAATATTATGTACCAATGACACTGAAATACCACAATCCCCTTCCTGGTACTAAAGCTGAGAGGTTAAAACAAGACTTCCTATTATTAAAGAACTGTCATGAGAAAGAGTAGGTCCATAATTTGAGGCAAGATGATGACAGGCTAACAAAAGTTAGAAGGGAGACTTTAAGGCCTAAAAACAGAAAGAAAACAATTACAGAAGTGATGCTGGAAATGAAATTCAAAATTAATTCAACACATATTTACTGAAAGAAGGCTGAGCGCCGAAGAATTAATGCTTTTGAACTGTGGTGTGGGAGAAGATTCTTGACAGTCCCTTGGACTGCAAGGAGATCCAACCAGTCCATCCTAAAGGAGATCAGTCCTGGGTGTTCATTGGAAGGACTGATGTTGAAGTTGAAACTCCAACACTTTGGCCACCTGGTGCAGAGAGCTGACTCAATTTGAAAAGACCCAGATGCTGGGAAAGATTGAGGGCCAGAGGAGAAGGGGACAACAGAGGATGAGATGGTTGGATGGCATCACTGACTCAATGGACATGGGTTTGGGTAGACTCCGGGAGTTGGTGATGGACAGGGAGGCCTGGTGTGCTGTAGTTTATGGGGTTGCAAAGAGTTGGACACAGCTGAGCTACTGAACTGAACTGATATTTACTGAGCAAACCCTCTCTGGCAGGCCGTATTCTAAGTGACAGGGATTTGAGGGGGAATAGGAGAATCAAAGTCTCCTTGTGGAGACTTTGGTCCAGTGGGGAAATCGAATAATCAAACACAAAATAATGTGCATACCAGGTAGTATAGTAGACATAATGTAAAGTCAGGTGGTGGTAACATGACTTAAAGAAATATAGCCAGGGAGCAAGAGGGGAGTGAGGTTGGCGGAAGAACACTATTTTCCATAAACTGTTGAGGGAAACATTTGAACAGAGCCATGAATGGAGAACGTTTTCAACTGGGAGATTTGCAACAAAGGAAAATCCAAGCACCCTGAAACAGGACAAGCCCTCCATGTTCCCAGGAACAATAAAGCGATGCAGAGTGAATGATGAGGCAGAGGGTAGGAGAAGATGAGATGGGAGAAGTAGGCAGGGCCAGCTTGCAGACATGAACAGTAATGAACACTAGAGAGCTTACCTTGCACTGGGCACTGTTCTACTGTGTTGCCTTATTAACTCATTGTAACCTCTAACAATCCTTTGAGGTATCATTATGAGATTTTTAACAATAGGGGAACTAAGGCACAAAGAAGTTAAGAAATGCACAACAAATCCCAAAACTAGTACGTTCTACTAGTACCAGTAGAACCCAGGCTGTCTTGCTCCAGAAGCCACACTTCTCAATGCTATGCCACACCATCCATCTAGACCACAGTGAAGAGTCTGGATTTCAGTTGGAGGATAATGGAAAGTCACTGGAAAATTCAAAGCAGGGAAGTGACATGATCTGCATCTAATAAAAAAATCCTTCTGGCTGCAGTGTACAGAGTACGTTGTACAAGGATAGAGAGGATGGTGCACCATGACGTTTTAGGCCCAGGCCCAGCACAAGCCTTGGAGCCATAACCTAAACATGACCCTCCTCCCATCGCCATCTTTTGGTAGCAGACAGAGCCACCAAAGCTATAAATATCCACCCTTAGTGCACAAGGCTCTGAACCAATTCCAGGCTCTTCAATCCAGTGACCCTGGGAGGTGACTCATCTGCCTCTAAACTTTTTCGAAGCCCAACCATCACCCTCACTAAGTCCACCATTCTCCTCTTTTCCCCTTCTTTATTCAGACAACTCCTGAAAATCTAACTATCCCCACATTCAACCTTAATCAGCCAACACAGAAAGTTCTGATTCTCTGTCACTTAGTAATTCGATAAAACCCTTAATGCAGCATATTTAATACGTCACTAGTAGTTAGTCCACAAGGGCCCTCTATTCACCAACAGAAGCATGTTTTTTTGTTTTTAGGTACATACCATTTATTACAGGTGCAATGAAAGTAGTATACTGCTTGATAACCATGTTACCAGGCTGTGGCTGCTAGGTGATGCTAAGATCCTAGAAATTCATAAAATAGCAGATCTAAGTTTAAAGTGCATTTTTCCCATTTACTGTACGACCTTTAGGCAAGTCTTAAAACTGCAAATACTCCATTTCTTTCTTCCATAAAATGATAGTAGCACTCCGAGCTCAGAACTCTGTAGGCAGGACATATGTATAGAATGTGAAACTGGTACATACTAGGAAGGAGCCACATGTCTAGGTTTCTAAATCTATTTCATCCTTTTTAAAAAGAGCTATGTCTTTAATACTCGGAAAGCACAATTTCCCAACTTTATTTAGTTTTAACTTTTTAAATGTATTTCCTTTAAAGAAACTATTTTACTCTGATTTTTCAAAAATACATGTAAAGCAAAAAAGCATACTTATTTATATGTTTTTGGAAATTTTTCTTTCTTAGGCAAAGGATGCCAAAAAATCAGGCAGCAAAAGTACAGTTATATTAATAGCACATTATGCCATGTACTATGCCATGTAGCATATTCTCCCACATAGAGTATCTGCTGAGTTCTTGGACAGAGGGTCACTCAAAGCTGAAAGCTCTTTCAATGAGCTTTAAGCCTGGCTTTTAAAAAAGTCAGGTAGTGACTTCCCTGGTGGTCCAGTGGCTAATACTCTGTACTCTCAATGCAAGGAGTCCATGTATGATCTCTGATCAGGGAACTACTTCCCACAGGCTACAACTAAAAGACCCAGCACAGCCAATTAAGTATAAAAAAGAAAGAAAGAAAGAAACAGACAGAGGCACCCTCATCTCTATACACAGTAAATCCAAGACTGAATACAGTTTCAACTTAGGAATCTCTGTCACCCACTGTGCACCTAAGAAGTCACCAGGAACTGCACTGTTTTGACTACATATCCTCCTTTTCTTTCCTTTGATTATTTTTTATGAATAGACTAAGCTCTCACTCATAGATAATTCCTTCTAATACTAAGTGAAGTTTAAAAGCAACTTCTAGATCCTCCAGGATGTCTCTTTTATACTGGACATGGTAACTGAAGATCCTGGGAAATGTACCATCATAAAATATAATGTTTAGTACCAAACCATCCTTTGGTTCAGGGTAAATTACTACTTTGATCTTAAGAAGCTCAGTAAAAAGAACTTATAATAAGGACTGGAAACTGTAATAGATAACTTTATTTAAAGAAGGCTATTGCCCTTATTGAAGTGAACTGGATACTTGTCAGAGTTAATCCAAACAAGTTCTGAAAATATGAATTAGAAACACGTGGGAGCAATCTTTCTAGAACAGTTACTGTTACTGATTCTAAAGAATAATTCTGAGGAAGGGGCTACTCCCTTGGGTACTGCCCCAAAATGGCTTTATCAGAAGATTGATAACCTTCCCAGAAGTAAGATTGCTCACCTGAATCTTTACTACATCATCAATTTCCTTTTTATTAAACTGAGCATGTTATTCAATAAGGATGCTCCTGACATTCTAGTGGATAATTCTTCGTAAGTATCTGTCCAGTACATTATAGAAATAGTTAAGGATCCCTGGCTCTCAAGCACTAAATGCTAAGTATGCTATATGCCAATAAAAAATAACATCCCCAACCCCTTTGAGAACCATTTTTGGTACATAGCCAAAAAAATATTTTTTTTTTTTTTACTTTATTTTACTTTACAATACTCTATTGGCTTTGCCATACATCAACATGAATCCACCACAGGTGTACACAAGCTCCCAATTCTGAATCCCCCTCCCACCTCCCACCCCACAACGTCTCTCTGGATCATTCCCATGCACCAGCCCCAAGCATCCTGCATTCTGCATCGAACATAGACTGGTGCCTCGTTTCTTACATGNACTCTATTGGCTTTGCCATACATCAACATGAATCCACCACAGGTGTACACAAGCTCCCAATTCTGAATCCCCCTCCCACCTCCCACCCCACAACGTCTCTCTGGATCATTCCCATGCACCAGCCCCAAGCATCCTGCATTCTGCATCGAACATAGACTGGTGCCTCGTTTCTTACATGATAGTATACACGCTTCAATGCCATTCTCCCAAATCATCCCACCCTCCCCCTCTCCCTCAGAGGCCAAAAGTCCGTTCTAAATGTCTGTGTCTCTTTTGTTGTCTCACATACAGGGTCATCATTACTATCTTTCTAAAGTCCATATATATGTGTCAGTATACTATATTGGTGTTTTTCCTTCTGGCTTACTTCACTCTGTATAATAAATTTTTTCATTTGAAAAAATTAAAATAGAATTGAAATTTTGCCCTGGTTCATTTCAGTTTCTAAACAATTAAAGCAGATTCAGAAGGTCTATAGAAAACTGGGCCAGTTTGCCACAGATGCCACAAGAAAATATTTTTTAAAAACATGGTTTTATTCTTGAGTTAAATTTTCTTGTAAAAGTGTTAAATCATTACTCTCTAGAATGTGAATTCATATGAATGCTTTCCCACAAAAATATTACATTACAAATAAGTCAGTTTTAACATCTCATTCCCAAAGAGAACAGTTTTTAAATCCATCAAAAACACTATTACTCCAGAGGCAGATGACCGGTCATGAAATCTATTTTGACTTAGTCTAATGCCATTTTCAAAGCATTCTTGTAGGTAAAACCTGTACTTAATATCACAGTAAAATAATTCATCTAAAACCAGTGAAACTCTAGAAATTCACATTGAAGGGACTGTATAAATGTTTGTAATAGTTTCACAAAAGCTTTAACTCCAGCACTGATCTCTTATGTCGAGATGCCAAATGACTAAACGTGATAAATGCACCAGATAATTTGTTAATAATTGTTCCTAACCAAGCTGAGAGTGGACAGTATTAAGGATTTTTCAAAGAGAAAGGCACAGAGAACTATAAATCCCAAGCAGTTGGACATGGAAATCAGAGAGTGGAATTCATTTCATAGAACTTTCTAATATCTTACCTCAAAAAATTCCAAAGAGTTCATCTCTGCTTTCACCAGGGCAGAATCCATCATTTCAAATCAGATTTAGGAAGCAGCAGGAAGAAACATTTCATTTTCCTTAAAACAATGCACCTAGCCTACCCATTGGCAATTTCATTCATAGGAGTGGCCAGAACCGAAGTCTAAGAGGGTCTGGAGTCCTAATGTGGTAGGGAGAGAGCTGTGGGTCCTCTTACCCCAAAGTTCTAAAAATGAAATACTGAGTGGGACTCAGGCAGGCCGCTAAGGAGACTTCTGTCCAGCTATGAACTGAGAGCTGCCACTGCCTTTCATCAAGACTTATCACTGTTCAGGCGTCCGAAGTGAAAAAACAATCATGTACCACTGTCCCGGAGGCTGAGGCAGTCGTGGCCACACCCCTGTCAAGCACAGGATGCAATCGCCCCATCCTCCCCTCACTTCCTTCCTTTGCTTTTCTATGGGAGGATTCCAAAGAACGAGTTCTGTGGGAATACACACACACACACACACACACACACACACACACACACTAGCACACGCAGTGGCCTGGTGTCAATAAGCTGTTATCACAGAGAGGGGGGTTTTCTGTTTGATTTACTCAGAAAAGAGTGGCCACTATATGGGGAACTCTAATTTACTGTTATCATTAATCAGATACAGCCTTCATTTAAGTTACTGAAATAGGCTCACAGCATCCTAGGCAATCCAGAATGNCTGTTATCACAGAGAGGGGGGTTTTCTGTTTGATTTACTCAGAAAAGAGTGGCCACTATATGGGGAACTCTAATTTACTGTTATCATTAATCAGATACAGCCTTCATTTAAGTTACTGAAATAGGCTCACAGCATCCTAGGCAATCCAGAATGGAGTCTGTGGATTTGTGATTTCAAATTGTAAACAAGTACTAAAACTTTTTCATATATCAAATTGCTTTCATGAAAACCCCTAAATGTGGTTATCAATCCAGAGGTTATTTTCAGACCCTATGTCTAAAGCAAAAATTGTCTAGATACAGTCACCAATTGAGCTGGTGTTGCTATCTTACTCTAGGAAGCAGTGGTGGTGGGAGACTCTCTAGTCAGATGTGGTGTTCTTCAGTGGAGAAATGGGCTTCATAAAACGGTGCGCCCACTGCGCTGTTGTTGCAACTTTGAAGTACTGGCTGAACTGGGTGAATGCAATCAAAGGCTACAAGACCATCTCTTTCCAGCAAAACTTCCAGGAAAGCAAGATGAGAGGCCTCATTTGTCACGTGCTTTGCTGTGAATGGGACAGGCTAGATTTAAGCTCCATGCTACATTTGGTGGCTGTAATTCCCTTTCCACTGAGACTTAGTTTGCCATGAAGCTTCAGAACTTCGGACTGTTTCTGGAATAGACTGAGTGACCACAGCAAGCTTGGCATTCCAGAACCGCTGCCACCCTGCCCAGGCTCTACTGGACATGCAAACCCAGTCACATCTTAAGGCAAAGCATTGTGGATTTCTGGCTGTGTCCTAGCAAACAACAATCATTGCAAGCAGGTATGGAATGCCTACTCTGTACCAGGAACCATAGTAAATGCTTTAAAAACTAGTCTCTAATGAATGCTCTAAACCATGCTCTAAAACTGAGGTCAGTGGTGTTATTAGGTCCATTTTACAGATGAGGAAGGGCTTTCCTGGTGGCTCTGATGGTGAATCTGCCTGCAATGCAGGAGACCCAGGTTCAATCTCTGGGTCAGGGAAGACCCCTGGAAAAGGGAATGGCTAACCACTCCAGTATTCCTGCCTGGAGAATTCCATGGACAGAGAAGACTGACGGGCTACAGTCCATGGGTTGAAAAGAGCTGGACACAACTGAAGTGACTAACTCTTCACTTTTCACAGATGAGGAAACTGAGACTCACAGAGAGGAGCGATAACAGCCAGGATTAAAGTCAGATTTGAATAGACCCAAACCCAAGCTCTTTTACAATACACCACCTCCCTCAAATAACACTGTGAAAATGCCAGTGTCCTCACTGATTAATANTAATTAGTGGATAGGTAATGCCTGCTGCTGCTGCTGCTGCTGCTGCTGCTGAGCCGCTCAGTCGTGTCCGACTCTGTGCGACCCCAGAGACGGCAGCCCACCAGGCTCCCCCATCCCTGGGATTCTCCAGGCAAGAACACTGGAGTGGGCTGCCATTGCCTTCTCCAGTAATGCCTGACCGTCTATTTTTGTGGAACTAGTAGTCTTTTATGCTCAATGCTTAGATTCACTCTTTCATTAGAAGTTGCGGAATGATGGTATCCCCTCAGGGCTTCCCTGGTGGCTCAGATGGTAAAGAATCTGCCTGCATTGTGGAGGCCCAGGTTCAATCCCTGGGTCAGGAAGATACCCTGGAGAAGGAAATAGCTACCCACTCCAGTACTCTTGCCTAGAGAATCCCATGGACAGAGGAGCCTGGTGGGCTTCAATCCTTGAGGTTCCAAAGGGTTGGACACACTGAGTGACTAACACTTTCACTTCATTTATTCATGGAATACTTCTGGTACAAGAAACCACTTCCTAACTGCCATGGAGTTATCCTGAGTTTGTGTTTTTGTAAGACAGACAAAGTACACACTTGATTCTTTTCCTCTATTAACTAGCTTTTTTTTTTTTTTTAATGACTCGCTCCCATTATCCTTCAAAGAAGACCACTGAACATTTTTTACTTTATTAAGCATCATCATGAACTCATAGACTAAACAGACTTGATGGGTTTAAATTCACTGTCATTTTTTCTTACTGATGCTTAAATTGCTGGTGAGGATATAATCAGGTTGGCTTTTGTGTCCTTTTGACACAATCTCAGTCATCTTTGAGGGTTACCTCACCATCTGGCAGGACAAGATGTTCCAGACGCATCCTGTCCATTTCCTGCCCCAGATAAGGAATCAGCCATTTCTTTCTCAGTTTCATTTAGTATTTCAACATATTTCAAGATCATAATCCGTAGACTTTGAGATGTTCTTTGCACTGAGTTGGTTATTATTTACAAGACTTCTTAGTGGCCTGAGCTAGAAAATATATAATGTGTTTTACTTATTTATTTTTTTAAAATAAGGTCTTACTTTTAAACTTTTTTAAATTTATTTTTTAATTGAAGTATAGTTGAATTTGTTATTGTTGCTATTCAGTTGCTAAGTTGTATCCAACTCTTTGCTACCCCATGGACTGCAGCACACCAGGCGTCCCTGTCCTTCCCTATCTCTTGGACTTTGCTCAAATTAATGTCCATAATATGTTTTAAAGATGATATGCATCATGAGTTCAGACTGATAATTCAAAATCAAATCTAGAATTTTTTAATCTCACATCTGTATGCTCTCTCTTCCACATCAAATATCTTGTTTCTTACCAGTAATATAATAACTCATGTGCCTTATTCCATACTACAATACACAGCAACTTCAGAATCACAATATTCACTAGGAGAAAATTAAGATTTTCCTTCAGCTTTTTTTGTCCTGGGGATATACCCATAAGGCTGGTAGCAATTCCCTTGCAGTGACAGAAGCTCAGGACTGTATCCAGCCATGCTCTTTTCACCATAAAGTCACTTTCAGATAGAAACTGAAAGAATAAGTGGAGGAAGTCTTGGAAGCATTGGAGTCATGGTTTCCAGCTGTTCCCGAGCCCGGGGCACCTGTTCTTCCATGGATGTCCTCAGTTTGCTCTTCCCTTGGTGATGCTCCATATCTTAATATTATCCCAGCTAATGCCTCCCTTTTCCCCCCAAACTAATTCAGACATTGTTTCTGTCACTAACAATCAAAAAAGTCCTAGCTCTCTCTCTCTCTCTCTCTCTCATACACACACACACACACACACACACACACACACACACACACAGCCCTAGCATAATAGATGACTCTAAGGTGGGAGTCACTCATCAGGAACCACATTTTCAGGGCTCTGAACTGTCCCTTGGGAGCCCTCCTCCCTCTGATTAGACTTAAGGTGAGGGAGCTGCCACCCCTTAACCCTCCCTCTTGAGGTAACAGCAGGAGTCCCAGCATGGAGTTCTATTAAGAAAACCTGCTCACAGAACCACCTTGCCATCTCCACTTGATTCTCCCTATCAATCCCTCCTTTCAGATTTCAGAGCAATCTAACTAGTTTCCAGACTCCTGCTTTGTAAATCCACATACTGGTCTGATACCTACCTTTGTTCGAAATGTCATGTTTACTGCTTCATCACACTTCAGTTGAAACTTGAAATTCATCATCCCATTACACTATCACTAACTTAGGACAGAACTTGTGGAGTCCCTCTGCAAAAATTCACGAACATTATTCTATTTAAACTTTATAATAGATCCCGTTTCATAATGAGGAAGTCATTTGCCCATCCATTCATCCTCATCCATCCAACCATCCAGTGACTAGTGAATCTACCATGGACCCAGCATACAGAAAGGCACTGGCCATAGAAAGATGGCAAGTTATTATCCTTTTCCTCAAGGAGGTCATTGTAAAGGGAGTAAAGAATCACAATATGGTTGACATGATGTGATACATGATATGATGCTGTGATGTATTTGTTACAAATGATGTTGATACAAGGTACAGTATGAGTACAGGAGAAGTTTAAGTTTGCCATATGCAACAGGCATTAGAAAAGCTTTCCCCGAGGAAGGAACGTTTTGCTAAACTTTGAAAAATAAGCAGTTTTCTAGTTATCCAGCCTGGCAGACAAGTAGGGAGGTGCCATTTTAAGTATAGGTAGGGGCTTGGGCTCATGTAGTAAGGTAAGAGAGTGAGTGGCCCAGTATTGCTGCACGCGAAATTGCCGATGGAGTTAGGGATTAAAGGTGGGGAGCCATGGAAAACGCAGCTAGACTGCTAGGCAGGGGCCTGACCATGAAGAGCTTTGTGAGTTATTGGTAGAAATTTAAACTTTATTCCATAGGAATAATGAGCCAGTAGAGGCTACAACAGGAGCTTCTTGGCTCTTCCTGTCTCTAATTTTACTGCCATTGAATTCATCCTGCAGAAAATCTGTGGCCAGGGAAAATTTTCTACTAAGAAAAATTATATTCTCTCTATGAGTGTGTCAGTCAGTTCAGTCTCTCAGTCGTGTCTGACTCTGTGCGATTCCATGGACTGCAGCATGCCAGGCCTCCCTGTCCATCACCAACTCCTGGAGCTTACTCAAACTTATGTCCATCGAGTCAGTGATGCCATCCAACCATCTCATCCTCTGTCATCCCCTTCTCCATAAGTGAGTGCTATGTGCTAAGTCACTTCAGTCGTCCCCAACTCTGTACCCTGGACTGTAGCCCACCAGGCTCTTCTGCCCATGGGATTCTCCAGGCAAGAATACTGGAGGGGGTTGCCATTTCCTTCTCCGGGAGATCTTCCTGACCTAGGGATTGAATAAGTCCTCTACACTGGCAGGTGGGTTCTTTACCTGGGAAGCCATGAGAGTGGAGCTTAAAGTTGGAACCAGGGGCAGCAAAAATGCAAGGGATTCTAGTAAGGGAATGTTGGAAATCGAATGGGCAAATAGGCTTCTGAGACCTTGCAGCGGGAATTTCTAGCACTACCTTAGTGGAAGGCAAGCTTTCTCCACTAAAATAATGCATATTACTTCCACATACATAATGCACATAAATCCATTATAGCTCTTATCTCCCTGTAGGGTTTAAATGTTTTATTGTGTCCTCAGCACTTAGCACATTGCCAGGCATAATGCATGCAATCAAGACGATGTCTGATCAGTGAATCAAAGAATGTATGAATAAGGAACAAGACGAGCTGAGGCCAACCCCACTTCTTTTCATGAATGGGTTATTTTTGAGTCATATATGAGTAGCGGCTCTGTCAGCTTTAGTCTTTGGCGCTTAGCATAAAGTTTCCTACCCTATACCCTACTCATCAAGTTTTGAGAGCTCTAGCAATGTAAACTGGAAGAACTGATAAGAAGCATAACCATGAAGCCTCAGACATATATGATACATATTAAATCGCTTTAGTCATGTCTGACTCTTTGCAACGCTATGGACTGTAGATACCAGGCTCCTCTGTCCATGGGATTCTCCAGGCAATAATAATGATGTGGGTTGCCACTTCCTCCTCGAGGGGATCTTCCTAACCCAGGGATTGAACCTGTGTCTCTTAAGTCTCCTGCATTGTCAGGTGGGTCCTTTACCACTAGCACTACCTGGGAAGACCAGAAGCCTCAGGAATACTTATGTATATAAGGAGAGATGGCTGAAAGTCCACTGAGCCTTATGTTCCTTCCACAATACAGAGCCATTTCTGGAAAGTGGTTTCCCAACTGGGGCTACGATTTCCAGTCTGCCTGAGTTCTGTCCAGTGGAATGGTAACAGAATGAATGCCACTTATAGGCCTGGCCCATAAGAACCTCCAGCTGAACTCATTTCTTTTCTTCAATTTGATCTTTGGAGTTGAAGATAATGGAGCTTTTATTAGCTTAGGTCTCTGAATGACTGCATGGATCACACTCCTCTTTCCTTCACGCTCTTCCCCATCACAGTGCCAATTGGGTTTTACATGAGTTGGAAACAAACCTCTCTTCCCGTAAGCCCCTAAGACTTGACAGCATACTGGCTAGAGAAGGCAGCATTACTATAACTAATAGAGCCTGTGTGCGTGTACGTGTATACGTTGAATTATGCACTGAGAATGCAAAATCCAATTTTATACAGAATCAAATACCAAATGGGGATACGACCAGAAGTAAGATGATTTAATCCTGAAATGTGGAAGATCTTTCATTTTAAATTGAATTTGAATGTCTTAAATTAGCAAATGAGCAGGTAATCATATGGTTATTTGATCTATCATGGTTAGTCTGTGTCAAGACAGAGACCAAGGGAATAAATGGAGTTTGAGAAGAGCTGAAAAGCAGAGAAGATCAAGTGAATGAGATCAGAAAAGGTTTCCTGGTAAAAATTCATAATTTTTTAAAATAGCCGAATTAGTCATACATGCTGATATGATCAGTAAGATTTCAAATAAATAAATCATCAGGATTATGTGTAAGAAACATAAATTAGGAATAACTAGAAGGACATTATGATTACATCACTCGATTTTGGCAAGCTACAGACTGCTAATGCCTGTACTTTAAGAAGATTCCATCTGCCTAAAAACGGCAGGTAAGAACATCAAATAACTTGCTGTGTATTTCTAACCACTCTAGGGCCAGCCTAAGAAGGAAGGCATCTGAAAAAGTAAGTCTTCCTTCACAACGTGTATTTCTTTTATTTTCCCTCCCTTTTCAAGAAGAGGTTTTATTAAATCAAAAGCTAGATCAGGGACTTCCTTGGTGGTCCAGTAGTTGAGACTCCGTGCTCCCAATGCAGGGGTCTTGAGTTCGATCCCTGGTTAGGGAACTAGATACCACATGCTGCAGCTAAAAGCTCATATGTAGAATGAAGATAAAAGATCCTGCATGTAGCAACTAAGACCTGACACAGTCAAATAAATAATAAATATTAAATAATAGCTAGGACAGAGGAAGGCAAAGAGAGTTAAGAAGCCATGTGGAATACAATGGAATACTACTCAACCATAGAGAACAAATTTGAGTCAGCTGTAGTGAAATGGACGTACCTAGAGCCTGTTATATGGAGTGAAGTAAGTCAGAAAGAGAAAAACACAGATTGTGTGTTAATACATATATGTGGAATCTAGAAAAATGGTACTGATGAACCTATGTGCAGGGAAGAAATGGAGATGCAGACATAGAGAGTGGACTTTTAGACACAGAGAGAAGGATAAACCGAGAAAGTAGCCCTGGCATATGTACACTGCTGCTGCTAAGTCGCTTCAGTCGTGTCCGACTCTGTGTGACCCCATAGACGGCAGCCCATCAGGCTCCCCCATCCCTGGGGTTCTCCCAAGAACACTGGAGTGGGTTGCCATCTCCTTCTCCAATGCATGAAAGTGAAAAGTGAAAGTGAAGTCGCTCAGTCGTGTCTGACCCTCAGTGACCACATGGACTGCAGCCTACCAGTCTCCTCCATCCATGGGATTTGCCAGGCAAGAGTACTGGAGTGGGTAACATGTATAAAATACACAACTAGTGGGAAGCTGCTGTATAGCACGGGGAACCCAGCATGGTGCTCTAAGAGCTAGAGCGGTGGGGGAGGCTCAAAAGGGAGGGGATACGTATATAATTATGACTGGTTCACACTGCTGTATGGCAGAAACCAACACAACATTGTAAAGCAATCATACCCCAATTATAAACTTTTAAGAAATCTTTTAAAATGTTGGAGAAGAAAAGAAAGAAGCCATGTGGAAATACACAAAAGGGAAGTTTCTAGTATCGGACAGCAGGCTGATTATCCACATTCGTACCACCTAGATTGGGCTTTGGGTGGGGTGTGTCTGTCGTGCAAGGCAATACCTTTGGAAATTTCCAAAGTTTTGAGAAATCAAACTCTTTCTTTGACAACCATATATCATTTGAGTGTTTTCATAGAGCTGGAGAGTCAAGAGGAGAGAAACTAAGAAGCTGGCAACAGAGGATTTTCTCTGGGCTCAAGCCAACAAGGGGGAAGAGATTTTCAGGTTACTTTCAGTAGTATGGGAAGCCATACTACTTCATCAAAATAGGTAAGGAGAAAGTCTCAGGACAAATACCATACAAAAGAATTTTAAAAGGGACACTGTTATACTTAAAATGGACAATCAACAAGGACCTACTGTATAGCACAGGGAACTCTGTTCAATGCTATGTAACTGCCTGGATGCGAGGGGAGTTTGGAGGAGAATGGATATGTGTATATGTACAGCTGTGTCCCTTCACTGTTCACCTGAAACTTTACAACATTGTCGATCAATTATACTCTAATACAAAATAAAAAGTTGTAAAAACTGTGCATTGGGAACAGTTTTCTTTGTGCTGTGTCTCTGGGACACACGGTATGTAGAGATGGAGAAAAATGTAGATTTCTAATAGTAGAATCATAAGTAAACTTATCAAAGAGGAAGTTTTCATGAAGCATGGCTCTGGGATATGCATTTGAAATTCTAGTGTTACTATTTTTGGCATATATGGAGTTTTCAATACTCCGTTGGTGAAAATATAATTTGGAATCATCTTTCTGAAATGAAGGAGGCTTTAAAAAATAAATGAAGTACATAGAAATTTCTATTCTGGTTAAAGGTAGAAAGTTGCAGGAAACCATTATGCTAGTCTCTCAAAAAAAATATGAACTACACAATCACAGATTTTTAAAAAAACCCTGAGAGAGCTGATGAAAAAGAAAACTAAGTGAACTAAATTCCATATAGGAAAAGGCTCTTCTCATGAGAGAATAGAGGCATGTCTGTTTTTACCTTTCAAGTAATAGCGGGAGAAAGAAGAATTCACTAGACACAGGTGTAAGGAGGAACCAGATGGGTTCCTAGCAAACTTTTATGGTTTTATGTGGGCTGGAATAATGGGTTAGAATCCCAAAGAGCCCCAGACAAAGAGTAAGTCAGTAAAGTCACTACTTTATCCAGACAAAAACTAAAATAAAGCAAAAGAGATCTGAGGGATAATATACTTTAACAGATGCATAATTAGAGTCTCCAAAGTAGAAGCGAGGATAATGTAGAATAAACATAGTCATTCCCTTTTCCAGGGGATCTTCCCAACCCAGGGACCGAACCCATGTCTCCTGCATTATACCCAGTTTTTTTTACCATCTGAGCCACCTGGGAAGCTCTGTAAGATAATGGCCAAGATTTTCTCCAAATCAATTAAAATGTCAATGTATAAATTCAAGAGGTTCATTAAACTCTAAGAAGACCAAAGCTAGACGTATCATAGATAAATTCCTAAAATTCAAAATTAAAGAGAAGGTATTAAAAGCAAGAATAGGGAAAAGAGATATTACAAGAATAGGAATTAAGACTGATTTCTTTTGTGAAACAATAACAGCCAAAATTGGGCTTCCCGGGTGGCACTAGTGGAAAAGAATTCCCTGCCAATACAGGTGATGCAAGACATGCAGTTTCAATCCCTGGATCAGGAAGATCCCCTGGAGTAGGAAATGGCTCCCTACTGCAATAGTCTTGCCTGGAAAATTTCATGGGCAGAGAAACCTGGTGGGTTACAGTCCCTGGGGCCACGAAGAGCTGGACATGACTACGCAACTGAGCACACACACACTCACAGTGGTTGTAATACAACGGAACAACATATTTACTGTGAAGAAAGAAAAACAATAAACTGCCAGCCAAGATTTCGATATCCAGCAGAAACAGCTTTCAAATACGAAAGCAAATCCTTCTCTGTTCTTCTGAGAATGTAAAATAGTGCAGGCACTTGGGAAAACAGTTTGATAGTGTCTTAAGAAGTTAAAATATAATTAAAATAAGACCCAGTAATCCCACTACTTGGTATCCACTCAGGAAAAGTGAAGACCTATGTTGACACAAAGACTTGTATAAAAATGATCATAGTAGTGTTATTATAATAAGCTCCAAGTGGAAACAATACAATTAACTGGTGAATGGAAAATCAAAATGTATATTCATACATTAAAATGCTTAAAAAGGAGTAAACTACTGACATGTGTAACGTGGATAAACCTCATGAACATTACGTTAAATGAAAATAAACAAAAGATCATATTATATATGATTCCATTTATATGAAATGGCCAAAAAAGTAGATTGATGTTTGCCTGTAGGTGTGGGTGAAAAAAAGAGTTGCCTGCAAATGGGCATAAAAAACTTTTTGAGAGGATGGAAACATTCTAAAACTGAATTATGGTGATGCTTTTACAATTCTGGAAGTTTACTAATAACTATTGAATTGTATGCTTAAAAACAGATGAAGNTTGTGTTTCCAGGGAAAGCTGCCCGTGCTCCTGCTTGGCCGCTCCTCGGAGCTGCGGCCGGGAGAGTTCGTGGTCGCCATAGGAAGCCCGTTTTCCCTTCTGGAAGTTTACTAATAACTATTGAATTGTATGCTTAAAAACAGATGAAGTTATGATGTATAATTTTTGCCCCATAAGGTTGTTAAACAGTGCGAAGACAAAATAAAAACCATATGCAACATAAAAAGCACAAGAGAATCCATTTACTGCATATCTGAACTATTAGAAGTGATAAAAAATTCTTTCTATGGAGGGGAAATAATCCCCAGTAGAAACTAAGAGTGGCAGAAATAGACCAAGGACAAAAAAGGACAAGAAAGGATAAATTCATAGATAAACATCCAAGACATTCTTATTACATTTATTTTGAAATCATTTAAAAGAATATTAATTATTTAACATAAAATAACAATAACAGATTGTGGGGTCCATAGCATAGGTAAAAGTTAAGTATTTGGCAGTAAAAGCACAAAGATTGGGTAGGGGAGAAAGACATCAGATTGTTGTGATATTCTTACTTTTACGTTGTAGAATATTAGTTGAAGGTAGATTGTCATATATTCAAGATGCATATTGCAGTCTCCAGGCTAAAGTAACCATTAAAAATAACACAAAGAAGACTAGCTAAAAAGTCCACAGAAGGGAATCAAATGGAATACTGAAAAAATAATTGATTTACCCAAGAGAAGGCAGAAAAAGAGGAACAGACAAACATAATCCAGATGGGTCAAATAGAAAACAAATGCCAAGATGGTAGACTAAAACCCAACCATATTGATAATTACTTTAAATGTAAATGGATTGTAAACACTTTAAGCAAAAGACAGAAATTATCAGATTAGATAAAAAGCGAGAAAGGAAGACTTTCTCTCTCTCTTTATGTGTGTGTGTGTGTGCGCACGCGTGCACACGTGCGTGTGCTCAGTTGTGTCTGACTGACTCTTTACGATCCCATGGAGTGTAGCCCACCAGGCTCCTCAGTCCATGAAATTTCCCAGACAAGAATACTGGAGTAGACTGCCATTTTCTACTCCAGGGGATATTCTCGACCCAGGGACTGAACCCAGGTCTTTCGCATCTCCTGCATCGGCAGGCAGATTCTTCGCCACTAGCACCACCTGGACAAACTTCTTAAAAGTAAAAGATTAGAAAAACAGAAACCATGCAAATAGTAAGCATAAGAAACTTACTGTTGGTGCATCTATATTAATATCATAGAACACTGTACCCAGCAGCTGCAGAATGCATTTTTTTCAGATGCACACAGAACTTTTGCCATGATAGACCACATACTAGATTATAAAATAGGTCTCAATTAATATCACATCTCTTTGTCTTTAGGATAAAAAGAATTACCAGAGATAAGATTATATATGTTGTAATTTTAAAATCAATACGACAATCTCAGATGTGAACACAATATCAAAAATTCAAAACACATGAAGCAGAATTTGACAAAACTAAAGGGAAAAATACAGATCTACAATCACAGTTGGATATTTTAATACCTCTCTCTCAGAAACTGATAGGAAAATTATAAAATCAGTAATAATTAAGAACATTGGGGGACTTCCCTTGTTGTCCATTGGTTAAGATTCCAGGCGTCCACTGCAGGGGGCTCGGGTTTGATATTGGGGAACTAAGATCCCACATGCCGTGAGGTTCAGGCACATAAATAAATAAAGAAAGAACATTGGAACAACTCTACAAACCAGTTTGACCTAATTGACATTTATAGAACACGGTACTCAGCAGCTGCAGAATGCATTCTTTTCAGATGCACACAGAACATTTGCCACCACAGACCACACAAGATTGTAAAATAAGTCTCAATAAATTCAAAAGGATCAAATTCATGTAGATCAGAGGTTCTCAAAACCTCCAGGTCCATAGCATCCTGGAGATCATTTTAGGAGTGCCATAAGGTCAAGAGTATTTTCAAAATATTAGGACATTATTTGCCTTTTTCATTCTATTCTCTCAGGAGTGTACAGTGGAATTTTCCAGAGGCTGACATTACAACAGATTGAATAAGGAAGTAAATGTGAAATCCAGTTGTTTTCAGACATCAAAGAGGTCTGAAAAAATATAAAGCAATCTCATTCTGTTCATTACTTTATCTTCTGTTTTGGGAAATACGTTTTTTTTTTCCCCGTAAAAAATGTTATTTACATTAAAATGTTATTTTTCAGAATGTATATTTACATATATATATGTATTTAGAATTGAATTAGCTTGCTATACAGCAGAAAAGTAACACAATATTGTAAATCAACTATATTTCAATAAAATATATTTTTTAAAATGTTATTTGTAAAATGATTTAAGAAATTAGAAGAAACATCCCAGCTTTAATTTTTAATATGGCAAATATATGTAGATGCAATCCACATAAACGAGAGCTCTTTGGGTCTTCAATAAATTTTATGAGTGTAAAGGTATTGAGATCCAAAATTTTGATAACCACTGATAAAGAACATGTTCTTTCACTGCAATTAAATTAAATTAGACATCAATAAAAATAAGACATCTAGAAACTCCCAAATATTTGTAAATAACACTTTTCTGAATAATCCTCAGTCAAAGCAGTAACCTAAAGGAAAATTTTAAAAATACTTAAGCCAAATGATGATGAAACAATATATCAACATTTGTAGGATACAGATAAAACATTGCTTGAGAGAAACACAAAATGTTAAATGTCAATGTTGAAACAACAAGTAAAATTAATAAAATAAGCACAAATTTTACACAAAATCTTTCAAGGAATAGAGAAGGATGGAATACTTGCCAACTTGTTTGATGAGGGCCACACAGTCCTAATGCCAATATTTGTAAAAGATATTAATAAATATACATACTCTTTTACTGGAAATATGTTTAGAAACCTCTTCAAATAAATCATCAGAGATATAAATATTTATGTGCAAGTGTTATAACAGTGAAAGACATCTGTTGAACTATTTAGGGACTAGTTAAATAAATTATGATAAATCGATAGTATAAGACATGTATCTATTAAAAATATGTTCTCAAAGGAATTAATACCATAGGGAAGATATAAGTAAAAAAGAATGTAGTCTGGTCCCACTATTACATGTAACATGCATTCATATTAAAAGCCTGAAAAGAAATACAATAAAATATTAGCAGTGTTTAACTCTGGATTGGAGGGACCAGCAATTTTTGAGGTTTTTTTGTTTGCTTGTTTGCTGTGTTTTCCAAATCATTTGCAATGTGAATGTGTCACTATAACAGGATAAAATGATAATAATGTAACAAACTAATATTGGTAATACAGAATGAAATAATAATTCAATATGAGAAAAAACTAATCTGTTGTATAAAGACAAATTCGGATAATTTAACACTGTATTTCACAGAATGATAATTCACTGAAGAATCTTCAAAATTAATCANTCACACATCACAATCTGATTGAGAAATGGTTCGTTGTTGTTGCGTAGAATAAGAGAAGGTGATGCTTCAAAATGATGATTTTTTGATTTGTGGTCAGCTCATAAGGCTGTATGTTGTCACCCTGTTTATTTAAGTCATATGCAGAGTACATCAAGAGAAACGCTGGGCTGGAAGAACCACAAGCTGGAATCAAGATTGCAGGGAGAAATATCAATAACCTCGGATATGCAGACGACACCAACCCTTATGGCAGAAAGTGAAGAGGAACTAAAAAGCCTCTTGAAAGTAAAAGAGGAAGTGAAAAAGTTGGCTTAAAGCTCAACATTCAGAAAACGAAGATCATGGCATCTGGTCCCATCACGCCATGGGAAATAGACGGGGAAACAGTGGAAACAGTGTCAGACTTTATTTTTTTGGGCTCCAAAATTACTGCAGACGGTGATTTCAGCCATGAAATTAAAAGACGCTTACAGCTTGGAAGGAAAGTTATGACCAACCTAAATAGCATATTTAAAAGCAGAGCCAGTTACTTTGGCTCTTGTTAGCAAGTTGCTTTGCCAACAAAGGTCCGTCTAGTCAAGACTTTTGGTTTTTCCAATAGTTATGTATGGATGTGAGAGTTGGACCACAAAGAAAGCCGAGCGCCACAGAATTGATGTTTTTGAACTGTGGTGTTGGAGAAGACTCTTGAGAGTCCCTTGGACTTCCAGGAGATCCAACCAGTCCATCCAACCAGATCCAACCAGTTCATTGGAAGGACTGATGCTAAAGGTGAAACTCCAATACTTTGGCCACCTCATGTGAAGAGTTGACTCATTGGAAAAGACCCTAATGCTGGGAAGGATTGGGGGGAGGAGGAGAAGGGGACGACAGAGGATGAGATGGCTGGATGGCATCACCAACTCAATGGACATGGGTTTGGATAGACTCTGGGAGTTGGTGATGGACAGGGGGGCCTGGCGTGCTGAGATTCATGGAGTTGCAAAAAGTTGGACACGACTGAGTGGCTGAACTGAACTGAACATGAGGCACCCACTTATTGAGCTTTTTCAGCTTTCCAGTTAGCTTCAAACACTGAATGAATGGTTGACACAGAGTTCTTCAGCAACTTCTTGCTGCTGCTGTTAAGTCACTTCAGTCTTGTCCGACTCTGTGCGACCCCATAGATGGCAGCCCACCAGGCTCCCCCGTCCCTGGGATTCTCCAGGCAAGAACACTGGAGTGGGTTGCCATTTCCTTCTCCAATGCAAGAAAGTGAAAAGTGAAAGAGAAGTCGCTCGGTCGAGTCCGACCCTCAGCGACCCCATGGACTGCAGCCTTCCAGGCTCCTCTGTCCAGGGGTTTTCCAGGCAAGAGTCCCAGAGTGGGGTGCCATTGCCTTCTCCACAGCAACTTCTTGGGTGGCTGTAAAAGGGTCAGCTCTGATGATGCTCGCAGTTGGTCAACTTGTGATGGTTAGTCACTGCGCTCCTCATCGTCAAGGCTCTCATCTCCACTGCAAAACTGCTTCACCCACCACTACTGCTCTGTCCATTTGTGAGCAGTTTCCGGGCCAAATGTGTTGTTGATGTTGCAAGGTGTGTCCACCAGTTTACAACCCTTTTTGAACTCAAGTAAGAAAATCGCTCAAATTTGTTTTTTTCTAACATCATTTCCATAGTCTAAAATTAATATAAAATACACAGCAAGTAATAAATCATCAGCAAAAAAAATATGAAGTGAGATGATGTATAACATAACCACATGTATTTAAGAATGTATTCCAATATCAAATGGCAAAGTTCAACCATGCAAAACAGCAATTACCTTTGCACCAACCTAATAGCTATATGAGGGGCTTCCCTGGTGGCTCAGAGGTTAAAGCGTCTGCCTGCAATGCAGGAGACCTGGGTTCGATCCCTGGGTCAGGAAGTTCCCCTGGAGAAGGAAATGGCAACCCACTCCAGTATTATTGCCTGGAGAATCCCAAGGATGGAGGAGCCTGGTGGGCTACAGTTCATAGCTATATGAAAATTCTTCAGATTTAATCACTGCTCTTCAAACTGTGACCCCAAGGAATGAATCTGATTTACACCTTGAGTTCAAATGTAAAGTATCTAAACTTATGTTTAAAAGCACACTGTTAACAATCTCAACAAAAAAAAATAAGGAAAAAGTAACCTGCATATTTTATAAGGAAATTTTTTCCATCTAACTTTTAATAATACCTTCTTTGTTGTCAAAAATATTCCAATTCACTAAAACCTCAAATTAAGACAGTCATTGAAATCAGTATTGTCAACTGCATATAAAGGCTTAATAGTCTATTAAAAATTCAGGCCCCCTAAAATGAAAACCAGTCAAGTTTCACTCAATGGAAGATTCAACTTAAAGATTATTCTCACACCCAAAATTTGGGTTGTCTCATTAATAAATATCTGTTTAATAGAAACATTTCCAAATAACAACAGGCAAATTTCTTTCTTGAGACATTAATGAGTAAATCACACTCACGTGACAATAAACAAGGGAGATATTTTATCGTGCAAAGTCTGGAGAAGATAGCTGGGCTATGAGGAAGGCTTGAGTAGAATACTGTATTGTGATTTAAATCAAAGCATCCATCACCTGCAGCCATAAAGAGAGGATTTCCAGTAACAGCACATAAAGTAAAACAACAGACATAATCTTTGCATCACTTTACATGTTGAGGAAATTACACAGCCACTTTGTGGTCGATCTAAGGTGACTGAACCCAGATTCAGCAGGCAACGAGAGAGTGCTTTTTAGTTCTGTAAGAATTTAATAAAAGGCACAAAAGAAAATTCACGTTCCATGCCAGGATTCGTATGTTGAATCACATCCTCCATGATTTGACTGCATAAAAGAGGCTAATAGATATGTTCTTTGTCCTTCAGTAGACAGAGAGGTAATGCCTGGGGGCTCAGACGGTAAAGAATGTGCCTACAAAGCAGGAGACCTGGGTTTGATCCCTGGGTCAGGAAGATCCCCTGGAGAAGGGAATGGCTAATCACTCCAGGATTCTTGCCTGGAGAATTCCATGGACAGAAGAGCCTGGTGGGCTACAGTCTCTATAGGGTCGCAAAGAGTCAGACATGATTGAGTGACTTTCACTTTCAGAGAGATAAACAAGAGCCTTAGATGACAGCTGGCTATTCCTCTGTCAGGGCAGTGGGCTCTGGGACCCCGTTCTACTCCAAAACTGTTTTGAGGGTCTTTCCTGTCTCCCCCATACTCTGGAGCCCCACCCCCTGCCCTTCACAAACCCATAAGCTTCCTCCTGTCCTCTCTGACCTTCCCCACATAAACCCTCTTATCATTCTGTCAATATACGCTGGGAAGCATGCTGGCCTGGGAATCAGAGTTCAGGCTGACACTTTGGTGTTGACTCCACCTGCAAGGGTGCACAACAGCAAGTCATTTACTATCTCTGGGCTTTAATTTCCTCAATAGTGAGATGAGCAGATAGTATTAGATCAGGTAGAAATGCCAATTGGAAGGGCTACGTTGAGAAAGGTTCTGAGGCATTTTCCAGATCTTCCAGGAAAGCACACTTAATTAACACTCTCTGCCAGTAACGTAGCAGGGTGTGCGGACAACAAGCCCTCCAAGTCTGAGATGCTGATATGAAATCACACCTCAGTAAGACATTCACCCCAAATTAGTTTCACTGTTCTTTCTTGCTTACTACAGAGAACAGAGAACCGAGGACACTGCCCATAGTCCCACTATTAGGCCGGTATACTGACCCTGTATTTGCATGACAAAGACAAATAGGATAAAGCCTGTTTCACAATAGGAAAATTCAGCCAGAAAGCGAGCCCCTTTTCCCAAACAACATACAAATTTACAAACAGTAAAATTTAGGGTCATGGACTCAATAGTAAACATCTTAGGCATTATATTTACTGGTTTCATAGCTTTATTATGTATTGACTATGTGCAAAGGACTAGGGCAGTCACTCTTAAGAGGAGAAAAAGACAGAATAAAGATTTTTGGTTGCAAGTAAGTAAACAAATGTCCACCTCAGAGAAGGACAGCACTGCTCAGTCTGGAGTGAGTCCTTCTTTACCTTTCTCCTTCTCTCTCATCCACATCCAACCCACACGCAGATCCTGCCCACTGAACCATGGAGTCTCTCTCAAGTCTGTCCCTTCTTGCCTCTTCCACTGGTATCACCCTGGCTCTAACCACTGTCTTTGCTCATCTGGACAAAGGCCAGCACCTCCTAACTCATCTCCTAGCTTCCCTTCTGGTCCTGAGACAAACTATTCCTACCCAGAAGCCAAATGATCCACCTTTTGAAAAGGCAATGAGTTCATGCCATTCCCGACTCTCAACTCCCAATGGTGCTCTATCACACTGAGAACAAGAGCCAGAATCTTCATCACAGGTTATGAGAACCTACTGCATCTGGTCCTGGACCCATATGACCTGGTTTTCCATTGCTCTTCTGTATCTTCACTGCATCCCAGCCCTTAAGCTGTTCTTGTTGCTGCTCTAGCCCAGCAAACCTATTCCTGCCCCAGGGCCTTTGCACGACTGTGTCTTTTTTGAGAGGCTCGTCGTCTAGAACCTCACATGACCCCTCCCTCAGTTTACTCAGGCCGCTCTTCAAATATCAGGTTGGCTTTTCCTTACCATCTTATCTGAAATAGCATCTCCCATCCCCTAATATCTTCCCCTGCTTTATTTTTCTCAATAGCCCTTATTGCCACTGACCACGTCACATATATACTTTTTTATTGGTTTCTCCATTACAATACAAGATCTTTGAGGGCAGGAACACTGATGGTTGCAGTCACTGCTGAATCCCCAGCATCTAATTCAATAGTGTGTGGCAGTCACATAGCAGCTTCTCAGTAAATATTTGTTGAATGAATGACTGAAAGTAAGAAAAAGCTAGAAATTGAAGAAAAACCTGATATTAAACACTAAGAAATGTTGATTGTAATGTGCGTCTCCATTTCTAGATTCTATTTCAGAGCAATGATTGATGTTAAAAGACTTTACTCAGTTTGTGAGCAGCTTTACTCAGTTTGTGAGCAGGTAAGCAGGCTGACCAGAGGTGTCTAGAGAGCATTTGAAATGTAGAAGGTTGTTTCATGATGAAGGCAGGTCCTCCTGATGTGGCGCACACAAACCCATCAGCTCTACAGTGGGAGGAGAATGAGATTCCAGAGACACAGCATTTGAGGAGAGCCATTTGATATAAATCACATTATTTCTGGGCACTTGGGTTCTATTTCCCAAGAATAGGAATGGAAAACTGATCTAATTCTTCACACGCTGAGGCAAGCTACCGGCTGAACAAAATCACCAAAAAGGATACCCAGGAGTCACTACTGCTTTAGGAATTGAATTGAATGGCTCTCGTTTTTGAAATCAGAGACTATTGAAATCAGCAGACATGGCAGATGTCAATGACAAGAGGGAAGATTTTGCTTTCTTTGGGGTAACATGCTCCATGGCAGTCTTCAGGGAGCAGGCACGATTCTGGCCCTTCGTTCAGCTGGCTAATAGCAGAGTTGGGAGTTGAACCCAAGAAAGTTTGGCCTTGCAGTCCATCCAAGTGACCATGGGTCAGGCTGCCTCTCGTGAGAGTGTTAACTCACCCTCGGGGTGGCAGGTCATCCTCTCTGTGCCTTGGTATCCTCTGGACAGCAACAGTTTCATTGCTTAGAGTCATCAGGGAGCTCCAACGAGTTAACACACAAGCATCCTACCTAGTATCACTAACTATATCCATAGGAATAGTTCTTAGTGAAATTACTGGGTAAAATAGAGATGGTCAACAACCTTTCCAGAGTCATCAAGCTAGTAAATGGGACCAGGATTTTAACTCACCTATGTTTGGCCCCAAAGCTCTCTTTGTACACCCCTGCTAGCTTTCATCAGTTGTTTCCAGTGCTAGACCTTCCAGTCTCAGGGATCGAACCCAGATCTCCTGCATTGCAGGCAGATTCTTTACCGTCTGAGCCACTAGGGAAGTCCCGAATCCTTCTGGCACTTGACAATTCTCAGTCAAAGCTTTCCCTTTCAGGCATTTTCTTGATGCTATCTGAGTTTTAATTCAGCGTGTAGAAACTGCTAATGATCTAGCTTTCTAGTCAAAACATTTCAAGCCTGGAGCATGTCTTGTTATGGCAGAGTGCTGAAACCCATCAGGGAAGCTAGAGTGGCCTTTGATTTTGATCCTAATCTGAGATCCCCGAGCAGGCATTTGAACGAAGCCATGCCCTTGAAAATCTCTCACATACTGATGCTGCATACTCCAAGAGGTTTTATCTCCTAGCTGCAGCCCTCACCAGACACACAGGTGAGAAATTTAATAGCTCCTCTAGTAAACAGCACACACTGCCAAGCTGGTGAAATAGGCCAGCTCATGGACAGGAAAATCAGTGATTCAGCAGGACTCAGATAATAAATACCTTTCATGATGATGGACGAACAACACAAAATACACCTGCATGCAGTCCTAGATGGTCCAGAGAGCTGACAGTGCAGTGGTCTTATTTTGAAATAATAATTAGGGTGAGGCAGGTGGGAAGCCAGGAAGGGCTGGCTGGAAGGATAGGTGACATTTTTATATGGCAACCGTTCTTCCAGATGCCCCCTCTGGCGTCCTCAGGAACTCAGTGTACTTGGGCTGTTCTTTGCTCCTTATCGCCTCCTCCCATTGAATGCTGCCTTCTCGAAAGGGTCAGACACTTCCCATTACACTGTGACTTCATGGCTCTTACTTTCAAGTGGCTTAACCCATCTCAGATGATAGCTGTATTTCAAAAGGACCCCTCCAAGATAAGCCATGCTTGTTGTTTAGTCGCTCAGTCATGTCTGACTCTTGTAACCCCATGGACTGCCTGCCAGGCTCCTCTGTCCATGGGATTTCCCACACAAGAAGACTGGAGTGGGTTGCTATTTCCTCCTCCAGGAGATCTTCCCAACCCAGGGATCTAATCCGCGTCTCCTGCATCAGCCAGTGGATTGTTTACCACTGAGCCACGAGGGAAGTCCATAAGCTACGGACATCAAAGTGGGCATTAGGGTTTACCACTAAGGCATTCCCCATGTGGGAAGGGAATTCTGGAGTATTCCCCTACTGGGATGTCTGAAACCACAGTAATTGGCCAGTCACCCTTTCTGTTCATAGGAAGGGCTTGAAGTGGCACAAATCTAAAATTCTGAGGTCCTGATTCAGCTGATCTACTATAACTAGAATGTTCCAATGACTTTACCCAGGTGTTGCAAATCTACAGCTTAAAGGAAAAACTGATGGACTGGGGCTTCCCTGGTCATCTAGTAGTTAAGATTTTGCCTTTAATGCAGGAAGTGTGAGTTCAATCCCTGGTCTGGAAGCTAAAATCCCATATGGCTTGCAAAAAAAAAAAAACAACAACACCAAAAAACCAGAAATAATATTGTAACAAATTCAATAAAGATTTTGAAAATGGTCCACATTAAAAAAAAATCTTAATGGACCAACAGGTAGAAGAAAGAGGAGGCCATCCACCCCCCACCCTCTCTCTGCTCCCAGGACTGAGCTTCCAAGCTGAAGACCAGGGCAATAAGTTACACAATCTGGATCTAAAGCCTCCATCAGCCTCTCCCATTGGCTAAAGCACATAAGGCTCCACTGCAGTCTCTCTAGGGTTTTCTGTAGGCCTCCCAAAGCTCCTATAAATGTCATTCCAAACTAAGCCTCTCCCAAAATATTAGGGAGACAGAATATTCTCAAAACTCTGACTCAGACAGTTGTTGTACTGTGTAACTTCACGGAATCATCCAAATAAAATTCCTCCGGGAGCTCCAGGCTCAGGGCCAGGAACACGGAAGGTATCAGGGTAACCTGGGGACATAGAGAACCTTGGGGGGGTCAGGGGCAGAGAGGGACCCTGAAAAAGAAGACATGCAGAAAAGTCTCCAAGGGAGGCTTATGAAGACAGGAATCAGCCATTTCTTATATGGAAATTTTGGCCATATTCTGCTTCTCGGGGTGGGATTCTGAAAGACTACCGAAACACCAGGAAAAAAACAGACAGTGCAGCCAGGGGTGGGAGCAGGTGGAATCTGACAAATCCTGCAGACAAGACTTAGCAAATACATCCCAGACCCCATGGCAAGGTTTTGCATTACCTCAATGAAGCTTTACCCCAAATAAAGTGAAAATCTCCTTTTGTATAAGGTAAGGGTAAGTTCTATCCCCCGACCCAGGCTTGGCTTAGAGCTTGTTGTGGTTATAAATGTCCCTATTTAACCTCCCAGTTCATACCTGAGAGTAGACACCAGGGTGAGACGTGAGGTGTATTCATTACTGCTTAACTGATTAAGACCTATTCCAACTCTTGTTGAAACAAAAAGGATGGGAACTTGCCCAGGACAATATTTAATTTCCCAGGCTGCAGAGGAAGAAACATTCATTTATTTACAGAGAATAGGAGCCTTTTCCATGCATTGAGAACATGATAAATGGGAGTTTTATATACATAATTATGTACATCAGAAGCCTCTTACCATGTTACCTGATTTTGACACTAAAATTGGATCTATATATACCATTTTCCAAACACATGGGATTTTCTTCTCATTCCTCACATAGACTTTAATTCTGAGAGTCATAAACCCTTGCTTACTTTCTCAGGTTGGGTAGAATCTTCTGTTTGACATAGGCTCTAAACCAGGATATATTTTGTTTGATTGTGAAGTGCACTTTTTTAGTGCACTTCTAAATGTCAGTCCCTTTTACTCTGCAATCTGTTATTTAACGTTTTAACTATTTAGAATATGTATTGTGACTGTGGTCTACATTTGCACACATGCAAATACATATGTATATATTTCGTGTGTGTGTGCATGCACGTGCAAATCACAGACTTATGGTTGGAACTGACTGACCTTAAATGGCACTCAGGGCAGAGGTGTGAAATGCTAGATATTTAAGAGAATCACCTGGGAAGCTTTAAAGTCCTGATCTTCAAACTGGTGAAATCTAAATAAGGTTCCTGGTCTTTTATTAACATTGCAATTCCAGTGTCAATTTATTGGCATTGGTCTTGGACCATTGTTATGTGAGATGTTACCACTGGGGGAATTTGGGTGCAGGGTGCAAGGGATCTCTTTATATTATCTTTGTAACTTCCTGCGAGCCTATGATTATTTCAAAATAAGAAGTTAAAAAGTGCTGATGCACAAGCCATACACTAGCACAATTAAACCAGAAGCTCTGGGGGTGGGATTCTGGAATCTGTCTTTTTTAAAGCTCCACAAGTGATGGCCAAGTAAGGTCTAAGTAGATAGTCACCGTGCTGCATGCTCAGTCATTCAGTCATGTCCGACTCTTTGCGACCCCATGAACTGTACCCTGCCGGCCTCCTCTTGTCCATGGGGATTCTCCAAGCAAGAATATGAGGGTGGGTTGCCATGCCCTCCTCCAGGGGATCATCTCAATCGAGGAATCGAAACAGGGTCTCCTGCATTGCAGGCAGATTCTTTACCAGCTGAGCTACCAGGTAATCCCAGATAGTCATATTGGAGGCAGATTCATTTATCATCTGAGACATCAGGGAAGCCCAAGAATACTGCAATGGGTAGCCTGTCCCTTCTCCAGGGGATCTTCCTGAGACAGGAATCAAACTGGGGTCTCCTGCATTGCAGGCAGATTCTTCACCAGCCAAGCTATCAGGGAAGCCTAGATAGTCGCTAATCTTTTCCAACTCTTTACTCAGTGTTTAAATCTTTAGACTCTCCTAACACATTGCTTACTATTTTAATAGTGATAAAGCACATTTCAATTACTGAACAAAATATTTATTATAAGCTTTCTAATATTCTAGGAAACCCATAGAGATTTCTCAGGGGAAAGATTGTACATATGTTGCAGGTAGAATGTTAACTTTGTAAATAATTCCTAAATTGTTTTGAATGAACATTGGCCAACCCTACAAATTTCCTAACAGCTGTTCAGAGTGGCAGGAATGCAACATGTCATTATGGCACAAAGACTTAGTTACTTTTGTAAATAAAAATACAAAGACTTTTCCCACAACTAAATAAATAAAAGAATGTCCTTTTGTTATTAAGTAGGTATACTTGAACTTCAAAACTTTTACAGTGTGTAATCAGAGTCTGTCTCCCTAAACACACTTATAAAAAAGGCAAAGGACTTAACTTATACATCAGTCTGAAATGAAGATTAATGATAATAAATTTATTTCTCAATCTAAAATTCTACAGTCTGGTCTTGTGTGTCATCCCTAAGTGATATTAGTTAATAAAATATTACAAAATAGAAAATCCCCTCCATATATCCATATGCATGGAGACTGAAAAGAAATATTGGGAAAAAAAGAGAAAAAATCCTTAAATGAGGGAAATCCATCATTAGGGCAATGCAGCCTTTATTGACAAAATAGAGTCCATTCTAATCCCTGAAGCAACTTGTCAGCATGAGTGGTCTACACGTCAGGAAACCCACAGAGGTTTCTTAAGGGACTAAATCAGTCATAGTTTTAGTCACAGTTTTAGTCACCACTGGCTAAAAGCAATCTGCACAGCAATATTAAGACAATAAAAAATAGAAAATCCCCTCCATATGAAGACTGAAAAGAAACACTGGAAAAAAGAGAGAAATCATAAAATGTACATGTGAAAATGTACAACTTTATAAAAAGAAAGACTGCTCCAGAGGAATTAAGTAAAAATGGAAAAAGGAAAAAGAAAGAGAAATTCTTTTTCGACAGTAATAACTGCCACTTGTGTGTCCACATATGTGATTTGACAGGTACATAATTTGAAAGAAAGAAAACTTCGCTATCTACAGACATACATTATCATAACCTACAGTCAACACCGACATCAGTCATCAAACAAAGCCTAAGGACAGTGACTGGCCATTAGGCCACATAGGAGCAGGTCTACTATCTTCTTTTAATTTATTTTACTGAAGTATAATTAATTTACAATATTGTGTTAATTTCTGCAGTATTGCAGAGTAATTCAGTTATACGCATATTACATCCTCTTTCATATTCTTTTCCGTCATCATTTATCACAGGATATTGAATACCGTTCCCTGCGCTACACAGTAGGACCTTGTTGTTATCTACTCTCTATATAATAATTTGTATCTTATTAATCTCAAACTCCCAATCCATCCCCCCAGCCCCTCCCTCTTGGCAATCACAAGTCTGTTCTCCATGTCTGCGAGTCTATTTTTGTTTCATGAATAAATTCATTTATGTCCTGTTTTAGAATCCACATATAAGTGATATCATATGGTGTTTGTCTTCCTCTGTTTGACTTACTTCGCTTAGTGTGATCATCTCTAAGTTCTTCCACGCAGCTGCAAACGGCATTATTTCATTCTTTCTATGGCTGAGTAGGATTCTGTTGTGTAAACGCACATCTTCTTTATCCACTCATCCATTGATGGACATGTAGGTTGTTTCCATTTCTTGGCTACTGTGAACAGTGCTGCTATGAACACAGGAGAGCATGTATCTTTTATGAATGATAGTTCTCTCCAGATACGTGCCCAGGAGTGGGATCATTGGATCATATGACAACTTTATTTTTCAATTTTTGAGGAACATCCACACTGTTCTCCATAGTGGCTGCACCAATTTATATTCTAACCAACAGTGCAGGGGGGTTCACTTTCTCCACACTTTCTCCAGCATTTGCTATTTGTAGACTCTTTATGATTGATCCTTTATATATTTTTTTCTCTTTAAAAAATTATTTAATTGGGGGCTAATTACTGTACAATATTGCGGTGGTTTTTGCCATACACTGACATGAATCAGTCACAGGTGTAATGTGTCCCCTGGTCCTGAATCCCCCTCCCCCCTCCCTCCCAAGCCCACCCCTCTGGGTTGTCCCAGTGCACCAGCTTTGAGTGCCCTGTTTCATGCATCAAACTTGGGTCCTCCACCATAGACAGATGTGCTTCTCAGATTTCATTGTACCCAAATTCACCTGTGGATCTTATAAAAATGCAGATTCTGGTTGAGGAGTTCTGGAGTAGACCTGAAATTCCCACGTTTCTGATAAACTCCCATGAGACACTGCTGCACTGTGGCAATTCCCAATCTGGCCAACCACGTGGCTGACTGGTGTCCCTCTGCTGCTAGAATGACCAGGTAAAGGCTGCAGTTTCCCTAAAGATATCAAAGCCACCCTCCCAGGGGGTGCGTCTCGTAGCAGTGGCGTCAGTAGAGTTCTATCCCCAGAAACAGGCAGCCTGATGGAAGAGAAAACGATCAAGCTACAGCCCAGTGGCTTTTTGTCTTTCAGTTCAGTTCAGTCGCTCAGTCGTGTCCGACTCTTTGCAACCCCATGAATCACAGCAGGCCAGGCCTCCCTGTCTATCACCATCTCCCGGAGTTCACTCAGACTCACATTCATCGAGTCCGTGATGCCATCCAGCCATCTCATCCTCTGTCATCCCCTTCTCCTCCTGCCCCCAATCCTTCCCAGCATCAGAGTCTTTTCCAGTGAGTCAACTCTTCGCATGAGGTGGCCAAAGTACTGGAGTTTCAGCTTTAGCATCATTCCTTCCAAAGAAATCCCAGGGCTGATCTCCTTCAGAATGGACTGGTTGGATCTCCTTGCAGTCCAAGGGACTCTCAAGAGTCTTCTC